>VZRR01007844.1:207733-350356 GCA_013398015.1 Oreocharis arfaki | reverse complement strand
AACACCGGCGTGCCGGGCTTTCCGTTCTGGACCGAAGGCGAGCACCCCCGTCGCTGGTCTGCCCTGAATTTCAGTGAAATATTGATATAATTTATAAATGCTCCCTTTGCCTGCTGCTCGGTCTTTCCCTGTCCATCCGGGGAGAAGATTTACTCCATCCTTTGTTCCCGACCGCAGCTCTCCTGCCCGAATGCCGGTTCTCGCGGACACAAACTAAGCAGAAAACGGTTACGAGTGTTTGCTTTTAAAGTAAAATTCTTATTCCTTCTGGCTAAACGATCAAAATAAATACAAGTATTGATGGTCGTCGGGGGAAAGCTTTTCAGAACAGAAAATATCCATTTTGGTAGCACGGATCCCATTTTGACAATAATGCCTTCTTTTGGGCTTGGGAATCCTGCCCGTATAAGTCATTTGAAAATTGGCATTTTGGAATTTGATATTTTGAAATTGGGGCATTTTTATATTTTGGAACTTAATAGTCTGGTATTTTGAAATGGAATTATTTTGGTATTTTGGAACTCGGAGTTCTGGTATTTTGAACCTGAGTTACTTTGCTGTTTTGAAACTTGGTTCTCTGGTATTGTGAAACTGGATTACTTTGGAAATTTGGGACCGGGTATTCTGCTATTTCGAAACGGAGTTACTTTGGTATTTCTCAACTTGGTGCATTGAAACTAAGATACTTTGGTATTTTAGAACTCGGTGTGTTGAAAGTTGGGTACTTTGGTATTTTGGAACTCGGTTTTCTGGTATTTTGAAACTGGATTACTTTGGTATTTCTGAACTTGGCGTTCTGGTATTTTGAAACTGGGACCTCGGTGGATACAGCTACAAGTCAAGCGTAAAAATTTTCCGCTGCATCGTGTCCGATTGGTATGAAATGCGATGCCGGCTATGCTTCAGACCATGCTATCGTGGCGCTTCTGATTTCATACTTCTAAGTAAAATTTTTATTATAGTAATAGATCTGTGACAAACTCTGATGACTGGCTTTTCTCAGTGTCAAGTACAATGCTGTGTAGGTGTGCCCTGCAGTCCTTCGCTTTTCATCTGGCGGGCAAGTCACCACGCAAGCTCACTTTCAGTCACGTAGTGGAAATGGAAATCGTTGTGGTGGAGCATCTTGACTCGAGAGCAGCATTCCACGACAAATCTGACCTATCCGCTCGGCCGTCTGGGAACTGGCTAGTTTCTGCTACTTGCAGGCGTGTCGAATAGGCGTACTTTCCGTGGCAAACTCTCAGGAGATCTCTCAAACGATGTTTTAGCGTTACGTTTACAAAGACTGAATTCGGGAGGGGCGGTGCTGGCTAAGGTCCCTCCCTGCAACTCTGGGCGGCGGAGGACGGACCGGTCGCTCGCAGCCCGGGACTACAGCTCCCGGCGGGCCCTGCCGGCGGCGCGGCGGCCGACGCGGCGGCCGACGCGGCGTATGAGTGGTTGGCGGGCAGGGGCGGACGCGCGGGGCCGTGCGCCGGGGGCAGCGGGATGTGCGCGCGGAGCTCCCGGCGCCTCTCCCGCGCGGGACGGAGCCGCGGGAGCGACGCTGGAGGGGTGAAGCCTCCGTCTGGCCGCCCGCATGGAGCTGAGCAGCGCGGAAGGGGCGTTCACCCGGTTCCTCGGCCTCACTCAGCGGTACCGGAGGCGGGGGCTAAGCTCGGGTGGGGCGGGGCGTGGCGTGCTGCCGACCGGCGATGGCGGAGAGGAAGGCGGTGCTTCGTTTCCGCCGACCGCGGGCTGCAGGAGCCGCCGGGACGAGCGGCGCTGGAGGCTCCCGCGGTGTGGGGCGGCTGGCCCTCGGGCTAGCGAAGCGGCAGGAGCCGCCGAGCTGCGGCCGTCTCGCTCGGGGGCTGCTGCGGGTGGTGTGGGCGGAGTCGGACGAGCGTCTTCACGGTCGGTTTCGCAGGGTATTCGGCGTTGCGCTCGTGCAAGCAGATAGCGCTGGGATATCGCTGCAATTACGCGATTGCTGACTGCTTTTGTACATGTGACTCTTTCGTAAATGAAAACAGATTGACCGATACCGGCAAGTAAACGTAGAGACGGTAAGGAGAATGGCAAGCCCAAGGGGCGTGCAGGCCGTGTCGTTCTGATCGCACGGGTGCGATCTGCAAACTCGATCCCTTGTGCCGCTACCCTCCCGACCCCCGAGTAAAGTGCTTTCCAGTGTCGAACTTCTCAGGGACAAAATTTGTGATTTGACACTAGGATCCTAAAAACATCCAGGTTTAGATTAGCGAATGCGTTTAATCGTGCTTTGTTGTTCAACTTTCAGGACTGTTTTGTAGGAGCTTCTTTTGAAATGGGAGGAAGCTAGTCCTCTCTCCTCTTCGTCATTACTGTTCGTTTACACGACTGCACCTGTGTTTCCAGACAAATGGGAAAGGGAGGTGGAGTATACCGTAGATGCTGTACAAATGCACGTAAGCCGGTTGGGTTTATTCACGCGAATAAAGGTGCGTCCGTCTTTAAATACTTTGCAGCGTAAGTAAACTTTAAATTATTAAGCCCAACTAATCTGCGGCACTGATGAGCTAACCGCTTTGGTGCAGGCAGTTCATCTTAATAGGATGAAAACTGCTCTAAAAGTGTTGTAAATGGAGCAGCTGTTTTTCTTATATGGATCGGGACCGAGGAAGGATGTAATTCAATGAAGAAAATTAATATGAACAGTTGATTTTAATCACTGCATATTTTTTAAATCAGCGGATGTGATATGTCACAGAGTCGAGTACAAATTTCGGCGGTAACTGAGAATGGAGAGCCAAAGAGGTACGCGGGCAAGAATTCGTCAGGGAGTATATGCGCTTACGCAAATAGCGTGATAACGTGAATCTTACCCGCACCTAAATTGAAGCGAAGATGCCTAATTTTCCTGACGTCGTCTCTTTGTGACGTCGGCGTGAGATTCTACTTTAATTACTAGATACGAAGCGGATGACGTGCGATACGAAGTAGTTAGGTTGAGAAGAAGCAGAGATTAGCTCTTGGGTATAATTCTGACTTTTAAAAGGACCGCGAGTGTGTTTGAGGGTTAGCTATGTTTTAGGTAGTTTGAATTGGGACACAAATGAATCAGAATATTAATATTAAAGCAGTCTTGTTTAAATCATTAGCTCAGATATGCTCCTGGTTTTTTAATTAGTGAGAGTAGCATCAGAAAAATGCACGCATACCGAAGGGTGCGGATTGTGACGAGACAGTATATGTCTTCAAGGTATCAGAATGCGGTTTGCGAAGAGGGGGCGCTTAATGTGATGCAATGGTACGAGGTTATACTTGGTAACACAGGTGGATTGTGGACTTCGCATTCTAGGATTACTTTTGTTTGCTGTCTTTGTTAAGGTGGCGGAGGGAAACCTCTGAAACGATGTTGTTTCCTCATGCTCTTAAATTAAAGTACCGGTTTAGTTTCTCGTTGTGCATAGGCTGAGAAAACCGGTAGCGACGTACTAAGTGTGGTCTTATTGAGTTGTATAGCGCAATTGTCCTATTTGAGGCGCTAAGTTTACATTTCGAACGTGGTTATAAGCCGCCACGCGCTTCGGAACTCCGATCGCATCGTGCCTAGGCGTTTAATTTAATCGTAGCTTTTGCTTCTGGTCGGAACACGGGCATTTCCTTTGGGAGTCGCATGGAAGCCAGACTGCCATGGCCGCTAGAGATTGTGCGTGCTCTAAGAAGCGTTCCCCGCAGCAATGAGTATATATGCTATGAACCTTATTCGTATTTTTTTTAATGGCAGGGTATTGTATTGCAGGAAATGCGAGGCTAGTTGACTTGTGTACGCTGATGAAGCGTTTCTATTCCAGCTCCGTCTCTGAAGATCTGGGTTGCGGACGCGGAGAGTTTAGCAGAAAGCATTATGGATCTGTGGAGCTTGTAAGTTTACATAGCCTGTCCTTCAGTTTATCAGCTTATAATGCAGAGCTCTAATCCTTTTCATTTCCAAGTAAAAAAATTGGATCTGGTTTGGAAAATATGCTTGGTAAGCTGGATTTGAAAGTTATAAGCTAATAGAAAGCGGCTTCTGAATAGATATATATCGGGCCTCTGATAAGGGATCTTTTTACTGCCTTATTTATTAATATTTCATTGTAACAGTTCAGGAAGTATTAAATAAATACTGTGTTTATCTCTAGATGGAAATTGAGCCTTTTTTCCTCTTAGAAGCTGAATATGGCAAAATATTAGGGTAGTATTTAATGAAGTACTTGCAATTATGCAAGTTATAAGTTGTATGCGTGCTCACGTGTGTACATACACGCTTATGTAACTTTATATGTACGTGACTCACGATAGTGGGAGAGGGCTTAAAACTAAACGAACTGGTCAGAATTAGGATTTCGAAAACGGTTCCCTAGAATCTGTCAGTTATTCTGCATTTTCTTGAAATTCAGAGATTAAGTTGGCACTTTGCTTTTCTCGTATATAAATTTCTTTTCCACAGTGAAAATACATCAGCGGTTAAAACTGCCCTTCTGATTACAGAGTCGTAATGAAATTACTTAAGTTTACTGTAGGAAAGCAGAAGTGGGGAGGAGTTAAGAAAATGAACTTCAGCTCTCTTACCATGGGAAGAAATCACAAGTTTTCTGCTAGCTATAGTCGTAATTTTAAAATTCTTGGGTAGTATATTTACTAATGCGTATGTAAATTGGGCATAAATTGTTGCCGGACATTGCGTTGCTGGAACACCAGGTACGGTTCTTTTCTTTCTGTACGTTCCACGTAATGGATGCGATGTTTTAATACGAAGTAAACCATTTCTGGTAAAAGGCTCTTTCGTTCTTAGTACTTAGAGTCTTTTGCTGGGAAAAAAAAAAAGTTATTTGTCGTAGTAAATTCATAGTAAGCTCACACGAATGGTCTTGATTTTTAGTTGTTTTTCTTAAAATCCTGCTAGCGTTTTATAAAAGTGTGTGTTTTTTGGAGTACACAAGTTTAAAGGTTCTTGCTGCCCTTTCAAATTTCTGAATGTTTGATACTTAAGTCTTCTTGCTTTGTGTGTTCCACAGTAGCATCTCATTCATGCATCGTTAGAGTTCTCACTGGGTCATTCAAAGCCTTTAGTCAAATTGGTAATAGTTGGACTGATCCCTTTTCTGTGGGGAGTCACGGTGCCTGGAACAAGACAAAATGGTAGTAAGCTTTGATTGCTGATCGTATGGCTATTTTTGAAATTAGAACCTCTGTCTTAAACTCTCTTATAGCTTATATCTAGTGATGCTGATGGAGCCATTCAAAGAGCTGGACGGTTCCGTGTGGAAAATGGCTCCTCCGGTGAGGTAAGTGGCCAAAAATACTCATAGAAAGCTGAAAAAAATACTCAGCTTCAGTTATTGTTCACCTATGAAAGATATATTTGCAGTCAATTACTAAGGAAGAGGACTTTGAGAATTCTGGGATTTTATTTGGCTTCGGTAACGTTTTTGCTCACTCGATCATGTTAGGAGAGAAATACCTCTGAATGACACTTCGCAGTCTCTGGTTCATTGCTCTGTATATGCGCCGTCCTGGCGGTCCCACGATGTTCGAGCTGACCTCTGCGCTCTAAAGTTTGCTCCTTGGTGCGATGAGGTTATAGCTTCGGTTTTTGGACCCTTAGTTGTCTTTTGGTAGCTGTGCTTATCTTTAAATAGGAGATAAAGAAGTCGAGTGGAGCCTGAGAGAGTCATTCTCTTCATCTTTCTTGCCGCTAAGCTCGCAGTGCGTCCCTGCAAATACTCCGATGACGCTTAGGTTTCCGCTTACCTTTGCATTTTATCTTCCTTTGCAAAACTTTTTCATCTGTAAATGCTGTCTTGATATTGGCAGAAGAAAGAGCTCATATTCCAGAAATACTTGTAAGATCTCGGTAAAGTGTGCTTTGAGCTAATAGTAACAGCAAACTGTTCCCGATCATCCGTTTGCATCGGCTCTGGCTGCAGAGTTGAAAGCGATCTAACTGTTCCGCATTGATTCTTTGGGGGCGTCACGTTCGGTACTCTGTCTTTTTAGCTCGGTTTCATGCGGTTCAAAAGCCAATTAGCTCGTCTCGCAGAAAGATTCGTGGAGCGGGTGAGGAATGGCCACGTGGCGAATGAATACGAAGAATGGCTTTTTCTTCGTATGTTAATTTGTAGTGGGAAAGGACTTGAGGGATGCTTGGGAATTTACCTTAATTTGTGAGAAACGGCACTGAAGAACTTCCAAAGCATGCTTTGGTTGAGCAAGGAGACTTTGAGGATTAATTTGGGAAGAACTGAGAAAATGAAACCCGAGGGCATCAATTTATTTAAGTTTTAAAAATGTTTATCTTCAAATTCCGCATCGAAAGACATTCTTCTCACTGACATTCGAAGACATTACCTGTAATAGTGGTACAGTAGGCTGAGACTTAGCTGCTTAGAGAGGAATTAGAAAAGGGTAAATGAGAGGGAGAAATTTTTATTTCAGCTACACACCAACTGACTTCAGAAAAATCCTTGCTTTTTTGAAAGCAGTGTACAGTTAAAATTTCAGGTGAATCAGCCATTCTTGATTTGCTTCTGCCTATATTTTGTCCTTTTTTTTTCCACTCGGCATTTAGTGTAACGGTCTCCCAATTCCGTTTCAGAATATGGACTACGCTCCGGGTACGTGGCACAGAACGGATGTGCATTTGGAAAACCCGGAGTATCATACGAGATGGTACTTCAAATATTTTTTAGGGAAAGGTAATTATTTTTTTGCTAATGGATTGGAATTTGGCTCAATGAAAACGTAATGTAGTTTTGAATTGTTACTCTTTCAATATGGAAAAAGGTGTGGCGTTAATTTAGTACTAAAACGTTTTCTGTCCTGTACAGAAAACAAGTCTTTGCTTCATGTATTTTGAACCTGAAAACAGAGGATGGGTGTCTGTAAGGAGTGAAACCCCTGCTACCGAAAAGGGAATGTTTTGAAACCGTTCTTGGCTTTGGACCTGTACCTATCTCTCGGGGTGGTTTTTTTACACATCTGCATATAAGTACATAGTTATTTATAGAGACGATGATACGTTTTTACGTATGAATGCATATATTTATGGGCATCTCTCTGATTCAGGATGCGAGTGGGTGGGTGCATCTTCTTTATGGTTGATAGTGCTGCTTGTTTTTCTCCCGACAGTTCATCAGAATTATATAGGTACAGATGCAGAGAAGAACCCTTTCTTTCTGTCCGTTGTGCTGTCTGACCAAAATAATCAGCGCGTTCCTCAATACCATTCAATACTTTGGAGAAAAACAGTAAGAAACGAATACTCAACTGCCATTCTGACTTTTGTTTGTTTGTGTTGGATGTGTTTATCATGCGCTTTTTCTCATTCTCCAGAATTCCAGTATTTATTACGTATTTTCATTTCATATAATAAGAACATAGAATTCTACCGTAGTAGATAAAACTACACTGAATTTGCAGATAACATTATACTAAACTTTTTGACAGAAATCTGTAATGTCACATATTTTCTAATTGTTCTAACAACTGCTTATTTTTAGAAATGATGCCTAAACTGTTCTTGATTGTGTCCCGTGATCACTTTAGGCAATGATTTTATACTGCTTTTAGGATTTTCATGTACAATGGTAAGAAAATAGGTAGGTGTGATACCAGTTTGACTTTTTTTTCCACCTAATGTTCTGTGAGAGTCTTTTATCCAAGCAATTATTTTGAAACTCTTCTGCAGGCGTGCACGGTTTGCTTTTTTTTCTCTGCAACATCCGTGATTTGTTTTTCTCTAGATCGGCAGTAAATATAGCTAAGTAAAATTACTTCGGTTTTCTTCTTTGATTTTTTTTTAAACTTAATTATTTTTATTAATATTCGTATTTGAATATGCAGAAAAAGTTGGTATGTCCTGTAATTTAGCCTAGCTCTTCTTGTTTACAGGGTACACAGAAAATATGTCTCCCTTACAGTCCCACAAAAACGTTATCGGTGAAATCTATATTAAGGTATGCATTTGCAAATAAGTTATCCGTTTAGATATTTGCCTGTATACCTTTTCCTGTAATTCAGACCTTGCGTTCCATGGTTTTCGTGATAACTTTATAAAAACCGTAAAAATAGTTTTGCAAATCTTAATCGTTGAAGGCAGCGAAAAGTGGCTTTAAAAGCCTGTTCTGGAACGGGCGAAGTGAAAATTTAAAATTGAGAGAAATTCTTACCACCGATCTCCCGACAGGGTCTTACTAATTACCGTTTTTAAAATACGAAAGTTTAGAAAGTGTTGGTAGTTAGTATTTTGGGAAAGAAGTGGCAGTTCCAGGAAACGTTCCATTTTACAGAGGCTCTTCGAACAATTCGTTTTGTACCCGGTTGTAACTGTGATCGGTCGGTGGTTCAGCGTTGAAATGTGCGCTTGCCCTTCGTTAAAGCGGTATTTCATTTGCATTTCAGTGCTATGAGTCTTGATAAATTTGAGAAGAGCCCAAGGGAAGTTTTTCATCCTGAGATACAGAAGGTAGGAAGTGACTTTTTTTCTTTGGTCTTTTTTCTTTATTATTTTCTGGAAATATAACTAATTAAGTATAAATGCTACTAGTTTGTTTCTTCCAGTAGCAGCTAATAACGATGATTGTACGTAACACTACTTAAACTGTCTTTATCCGTTGAGCTGGCCATTTCAGATCAGAACTTAAAAACACAAATAAAGCTATTGTCCTTGTAGAATCTTCAATACGAATGTGCTAAAGATCCTGTTTTTGTTTACAGGATTTATTGGTTCTTGAAGAGCAAGAGGTAAATGTAAACTTACCACTTCTAGCTCACAGATCTGTTCAGTGAATACAGCTTAGTATTTTGATGTGCTTATGATGACTTTGAAATCAATTGCCAATTACGGTAAAAAAATGTAATGTTTTTAGAACATGACATCAAAAATAACTCGAAGCACCAAGTTAATATCTCACATTAATAGATCACCAACTTAAATCAATAATTTTATGTTCTACCGTAAAGATTTAAAGGTAAATTATTATGTATTAGGAGGTGGTATAAAGTGTATGTTCTGATGCGTAGGATGCGTACAAAGATGCATATATAAAAGTCCTTAGAGGAAACTTTTTTTAGGTCTTCTGCTTGATTGTCTGTTTATCATATAATGCTTGGTTTTATTTCTCAGGGATCCGTGAATTTTAAATTTGGAGTCCTTTATGCTAAGGATGGTCAGCTTACAGATGATGAAATGTTCAGTAATGGTGAGTTTTTAATCTTTTCCTTAATTGCTTTATTCGTCTGAATTAAAGGAAGATAGTGCCTACAGCTGGAAGCAAGATGGGAGGTAATGGTTAAGCAAACCAGTCATCATGTTGTTTCACGTGTTGGGTGAAAAGTTGTAGCCTAGGACCTTCTGATGCTATAAAAAGTTGCTGTAGGAAGCCTGCTATTACAGTTTGAAAGACAGTGAAATCTTGACATAACGTTTAGAAAAAAGGAGCAGTCGAAAGAGGCGACTCATTAACTCGCTGCTTGTAGTTCTTTCGCTCTTTTACAGCACGGTCGCATTCTCCTGTGCGCTTGACCGGCATTGGCATTAGCAAGAAAGGTCACTGTTTAATGTCACGCGATGATGCCTATTCTGAAAGGCTGGGATGCCGTTTCTGGAAAGGCAGTAGGCGTGGAAGACGTGAAAGGAAACTATTTCAGCTGAAACTTGTGTCCTGGAAGCAGGACCCATTTCCTTATTTTGGTTGTTTTTATGTTTTATGTTTGGATGTTCTGTTACCGCATGTGTGCTTTTTTGGTAATGTTTCTCCCTCCCGCATGTAGAAACTGGAAGTGAAAGCTTTCAACGATTTCTGCATCTCTTGGGTGACACGATTACTTTGAAAGGCTGGTCAGGCTACAGAGGAGGACTGGACACTAAAAGTAAGAACTCATCTCAAGCAGTAAAGGGGGGGACGGAGCTGCAGTAGAAATGTTTCTTCTTATTGCATATTGCACATATTGTATATACTGTAGTTACAAAACAATCCCAGAATTGCGTTTTTCATGTGCATACTAAATGCTCTGCTTCAGCAGGAAAGAGTCAGGTCATCTTAAGTAACTGGTGTGGAATGCAGCTGAAGAAAAGTATTTGACATGCATTATCAAAGTGAACAGTTACATTTTAGGTTGGAATGAGGTGAACAATAACCTGACGTGTTACTTGCTTCATGATAGTAGGACGTTATGGCTGGATTTCAGGAGGGTAGGTGAAAGATGTCTTAGATTTTCGGTGTGAATATGCAGATTAGTTGCAAACTTGGGTTTGTTCTCACATAAAACATGCGGTGTGGACGCTTTCTAAAAGGGATCAGACAAAAAAGGATAAGTAAGGAAGATTTGGTAGAAGGACTTGAAATATCTTCCAGTCTTCAGAAAACATAGAGGACATACTCCTCCTTAAAATGTTGTCTTGCCTTGCAGATGATACAACGGGAACCTGTTCCGTCTATACGGTTTTTCAAGGACATGAAATTATGTTCCATGTTTCAACCATGCTACCGTATTCTAGAGAGAACAAGCAGCAGGTACGTGGTTCTCTTTCTTTTTTATTTCCCTGTTTATTTGTTAAATCACGAAGTCCAAAACTTTATAAGAAATAAAGGACTTTTTGTCTGTTAATATTTTAGAAGTGTAAGCCTTGAGACTTTTGCTATTTTTTTCGCAATATTCTACCTAATGCTGAAAATTTCATGATATTTATTAGTAATAATGCATCCTGTCATCTCTGTTAAGGTACAAAAGATACTTGTGAAGAAGATCTAAATTGCTTCACTGACGAGTGATTGAGTAGTGTGGTGTTCAGATGACTTGAAGAGCTTTACTGCTGTAATTATTACCTCAAAGATTTTAGGAAAACTGGAAATTAGCCTTGTGTGTGAATTGTAGGAATATTCACACATGTAACACGCAGCTCCCGCTCGGGTAGCAGTTAGTGTAGCGTGAAAGACGTTCCCCATGTGAGCGTGTTAATGTTGGTAACCGTAAAGAAGTGCCGTCACGCTCTCGTAGATTAACTAGGTGGGTTCTTGGGTACTTGTTCAAATGTGCTGTCATTCATTGCTCAAGCCTTTCTTTGTATTTATGATGAAAAAATAAGCACAGGCATTTACTATATATTGTACATCTGTAATGATTTACCTAAACCACTTGCAAATTACTTGGTGTACTAAGAGCTTTTTGTTCTTTTATTTCAAGCGGTAGATTGGCTTTTTTGGAATGCTACAGATTCCATGCCTGATTGGTGAATATTAGTTATGGAAAGTATGAGTGCTTTTCTAAACATATGCTGTATCTGTTCTTCTAGAACCTGCCTTGTTGTGTGCACCATGTTGTTGCTAGGTTTACTTGCTTAGAGTTAAGTAATGATTTTATGTTGTCCTCAGTCGTACTGACTGTAATTTTTCTGTTTGTGGTTTAGGGATATTGATTTATTATTCTGTCACAGAATGGCTAAGACACTTATTTATGTCTTGTAAGTCACTGTGTCTGTCGCTTCTTTTTTTTGCCTTTTCTTTCTTTTTTCCTTTTTTTCTTCTCCTTTTTTTTTCCAGGTAGAAAGGAAGCGACACATCGGAAATGACATCGTCACTATCATATTTCAGGAAGGTGAAGAGTCTTCTCCAGCGTTCAAGCCATCTATGATTCGCTCTCATTTTACACGTATCTTTTTCCTGAGATTTTCTAGTGATTTTTTTTTTTTTTTGAGTTCAATATTACTTTTAGTTCTGCCCTGAGTCCTCCCTGCTTGCATGCTGTTTATGGAAGTGAAAACTATTTTAGAAAGACAGTTGCATTCTTGCGTTCTTTACCTTCAGCTGCTTGTCTAGGAGTTTCCAAGTCTGCAACATCAAACAATGTTTGCTAAATCCCTTAGAAGATAAGGGAAAAGAAAGAACGTGATTTTTAAATAATGTTTTTATTGAAAACATTTATTTGTATCATTTCACGAATTTAATTTTATACCTTTTCAAAAAATATAAATTAATAAATTTATTTCTCTTAATTACGTAAATTGATTTGGCATTAGATTTTGGAATTTTGCCAAATACTGCTTTTTAATGTCTAGGTGCTGATTATTTTAAATGTTTATGTATTTTAGATCAGTGATAGTCAAATTTTTCAGACTGTTAACCACGTTATCCAGGTTTTTGACAGCCTGTTTTTTTCAGACTTCCAGTTGAAAACATTGCAAAGATGATATGATTCCAAAAATGAGTAGCCAATCTCTTGGAATTATCACGGGGTCACACTACTAATCTGTAGACCCCAATCTGGCATCTGTTAGACTAGATGGAATGGAATGAAGAAAAATGGATCAAAAGAAGAAAACTAATTTCTATCTGTATTCTGTTGCTGAGTTTTAAAAAGTTACCGCAAAGCTTAAGAGTTCTAGACCTAGTTCTCGGGCAGACTAAATGTTCTTGGAACCCCCTTGCTAGAGGCGAATGAAAAATGAATAAAGATGGAAAAAAGTATTAGAAGTCTAGATATCAAAGGAACCTAAATACTGAGAAGAATTGGTTACCAGATCAATGGACCTCTTCATTAGAGCATCAGCCTTAGTGTAACTTGCACTTTAAATCGTTCTATTTTCTTATAATTCTGTTAGCTAATTTATTTCATTGGAATATTTTCTTTGGTGGAAGCTTTGGTATAAACAAAGTTCAGAATCAGTACTGCTTTATCAACTAAAAGAATTTTTAATCACAAATATATCAAATACACATGAAACACAAAATTCTGTAGTATGTGTTACGCTGTGTCTGTGGTAGTAGCTTGATTTTTAAAACTGTTGATCACACAATAAAATTTTTGTATAGGACCTTCTTTATGAACTGTAAAATCTGTATAGTCTAGAATTTGTTATGTATTTATGTTGACTTGATTAATATATTTTACCTTTGTTAAATCTGCAATGTACTGCAGGAAAAGAAAAGTTTATTAAAATACGTGTGAGCTTTATTAGAACTGGATTAACTTCCTTAACTGTATGGCAGATATTTTTGCTTTAGTGAGGTATAATAAGCAGAATGATAGTTACAGGTACGTGCTGATTGTAACAAATAATTTCACACTGAGTTTCCGATGGTTTAGAGAAAATGGGAAACATTTTGGCAATGGGAAAACTTTGTGGCATACAGACAGGTCCACCTGTCTGTATGCCGGGAAGCCAAATGAGCTTTAGAAACTGAAGAGCGGTATGGACCTGGATCCAGATGTCACTAAACTGGCTATAAGTAGCATGTTTCTAACCATCAGAAAAATTAAATTCTGGAAGAGGCATAAGCTAAGGGGGAAAGCCAGAACTGGTTTTCAGATGAAATACAGCAAAATGATGAAAGATATGCTTGGAACTTTCAGACCTGGTGAGATCGATGACATAGTAAACTATGTGGATGACGAAAGTTAATTAATGCACGTTACGGTGTGATAGCCATGGACTACGAGTCCTTACAAATCTCAGTTCGGCCGTAGCTGAGCAAGCTAGTTCATTTTTAGGGATTTTAGTAGAGCGTTTGTATAATTGAACGTCGTGTACTTAAAACCTACCGGAATTTGACATATTACTATGTTTCTCCAGCGTGCCATTAAATCTAACTCCAGAGAAGAATGATACTTCAGTATGCGTATGTGGGTTTTTTCCCCCGTCTCTCATTTATAGCTAGGGTTACATTTGGAAAATGTCTGTAGTGCAGTTAAGCAGAGGAATAGTTTTATTTTGCTCCAAGGTCTTGTGAGCTTCCTCTTGCAAAATTGTTTGAATTTATTGTCCTCATAGCTTCCGCTTTTCAGCGTTCCCAGGTTTGTGAGAAGCACAAAACATGTTCGTGATTCCGATGTGCGGTGAAAATGCAGTCACTTCTTTCTTTTTCTTCTTGCTTTGGGACAGAAACTTGAGCATACATGCCTCATTACCCTTTAAGAAGTGGTTGTTGTCCTGATTGTAAGCTAGTAGTCAGTAGGTGTGTTAGCTGTGGTAAAATGTTTTTTGTATTGCTGTTTATGTGGGAAATGAGTTGCAGTACGTAAGATAAATTTGTCTCTCTTGCTTTAAGTAACTAGCTGCTTTTACAAGATCAGTCCATCTTATTTTAGTTGCTTCATTCTGCTAGTCTTGACACATCTTGCCGTAGTACATATCGTGTAGTATCTTTTTCCTCTACGACAGCCTTAGAATGTTATATTTCAGCTTGGCCTAATTATGTTTACTTCTGTCCTTTCATCGTGGGCCTGAATAGAACTCGTTCTTTCTCCTACTTTTGTGTGCGTGTGTGAAGGCAGTCTTCCAAGCGGCCGAAATTTCAGTTGGAAGAGACAGGGGATGCTCTAGGCTTTTGAGGCAAATTTTCCTTGTTTCAAATGCGATGCCGTTGTGAGGTCTGACACTAAATTCCTGCTTAGAATGCCGTTATATTATACGTCACTCAGGAAGTCTATTTTTTTGGTCAGTTTTGTTATTAGGCTTTCCCTGTCATAATTCGTTCTGATCTAGTCAAGGAACATTTCACACCTTTTGTAGTTATAAGTGATTGCATTTTACCTAGAAGTAATGAAATAGACATAGGGCATCTATGAAATTGTGTCTCTAATAGGTGAAACAAATACTAGAATGATCAATATTTGTGCAAATGTAATACTGCGTTTCGGATTGTATGCAGTTTCTATGCTTTCGGGAAAAAAGACTTGGTATCAGTCCGTCACTGCTGGTTTTTTAAGAAAGCAAATTCTGACTGGTTTCTATAATAGCAGATACATGTTGAATCTATAAGTTTGCCACTTAACTTGCTGTGACCTGTCATCCGCACGTGCCGCTTGGAGGACTTCTGTCGGCAAACAGTTACTTGAAATAGCCAAGAATGATTACTTATCTTAAAGAAACTATGCCCCGGTGAACAAATATGCGTGGGTTTTGTATCTGCTATTCATTATTGCTGTGCCGGATTCCTTATGGATTGAAAGAGCTCAGCAGGTCTGGCTGTCACGGAGGTCATTCTGACTCTTTCTTCCACGTTGAAAATAAATTTTCTGTTCCCAAGATACAGATTCATATGTCATAAGCCATTGTTGTTCTGAAAGAATCAAATATTTCATGTGTGCGGTGAATGCATAGGTAAGGGGGAAATCTGTAAGGCGGACGTATTTTGTAGGTGAAGAACTGTTCTTTTACAGCTTTTTGGAACAGGACTATATTTTGCTAGCGCCACTAAAACTATTGCTCTATGAGTAGAACTGCAAAGTTCTGTTCTAATTCTGTGTCCCAGTGTTATTTTGTGTAAAGGAAGCATAATTTTGCTCTAAGTAATTCCAAGTGAATCCTTTTTTTTGTTAGACCCTTGGAAGTTCTTATGCAAGGCACACCCAGATAACAGTTTCCATTTTTTTTTCCTTCGGTTCTGAATAGTGTCTATAAAAAAGGTAGGGTTTGAATGTGACTTTCAATGTAGATAAAGATTTGTACTTTCAATAGGCTGAAAATATTTTCAGAAGAAAGTGTTCCTCTCTTTGGACCTCCCCTTCCGTCTCCACCTGTGTTTACGAATCACCAGGAATTCAGGGATTTTGTGTTGGTGAAACGTAAGTCGGTTTTGCTTTTGCTAGAAACGCTCTTTTAATAAGCGCATTTACAAATTAAAATTCACGATGCGCAAAATATATGCGCATTTTCTTGTGTGTTCTGCTGATCTGTGTACAGTTATTTTTTTCAAATCTGTAGCGTAGGTGGGGTGTCAGTTCCATCGACCTGTTACAGTTGGATTGACAAAAAAATTTCTTCTCGGGATACTAGGCGGAAGCTGACTTTCGCGTTTGCAGAATGTGCGGCCGTATTTAGCTTTGCATTTTCCTGAAGGCCTTGGAGACATGAAATAATTTATAATGCTGTTCGTTGTTTAGTAGTAGGAGGTGTTAATTTAGTAGCTCTGAAAACCTGAAAATAGCAGCTTTTCTGAATGCGTTCTTAGAGGTGCTGAAGGACACCTATGCAGCACTTTTTAATTCTGTGATGATTCAGTTCCGGTTTTCATTGACCTGTATTTGCCCTTCTAGATCAGCAAGAAAGAAATCTTTGAGAATTGGTCGTGATGATTACAATTAGACGATTTCCTGACAGGAGCTCGACACATAGCTCATTTTGCCTATTTAAATTGTTTAGTACTTAAATGGAGCAGCAGTTTGCCTTTAATTTTTTTGTTCGTTAGGTATTTATTCTGATGCCTTGTGGAATTCTTCTATTACTAGTTTTTCTCTTTTAACTTAAGGGAGAGTTACTCATTTAAAAAAAAAAAGGCAAAAAGGAGGCAATTCTAAATTAATAAGGGCAGAGCAGGTGTTCCGCTACAGAGGCAAACTAGAGTCAGTGGAGATTGTCCAAGTTCATTTACGCAATGTATCTTTTTTCCATAATATTTTAGTAATAAACGGTGAAAAAGCCACCTTGGAAACACCAACATTTTCTCAGAAACGTCAACGCACTCTAGACATGCTGATCCGCTCTTTATACCAAGACATGATGCCTGACCTACACAAGGTAAATGTAAGTCAGAAGTTTTTGCCTCCCTCACGTGTGCTGTCCTGTTCTAACTAGTAGTTTAAATGTTCTGTTACTTTAAAAGACTGTAATCCTAATGAGGACTGAATTGCATATGACGAAGGTAAATACCGATTATCATATAACTTACTTTACAGTTACATGAAAGCTGACGGACAGTCCTTTCCGGACAGGGCTCTTCACCGGGTGTGAGGAGAAGCATAACAATGTCATACTTTGTATGAGCTTACCTGTGGCAAAGGAATAGGGAATTTAGATGCTGCAAATACAGGCATTAGTCTCGTCACCATAAAAACTGCCTTTCTTCCGTTATGTGTACATTTGGATGATTCTTAGCCCTGGGTAGCTATGAGGCAACTTTATTTTAGATGACGAAGACTTACTCTTAAGGTGATTCTTAACTAACTAAAGATAAGTTTGGTACTTCTAAGACTAACAAGGTGCTATTCTTTCCACCAATGTTTATTTCTTTGATCTATGTAGATCTGCTTAACCTTTTCATATATTCATGTGGTATGGTTGTACAGGACATGACAGTGGTAAACTATGACAAGTTGTAAGGTAAATCACTCAAGGATTGGAAGATTTGCGGTTTCTCTTCTCTGAGAAGCTATGCAGTTAGAAAGAAACATTTTCTGCTTTAGAACATGCTCAATAGAAGATCCTTCAGTGATGTGTTACCGGAGTCCCCAAAATCAACACGGAAGAAAGAGGAAGCTCGACAAGCAGAGTTTGTTCGACTTGGCCAGGTAGGATCAGTTTAGAAGGTATGCAGCTATGTTGACAAAGACATTCCTTTTGTTAGACTCCTTTCGTCAGATTCCTTTTATCAGACTTTGATTAGCTTTTAGTTACGTCCGGATTTAATGCAGTTTTCTGTGATCAGAAATAGTTTTGTAGTATTGCGTTATTTTAAGTTGCGTTCAAATAAAATACGAATAGAAGTATTTATCTATAACGCCTGAGGTATACAAGTACAAATATTTATATCGTACATGAGTTAAATGAAGGTTGGAAAAATCATACCTTAGGATCAAACCTGAAAGGTCTTTCCCTGCTTCATGCAACAGATGCTTTCTCCAAGCAGAAGAGTGCTCTTTTTCCATGCTTTGGAAAAACGTAATCTTTTGTGGATTTCCTCCATATGTTTTTTTAAGATTGAATTTCTTAGAAAATACTTAGACTGCTTTAGTCAGGAAGAAATTTTGACAGTCTTTCTGTAAATCAGAGTTTGCCATTCATACATCTTTGAGTGTAGCAAATGCTGACCGCGGTCTTCTATGGGCTTACTAACTTTTCGATTCCGTAAGAAGTACAGCTTCCTGATGACTTAGATTAGTCTGCTTTGATCTGACAGTTCGTTGTGGCAAAAAAAAAAGCCAACAGTGCCTATGCTCATCGGTTCCCCTTTCCTTTCTCACTTGTTTCTTCTTGATCCAGACTGGTCTCATGGTTCTGCAGCTTATCCTTGGAATACTTCTTTTCTGAGCTGATTTAACTCAGCAGGAATTAACAGAGCAAAAACAAAGCCAAAAAGAAAAAGCCGAACAAGAAAAAACCCCAAAGAAACAAAAATCCAAAACCCAGCCAACAAAAAAAACCCCAAAACAACCCAAAAAAACCCCCAAACAAACAACCCACAAAACAAAACCAAACCCAGCCAACCAACCGAAATCAACCAACCAAAAAAACCCCCAGAAACCCACACTACCAACAAAACCCGACTCTCTTCTCTCCCTTTGTTTTTAATCTTAGTAAATTAAAAATTAGAGGAGTCTGAGAAATTCTAAATCTGGTTAAAGGTAGAAAGTGGAACTAGGCGGTTGAGAGCTGGTTCAGAAAAAAATCTCAGGGCTGTTAAAGCTTGCATTGGCAGAGCTGCAAAGACCTCTTGCCCCAGTCACCTTCAAATAACTAGTCACTTCAGGTGGCATTGGAAAAAAAAAAAGCTGAATGTGTAATGTTCAGACGGAAGTAACCAACGATTTATTTCTACGTTTACTTTTTGGAAGGTAAAGAAAGGCAAGAAAAGCGTGATTATTGAAAGTACGGAAACCTATAGGCCTATGCCCCTTCCACCTCCCTGAAATTAAATGCCGATAAGACGCTCGTGGAGCAAATCTAGTTGGGACTCACTTGTTAAACATGACTTTCCTCCTCAATATGGTCTTCATCAAAGGGAAACTTATTACGTGGGTTAAAAATTCATAGGCACCTGTGAGTGTTTTTCTTGGAGGTTCTTTTAACATTTAAGTATTTCTCTCCCCTAAAAGATCTTTTGTCTAAGGTACAAACTGTAGGCTTGAACATATTTCAAGATAACTTCCGAGTAACTCCTTAGTCGTTCTTGCCAAACTAGGAATGTGTTTCCCGTTTAGTTATAGCCTGTTGACTTTTTAGACGATAGACAAAATTCACCGATGACCGATTCAGCAGTATATTTGAATCATTTATTTATTGTCAAGGTGATCTCTTCTGACTGGTGAGATTGAACTAAAATGTTCATACAATGAAGTATTATGTGCATCTCTGTAAGCTGACAGCCGTGCTTCATGCAAATGTGCGAATGATGCATGCCAGTGTTTACTGCCACTTCACGGAGAGCCGTGCTCGACGGTAGGCAAACTCTAGGGCAGTAAAATTGGTTTAAATTAGTTCTAAACTTTGCATTAAGGAATTCTGTGACAATTCCACGTCTCACAGACCTACAGGAATACTGCTGTGGAAGTTAGCAATGAAGGTATATAGGCTATGCTAAACAGACTTACTGTGTAAGTCAATGGAACTATTGGCCCTTTCAAAATCACCTTGCTTCTAGTTAGTTCTAATTGAAGAATTTGTGATCCTGTGGCCATCTGTCCTCGGGATGCCTGGCAGTGTATATAGGTAGACATATATATATAGTTTGACTTTGTTTGTTAGGAAGTTTTGCAAATAAAAGGTCCGTTTGTATAATTGATGAGAGGACCCTCTATCCAGCTGGATTATAGAGTAAGCTGTGTAGATGGTTCGCTTCTGTTTGAAGCTTCTGTAGTTTGAAATGGAGGTTGTTCTCTGTTATTATGTTTGGCTCTTCTTTTCTGATTTTGAGTTGCCATTCAGAAAGCAAGCAAACCAAAAAAAAGTTGAACAAGAAACAGCCAACATATGTTTTGGCTGAGAAGATACCTAGTAACCATCTAGTGGTTTATGCAGATGTTGTTCAGGATACAGAATTCTGTTTCTTTTTTCTTTTCTTAAAATGGCGTAGGAATCCCAAACTAGAATTACTTTCTAGTCCTAAATCGTCCTTTTTATATAGTCATTAGTTTGCATATTGCTGACAAAAACTCAGTTTAAATAAAACATCTGTTTGTATTAGGCATTGAAATTGAAAACCAGTGTGAAAGGGGATGCCGCAGCTAACTTGGCAACCACAAGCTTTTGTAAAAAGGAGGTGAGTGAAACTGTCTGTGAAGTTATGAAACATTAAACATTATCTAGTATGGTATCTATTCATTTGCTTCTGTAATTAGATGCTGCAGCAGAAAAGATGAAAGGTACAGTGTCAAAGTGATTCTGCAGTCACTATTGGATTAATAAAGAATGAGCCTGGGGGGCAGAAGCACTTCTCAAGTTAGAGCAAGTGTGGACATTTTTATACCTGAAAAAAGTCAATGAAAGTGACATCTTCCAAATGCAATCATCTGTTATTTTAATTTCAGCACATTTAAAACAGAATTCAGTTGTGTTTCCATTTCCTGTAGTACTGGATTTTGTTTGAAGTCATTAGGGAGTGAAGTATGCCAACTGCACTCTTCTGCATGTGTTTTATATACAGAAGCTTCAGAAGTGCTTCTAGAATTTCAGAGATTCCAACTAATATATAATTGGGAGAGGAGGGGCAGGCTCTGGGAGGTAAGTACAGAGAATGCAGGCTGGAAGAACAATTTGGCAGAAAGGCAGTTTTAACTGTACCATTTGCTAGTGGCTAAACATCACAAACTGAATTATAAAATGTAAGCAAACTGCGTGTGTGTAGCGGTACATATGTTTTAAGTATACAGGTTTGGGTTTTTTAAATGAAAAGAAGTATTGAGTGAGTGTTGCACTGAGTTTCAGTTGCACGTGTTTTAATTCTAGCGTTTCTGCTATGTGTCTTACACTTAATAGTCTCCAAGCCAGAACTGATGCGGGAATTCCTCTGTGAGAAAATTAATTCAGTTTTGATATTTCAAATTCAAACGATATGCTGTTTGGAAATGTATCCTGCCAAAAGCATTTACGTGTTATTGCCATTGTCCGTCACATTCTGTGTCTGTATGATCTGTATTTTTTAGTGTACTTAATATGTATCCCTTATGTTACTTCATAGCCTTGGGAATCTCAGTCTTTCTGCAGTAATTTTCCTCATGAGGTTGTCTGTGCAGATTCTTGGGGCCAGTCCTTGCTGGTTTCTACAGATGCTGGCATCTTGTTAATAGATGGTTAGTAAATGATCTGGTGTTTTTGTGTCAATTTTTATGTATCTGACCATATTCTTGAAAATGTATGTTCTAAAGTTCTGTTCAGGTGTTCGTAGGTCTTTATATAGGGGGACAGTTACTAATCCAAGTAAATTTATTACATTTATGTAACCTAGTCGCAAAAATTCTTTCTGCGGTAGAATGGAGCCGTATTGGGGAGCCAGTGTTAATGCAGATTTCTGAATGTTTTCTTATTTCAGATGTTGTTTTCTTGACCATCTGAAAAGCCGTAGGAGGTCGCATCCAAGTTCAAGAAGTGTCTATATGGCTTGTCTGGTTTTCTTAGCCCTTGATGATAGTGAGCATGAAGCCGAGGGCTTATGTGACAATGAAATCCTACTTCTTCCCTTAGCAATGATATTGCTGCTTTGACCCCTTATTATCCTCTGTGTGCTACGTAAGGCGAGTGGGACCGAGGGAATGAAGTTAGCTCTTGGTCATAATTCTCGAACTTGCCAAGTTTTAGATTTCAGTTGCATAATCTGATTCATGACAATAATAAAACTCTTCCCGTGAGGAAGTATTGACCACGATGCTGTGGCACATGTAGGAGCTTTGTGCGGTTCTTTTCTTCCTCTTCATTTTTGTAAGAAAAAACCTGAGACTTTTATTACAAGACAAAAATGGTTCAAAACCAGCATCTGGCAAGTTTTAGTAGTATTTTGAATACATGTGTGTTTCTTTTTTAGATGGTCAACCGTCAGTGCAAGTATTTGATAAAACTCTCCAAATAAAACAGATGAATGTGTTGGAAGCTCTGGATCTTTTGATTGCCCGAACGGACAAAGGTAGGAGAGGTCCCCATTCCTGGATTCTTGCACGAGTCTGGCTGTTGCTGGCTATGTATGTCTCATGACAACTGTGTCTATCAGCAATAAGTACATTAGATGCTTTATTTAGAATAAGGGAGCACATACAGCAACTGCTGTTACTTTTTAGAAGGCTGGGGAGAGGGTAGAGGTGAAAATGCCTAAATGCTCATTCGTGCTTTGATCAAGGCAAGCCTGAAAGTGGTCGCATTGTTTTTGACTGCTGCTGGAACTCAACATTCTTTGCAAGTATTTTTTTACTGAATTATAGGTTCACTCAGATGTGCAGAAATGAGGGGGTAATTAATTATGCTGTCACTATTTGAAAAAATATGTTTTATTGGTATCTATTCTGTTAATTGCCACCACGTCTTAGAGCTATAGAATGTATTTTCTTGAAGCTTCTGGTATAAAATAACTTTAACATTGTTTAAGCTGTCCGTATTTCATTGTCAGTCTCATTTGGAAGGATTAAATGTGCATAAAATGTGTACTGTTTTAGTGAGGGAACATACACAGAGCAAGATCAGCATCTTTATGTGTAACTCAGGAAAGAATTATAAATATGGTTGGTTTATTACTTTTTACCGCATTATGTCTGGAGGATGGGTGACATTTCTGAAGATCTGGAAAGTGTAGTTACATCAAAACTTAGTTTGTGAGGTTTCTAGAGAAAATGATGGCATTTAATTGTCAAAACATTGTACTCCTTGGTTAAACCTGAGGTGGGAGATGTAAGCACACTTCTTGAGGTAACAGAACAAGGTATTGCTCACATTCACATTCATGACAATTCAAACGTAGTCTGATAAAGTCTTACTCATGTAAAAAATTGCAGAAATTTTTAGTTCTTGGTATGGATGCTTTCTGAAGCATTTAAGTGAAAGTTCTTTCGTACTTGCTGGAATTCTGGTCCCCTGTTTTATATCTGCATGACGTTGAAATTGAGATCAGCAATGGCAGAAAAATACTTGTCTTTGGTTTTTAGACTACGCTTCAGCAGCAAAACCAATTTCAAAGTATGCTCATCCTGGACTCGTAAACTGGATTCAAAGACTCTGTGGGGCTTTAGGGTAAAGAGTTATGTGCTACAAGGCTAACTTTTTAAACTGAACTATCAGCAAGAGTTTATTCGGGTCGGCATTCCGAGAGAAGGTGTCAGAACCGATACAACACAGCTATCAATGACAGGAGCACAAATTGCTTTGGTAGCAGTGGTAGCCTCTGTTCTAATGAAGAGAGTTAAATCTAACTTTATGGTGGGGTTTTTTGGGACTTCTGCTGGTTTGGGTTTGTCCCGGTAATGAGAGGCAAGGCAAAGAAATTGATCTGTTTTGTCCTCCAAACATGTATTTTTTTTGTTCCGTCTTCATTTTATGAACTGCCTTTATACAGGGATGGGGGTGGGATGAGGAAGAACTGCTTTGCTTGGAAGAATCCAGTCTGTAGGAGGTTAAGAAAAACTGTACAACTTCATATGATAGTCAATTTTATAGGCGGTCGGAGCTACTTCAAGCACCAAAGAAGGGTGAAAGGCAAGCTTATTGTCAACCTGAGGGGTGCACTATGGGATTTAAGCCCCAATTCCTCTTTAAAAGCCTGTCAGACCAATTTCGTTGAAGTTCTGCCCTCATAGTGAAATGCCTGCCCAGGAAAGGAGTTACCATATATGTTATATTTGCTGCCCACGCATGACATCTTCACAGATGTTAATGTATCATGTATGATGGAAGCATAAAAGGCATATGAAGTTCGGCATAACCTGTAAAAATAACAGCACCTAATTTAGGCGGTAATCCTTTCTCCGCACTATGTCTGCCTGTTTACAAACATTTCTTGATTGGAAGAGTACGTACGTTCAAATTAGCCGGAAAAAATTCTTGAATTTTGCTGTGGGCACACAGTTGTAGTGTTTCAGAATTATCTGCATCACCAAGAATGTTTGTAAAATAGCTAACCGAAATAATAGCTCAGGTACAAAGACTGAACACTATGGTTGTTGCTGGAGGAGCACCTAATTAATTGGAGGCAGTATCTAGGACAAAACGGCAATAAATTTAGCATAAACTTTTTTTATGGCCTTGAGGGGAGGCCGTATGATGAGCAGCTGAGGGCGCTTTGGCTGTCCAGCCCGGAGAAGAGGTGACTAAGGGGAGACCTCACTGCAGTCTACGACTTCCTTGTGAGGAAAGACAGTCTCTTCTCTGTGGTGACCGGTGACAAGACCTGAGGGAATGGCCCAAAGTTGTGTCGGGGAGGTTTAAGTTAGATATTAGAAAAAGGTTCTTCAACCGGAGGATGGTTGGGCGTTGGAACGGGCTGCTCAGAGAAGTGGCCGCAGGTCCAAGCCTGCCAGAGTTCAAGAAGCATTTGGACAATGCTCTCAGGCACGTGGTGTGACTCCTGGGGATGGTGCTGTTCAGGGCCGGGAGTTGGGCTCGTTGATCCCCTTTCCAACTCAGTTTATTCCGTAATTCTGTGAACTTGCCGTGCTTGCGTTTTAAGGAACTTCATTTCTTAGAAATTACTCTCAAGTTGCTTATTTTCCGGCTGAAAATAGTAGTGCATCATTTAATTATTTGTTTTAATTTAGGGGGATTTTAGATTCCACTCATATCTATCTTTGTGGAAAACAGATTAGTCGTGCAAGTAGATACTGTATACTTTTGGCTGCTGGACTAGTCCTTGAACCTAACTTGCTAATCTTTGAAGAACTGATGAGAAAAACCGATCTGTATCCTGAAGGGTTCAGACTTTGTTAAGGATCCAGTTATCGGTGGCTCACCTGGATGGTTCCAGCTCTTAAAGTTAACCCTTTTACTCTTGCCCTGTAGTGTATATCAATTACATCTTTGTTATTTTGCAAGATTTTATATATTTGCAAAATACTGTGCGTTTCACTTTTTCGAAGTGCTCAGATCGTTCTTCGGTGCAGCACCACCTAATGGGAAACTCCGCTACTGTACTGAAGGGGTTGGTTACTAGAATTGTAAATCCGAGAGGGTTCGTAAGTCTTCTGTCCCCAGAGAGGTATTATGCTTGCTTATCTTTGCTCTGTTTGTTAGGTGCTACTTCTCATCGGAAGTATTAAATTCAAACTACCGCTTTCTTTTTTTAACTTGTTTTCTCCTGGTTCTCTCCATATGTCAGGGAAAGACTCTCGTATCCTTGTCTTCAGACTCAGTGCTGTCCAAAATGATATAGAGACAAAAAAAATGATAAGAAGCAAATACGACTGCAGAGAAAATAAACTGGAGAGAACAAAAGGTGATGTTGTTATCCTGTGTTAAAAACATCCACTGTGGTATGATGCTGGTGGTTGCCAGGAGCTTATTAGCTCTCTTTGGGCCGGTGTACGTTTTCACCTTTAGTTTTTTCTCTGGACAGTCAATTCAAACTTTATTAAGCTTATATTTGAAAACTACTCTGGTATAGTCCAGCATGACATTTTTGAATGGTGTAAAAATACCATGTTACTTGGCAATTGCTGCTGATGAAAAGCTTTAGAGAAAAATAGGATTTCAGGGCTGGGAGGTA
This sequence comes from Oreocharis arfaki, assembly GCA_013398015.1. NCBI lineage: Eukaryota > Metazoa > Chordata > Aves > Passeriformes > Paramythiidae > Oreocharis > Oreocharis arfaki. The sequence continues at coordinate 324,962 of VZRR01007844.1, read as the reverse complement.
TGAGGAGAATTTTGTGGGGATGTTAGACTGAAATAAAGCACACTTTAAGTTGGAGGAACATTGGCACATCCCCATTAAATAGTAATGCTTAGATTAGTCTGGGTGTTGTGCACTATTTTTGTAGACATAAATGTTTCCTGGTCTTCAGAAACAAGCTGCTTTGAAAAGCTGGAACTTGCAGAATGGTGACAATCCATATACTTACGAGTAAGGGTAAAAGTAGGTTTCAAAAGAGTCATAGGCTTTTGTCTTTTTCTAGAAATTGATGTAATCCTATTGAGGAGTTTTTAATTCTGTGTTGCCAAGTCATCCAACAGAGCCCTGTTGTACTAATCATCATACAAATAGAGAACAAACAAATCAGACCCTACCCCAACCACTTAGAGTCTAGAACATTATTTCCTCAGGCTGCCATTTATACGCCATTAATACTCACCATGGAAGTGAACTGAGGATTGTTGTGGCCATTCGGAACAAACTGCTTCTTGTCACAAAGAAATATAATTCGCACAACAGTTTAACCAGCACGTCTCTGCTGTCACCTCCTGAATCTCCAGTAGAGGAGTTCCAGTACATCCGGGTATGTGTAATCTAATTACTAATTATTTTAACACACTGGGCAGCAGTCAGCTAGTGTGGGGGGTGCGGGGAAGACAGAGTATGCGTTATCGTCTTCCAGAACCTACAGACAAATAAAAGTGAGAAGTCACATGGTGGAGTTCAATCATATGTATGCTAAAGAAATCCTTCCGATTTTTTAAAAAATTGGTTTTGCTTGTTCTTTGTTATGTTTCTGTGCTTAGAGAACATCCCTTTAAAATCAGGGAGTACCTGCAGCACCCACAGTAAAAACTTGAAAAAGAGAGTAATTGTGTTATTTACGTTACAGGAAATATGCCTTTCTGATCCTCCAGTGGTTATGACGCTGGTGGATGGACCTACTGGAGACAGTGACAATATGATCTGTGTAGCATATCGGCATCAGTTTGATTTAGTCAATGAGAGTACGGGGGAGTCCTATAGATTGCATCACGTTGAAACAAACAGAGTAAGTTTTCATCATTGAAACTTTTCTTGCAGACTTCAACTGAACATAATTTCTTGCAGAGTCAGTGCATGCTGTGCTGACCTCCGAAGAAAGTAATTTATGGAGATGCTCATGTGTGTTACTTCTTACTGCTATAACCACTGCTTTAGGGCACTCTGAGATATTTGTTCCTTTTAGAATACATGATGATAACTCCCAAGAGAGGTAGTTATAAGATATGACACATCAGCAAAGAGCCTGTTTCAGGCTCTGGAATGTTGTTGTTGTCAAAAATTAATTTTTCTTCTTTCTTAGCCAATGGTTTGCTTTTTGCTTTATTTTTGTGGTATCCATGTATTATTGTTTAAAGAATTGCATCAAAGTACCTTCAGTGGTTGGCCACCGGTATCTTATTCAGATTTGCCTATTTGCATGTACTACGGCTAAAATATATACATATAGCTTATCATTCTACTTGTTGTAGCTGTTTTGGTTTCTTTTTGATCTAAATGTAGAAGACAAAACCAAAGTTGAATTAAGAGGATTTGTGTAGCCTAATCTATGTAAAAAATACTGTTGTTTAACCAGCATTGCTTCTCCATTTGTAAATTCAGACTGTTCAGTATAGGTACATCCCTGCTGACCTCTGTAGATGTTAGTGGTTTTGAACCAGTATTTGGTGTATCTGATCTTTTTGCTAGTCATGATGTGCATTTGAAGATCACTTTTTGAAAATAACTGTTATCTTTAACATACCATGTTGATTCACAGCTTTCTGAAATCATTCTATTTCCCAAAATTGTAAATTTTTCTATGTTTTTATTGCTTTACACTGTGGTGTGGTTATGAATGTTCAGTACTGAACCAAATACAAAAGAAACTGCTTTTCACCTTGAGAACATCCTGAAAATTACATCACAGAAGAGGCTATTTTTATAAAATTATTTATTTATTTCTCTTTTTTTTTTCTTTTACCCGTGGCTGTGCACTCCCCCAGCTGATTGTATTGCTTGTTAGTCACAACCCAGTTGTAATAACGACACTATCCCGTGTCTGTTTGTTTATCTTTTCCATTATCATTGCAGGTTAATTTTGTTGCAGCTATTGATGTATATGAAGATGGTGAAGCTGGTCTACTGTTGTGTTATAACTGTAAGTGTTTAGGGAAGGCCAAAAATGGGAATAGCTCAATCTGCATATGTAGATCTTTTTTCATTGGAGCCTAGGTCTGTATTCAAAAATAAGTTTTAGTGTTTCATGGAAAGTTTGTAAAAATACTTTCTTTGGAACTTAAACACATATCGGAGAAGCTAGAAAGTATTTTAGTCGTACTAGCTGTTTTATAGATGTGCAGATTATATGATTTGTGAAATCTTGGTGTCTCTGATACCCCATGTGCATAACAGTCTTTAGATAATGTACATTACGTGAACGTATGGCTACTTGAAGGGCAGAGAAGTACAATTCTGCAGACACTGCTTTCTGAATTTTTCTTGCCTATTCTTCTATCTATAGACAAGTTAGGGACCTGATAACTGTTGAAATAGTAATACTTACTTTGTGAAATATGACAACTTATTAAAACGTAGGTCTTTTTTGTGGTCTTTCCAATGTTGCATTGACAGAGAAAGTAAATTTTGCTCATCTGTTTAGCTATAGAGGGACTTTTACATGAATGTTTGATTATGTGCATAATGTCCACCCTTCTGCAAGATCTGCCCATAAAATGGGTGGTGGTCTATTACAGTGTAAAGTGATGGATGCTTTTTTTTCTATTTTGCTACAGATGTTTGTCAATACAGAAAGGTATATCCTTTCAGTGGAGGTTCTCCACTGGTCCAGCCATCAGCTTATGACTTCCACTTCAGCTGGAATCAAGTTCCTTACGCTGTTGGTAAGAAAATATCTCTTTTTAGTAGATGGTTTTTTGCTACCATTTTAGTCTGCATTTGGCTCATAGTGGAATTACAGTATTCTGGGAATAAGCGTGTTACGTTCATGATGCCGCTTGACTTAAGTTTCTGCATATGATGATTTTGAAAAGTGGAGCCTTGGTAGCAAGTTCATCCCTTGCTGAACATTTTTTCCCTTTCTCTTTGTTGTGTTTTTCATTTTCCGTTCACTCTATGTTCTGCCACGCATGGAGAGTGAAATTTTCTTCCGGCTCGATGTAGTTTGGTGTCCATCCATATATGTCAGACAACACTTTCCATAGGAAAGGAACATGCCAGAAGAGGTCAAGAACAGTTTTTATGGTGCATCTAAGAAACTTTTGCGTTAACCATTTTTCCTTGCCAAATAACTTCTATTTCATTGCAGTCTGTGCTTTCCCTTATGTTCTTGCCTTCACTACTGATTCCATTGAGATCCGATTAGTGGTGAATGGGAACTTAGTCCACACAGCAGTTGTGCCTGAGCTTCAACTTGTAGCATCAAGGGTAAGACACAGAAAAATCACGTTTGACTATTTCTATGATATGTTGGGATCTAATTAACTTAAGAAGTTGGTGCCGCTAAAAATGGAACAAATGAAACCAAAATATGTGCTATTTGATCTGCAATAATTGTTCGTCTGTGTGCTCTTAGTTTATATCAAGGACAAAGAGAATCAGAAGATGGTTAAGAAAGTCTCACTGTACTAATGAGGAGTTATTTGTCGTTTCAGTCGGATATTTATTTTAAAGCTACTGCTGCAGTAAGTGGATCATCTGACAGCAGCTCTAAGGAAATGGGCTCAAAGAGTTCTCCTCAAACACCGACAGCTTACGAAAAGCCAGAATTTCCTCTTCCTTCTCTAGAAGGTAATGTGGCAGCTTGAATAATGATCTCTAGTCATCCCAACAGCTGTCACATCTCGTTGCGGCTGATCTTCAGTAAAGATGGTAAAAAAATGTGAGTTCCTACCTTACCTGAAAGTCTGGAAGATAAGAGATTTTCTGTTTTCCACACATATAAAGCACTGGGCTGAGCTTTTGCACTGTAGTATCTTTTCTGAATACATGGTAGCACTGTTCTAAAAAAATAATTTCTGTAGGAAGGGAGGAATTAAGCTTCAGTAGCTTGATGAATCTTTGGCAATGTGACCGCAAGTAATAATGGAAAAAGGGGCATAAAATTGTGAGTAAAGCTTGACATTTCACATATGCTGTTCCTTTCCTTTAAGAAAAGCTGAATGACCACTGAATGGCTGAAGCTCTTTTGCAAAACAAAAGTAAGAAGCTTTGAAAAACTTTGCTCAGACAGTTTAGTGTAACGTGATGTGTGAACAGTCAATCTGTAGTGTAACAACAAAGGGAACATCAACTAGATGATGCAAGATGTATGTACACCTTTCTTCCTTAAATCTGCTGTTGCACTGTTAGCAGAAAGGGAAAGGAGAGGAATCACAACTTAAAATTTTTAAAGGCAGTACTATTGATGGTAAGTTTGTGATTTTGGTTTGTTTTTCTTCTAGGAATTAGGAAAATGTGGTATTTTGTGTTACCTAAGAAGACGAGTCATAATTTAAACTGCTTGGGATCCAGGCTCCAATATAATTGCAGTACATTAGAACACATGGGAAATATTGCACAGAGTGCAGTGTAATAGTCAGAGTACCGGCCTGAAGTCATATAAATTTACTTCCTGGTTCCACTGCTGGTTCATCATGTTGCCAAGAGTGAATCTTCTTTTTCTCTCTGAGTCAAATTGCTCGTATTTCTTCTTTCTCTTAGCTTATTTATATTGAAAGATCTCTAGAGCAAGAAAGGTCTTTGTCATTTCAGTTAAAAAGTGCCCAGCTCAACAAGTATAACTTGTCTTTATAACTTTTCATCTGGAATTATTAAGAACTGTTTCTATTGTGAAAGCGTAATGTTCTTCTTTTCTTTCTGTGTTTCAGGTGAAGTTCCATGCAAAAACCTGTACAAAATACCTCTCAGCAATCTGGTTGGGCGAAGCATTGAACGACCTCTGAAGTCACCTTTGGCTCCCAAGGTCATCACTACTACACCGAGTGGCATTACCTCTCTTCCAGTTACGCACTCGCTATCTTTATCTCGTATGGAAATTAAAGAAATTGCAAGCAGAACACGTAAAGAGTTGTTGGGTAAACTGTCCTCATTCCTCGGTGTTAGGTATCGGTTGCCAAACATACACTTTCTAATCTTTGTACCATCACAGGTAGGTTTGTAACATGCAGCTGGTATTCGTAAATTATTAAAATAAAAAAAGGAAACTGTGAGGAAGCATTATTTGCAAATAGTATAGCCATTGTCTGATCATGTATAAGATGGCCATATTCTAAGCCCGGTAGAAATAGTTAATAATGGAAGCCAGCAACAGATACCTTAACATTTTCATGACTGCTTTATTTTCTGTTGAGAGTATTAAGTCTTTTATTCCTTTATTGAGGCCTCTTGGATGAGCCTATAACCAAGACAGAAGGTGCACAGAAGCTACAAAAGGTTTCTCGAAGACAGTCAGACCCCAAGCAGGGAGCAGTAAGATCATCTAGTAGTGAAAGGTAAATATACTGGCTTTAGAAAAGAGCCTAAGTTAGACTGTAAATATTTTCAGAATTGATTCCTCATGCTTATCTCAGTTGGCATGAGGCTGACTGAGACCTTTGTATATCCATGTGCATTTCATGCTGTGTTTGTAGGAATATCTGAATACTGTAAGTACTGAAACAATTACATTTTTTGCTAAAAACATGTTGATGACCAAGGCAAGACTAAATGGCATTTTGTGGGGTCCTGTTGCAGTTGAACCTGTTACTAAGATTTGGACTACTGCATCTGCACTGTGCAGACTCTCTTGCTGTTTACTTTGTATGCTCTTGTGTTGCTATTTTCAGAATAAATTTTGTGGAAAAAATGCTCCCTAGCTTTTTTCTGTTTGGCACTGATCCCAGTGCCATTCTCTGGTTTTCATTGTTTCCGTAACCTACATTTGTGTAGAGTACTGCCAGAATACAGACATGATGCAGGAGACTAAGAGTAACAAAAAAAAAAGACTCTTGCTGTGTAAAACTGTTTGATTTATTTCCCTATTTGGAAAATATTTGGGTGAGGGGCTTCATTAATACAGCTTTTTGATTATTTTTAGTAGAGTAAAACAGAAGGAAACTCAGTTGTAATGGTCTGTGTCTGCCTTTAGGATAACTTGACTGAATCTAGAAGTAAAGTAACCATTGTTCCTTCCTGCCCTGACCTGTGTATTTTTTTTAGTAACTTTTGTCTTCCTCTTTGCAGGATAACCTCAAGCTCGTTTGAAGGCTATTCTGAAAGACGTCATCCTTCGGCTAGTTCAGATCCCGATACTTTAGCAAACAGGGAGGAGAGCTCACCATCTAGTTATCCATTTCAGCTGATTTCTTTATGTGATGAAGACATCATTGACTTGAAATGAAGGCACTTTTAAAACTTTTCTTCCTTACTTCACATTTTCTTACAACTCTGTAAGCTCTATGGCAGTGTCACAAATACTGCTTCTGGTGGTAAAATGTGGCTGGAAGTACTGGTGATAAATCTTTTTAGAACCCATGTTCTGGTTAGCACAGCCTGATTTGGTGATGCTTGTATGTTTTCTCGGTTAATGAGGCATTACTTTTCATGGCTTTCTAACAGTAGGTAATCAGTGAGAGATTTAGGCTGAAACTGAAGTAAACAAAAAGTATTATTTGTTCTAAGCTTCTTATAATTTGGCGTGCCTAAATGACATGCAGTAAAGTTAATTGCTGTTATTGCTATCTTGTTGTTTTACAACAGTGTATGTCATGTGGGAAGAGGAATTTTCTAACATAGATCACTGCTTTTAGTTTTTTGGTCTTTAAAAAAACAAAACATCAACAACAACAACAAAAAAGGCTTGCAGGCGAGGTCATTTCAAACAGTGCAGTCAGTCCCTAAATTGATGCATCTGTGGTATGTTCACTGAAGAATCAAGTGAGATATGAAGATAGTGCTTCCTTTGCTCATTGTTTAGAGAAACTTGAAGGCTCTTTTGGAATGAAGAATACCTGAACAGAGAAACTTTCTATAGGAAACACAAACTTTCAGAATATTTTTTTGAAACTGGAAATTAATAAAAATTAAAAACCCCATAAACAAAAAATCGCAAAACAAAAACCCCGGTCCATCTACTGGAAAACTCCTATTGTAGTGCATCTGCTGATTTTTCCATTGCAGGCAGAAGAGCCAACCCCAATTGTCTTTGACTACAAAAAGATTCTTATGCAGGCATCAGCGTTACCTGTTGCCTGTGCTTGCACCAACAGTAAATGTCATTATTCTAGATAGTTGTATTTTTTGAACTGGATGCAGACTGAAATTTCACTGCTACTAACCTAGTTTTCTATGATGAAACAGTCATCTCGTCTCTTGCTGTGTTAAAATACAGGGGTTATGTTTAAAGTTTGATTTTTTGATTTTTTTTTTGTTTGTTTGGTTGGTTGGGTTTTTTTTTGTTTTAGCCTTTCATCTAGAACACCTTTGCAAGGATTTGTTTTTGTGGGGTTTTTTTCATGGAAGTGATGCTTCCAGCCTTTCTGTATATGATGTTTTTAGCTTTATTGGCAAGTGTTTCTTGTTCTATATGTAGAAATACTTCTGTATCCTTGATTTTATTTCATAATACCACTTGTATGTCATGATTTCACTTCTGCTCAAGCGTGATCATGTGGAGATGTGTGCCTTTTGCTGCCGTCTGTCTGAATGTAAAACTGGTTTTGCAAAGTGATTTTTTTCTCAGTTTATTGTATATAGTGGCTGAATTGCTTCACTTAAGAAAATATGCAAGGTTTTATCTGGAAGCATAATTTCTTACTCTCAACCGGAGTGGCTAATCAACAGAAGAAGCAATATTTTCAACAGTAATTAGTCTAGGAGCAGAAGGCTGTTTATTACTTTAGTGGGTTGTGCGCTCATAGATGTGTGGAGTGAACCTTAATAAGTATCTAAAAGGAAGTACCAGATCAAAGCCTTTGCAAAAACTTGTAATTATTTTTTGAGAACGTTGTTTCCAGAGATTGGAAACAATAGCGTTGCCAGAGATTTACGCTATCCTTATTTATTTGGACAAGTAAGGTTTAAAACAAATCAATCTAAAAGTACCACGTGGTGCTTATTTTCCTGGAAGATGTAAACACCTCTGAATCCACTTTTGGGGTCACTGCTGGCACTTACATATTTTTAGAAAGCAAAACAACCAGCTTTTTCCTTGAACAGCTTTCTCAATGTATTATTTGGTTTGTGGCTATTTTTGAAGACTGTACCAGTGTGTTGCAAAACTGGGGCTTTAGTTAAAATTTTAACTGGAAACTTCGCTTTACCATGTTAGGATATTGGATTTTAAATATACTGCAGATGTTCACCTGTGCTATTATAGCATGATGTAAAATGATTAACCATTGTTTGATAGCAGTTGAAGCAATATATAGAGATTTTAAAGCTTGTTTTGAAGAACCTGAGCAAACACATACTTAGGTATCCTGAAAGACTAGCCTTAGAGATGGAGTACTAGGGAGAGCAAGAAGAATGAGAAGAGCTTGGCAGAAAGCTTGACTACTGGCTGTGATGGTAGTCAGAATCCATATACATATGGCATTTGCATGAAAGTCTAAACATGATTATAGAAGAAAGGGCTATAAAGCAAGAGTTATTTTCTTGAACCAGAAGTGCAGCAGTGGCTGTAAAGTATTACCATAAGTTAAGAGAGTATTGAGAGGTGGGAAAGCGTGTGTGTGAGAGAGAGAAAGACAGAACCTTTGAAGATCTGCCTGTAATTACACCATTGATGACAGCTAGCAAATGAACTCTAAGGAGTACAGATATTGGATTACTGAAGCTAGACAAAACCAGATCATACTAGCTTCATGGTACATATCTAGAACAGGATGTTGATATCATTTGGAGAGGTAAGCCCAGCAACTGCATTCCTGCTCACCTCCCACCTGCTTTTATGCTATAGGTTGACTTAATGGGTCAGGTACAAGCTGTTAAGCAGGTCACACTAGGAACTACCAGACCTTAACAGACTATTACTCATACAGGACAGGAAGGAGCTGAATCCTGGAAAAAAATTACGTGTCTTCATTCTTAATGTATCCAGTAAGTGCCTTAACAGGGCTTTGACTTCTTGAGTTTTTGCTTCTGTACTTAATCAAAGTGTTTTAGAGGGATAATGTCTAATGTGGCAGAAGAAGTAGAGAGGGATACAAGATTGTTTGGTTTATATGACACCTAGAGATGGTAGCTGAGGATTTAGAGTCATGTATATGTAGTTTACTACCTACTTACTATATGAGAGCAGCCCAGAATATAGGTAGAAGGCAGAGAACGTGGAAATAATATTCCAATTTTATTTGACGCAAGCCACAAGAACCAAATTATATTAAGATCTTTATCACTTTTATTTTATCAAAAGACCAAATACCAATGCAATTGTGGGAAATTACTGGTGTAACAGGAGAAACTTCTGTTGTACAAGGATGTGTCTTCTTTAAGCTTATAGTAGTCTGATCAGACCGCCATGATTTGTGTCTCTCTTAGTGTGAGAACTTAGCTTCTAGCCATTGTTTCTCTTACCAGAGAAAGACCTTACCATTCAGACTGCTAATTAAAATCCAGAGGCAGTTGGTGGTCTGGATACATAAGCTCTTGTGCATCATTTTTAAAAGGCAAAGTTCTTACACATCTGCGGAACCTCTCTTTCGTAAGACTGGTGTAAGATGACAAGGCTTGTTAGAAGGCTGCTGGGCTGGCTGTATTGTCGTTCACTCCAGCATTGGAGCCATGTTGTTTGCCTTCTGTTTCTTCCAGCATGTGCATGCGTATACTCTCTGAAACTTAAAAAGTAGTCTTAGGCACAAATTGTAGCCATGCCAACTGTAAGCACAACCCTTTCTCCTTTCACATGGGGTGTCAAAGCTGCCTGTAGGCTGCATGCTTGATGTTGGCTGACCATCTCGTGGTTGGGAGAAAAGAATCTTTGAATCTACAACTATGTGAGATGGGTGCTGTTCTAATAGGAAAACTGAAAAATGTTGCTACACAGTGATGGAAGGAATTGTTTCCATGAATGAAGAATTGTTACCAGATTGAACACTTGCTATCAAGCCAGGTTTAACTGAAGGCCCATTCTGGATTCTTGATTAAGTTTCTGCAAGAAATAGTTTATATCCCGGTGTGCTGGATTTGTTGACAGCAGCAGGGCTCTTAACTCCTTCTGGCTAAATGGTATTGGTCACCACTTCAACACTGTGCCTTAGTCTGACTAAATTATAAGAATGTCATTTACTTTGGTGCAAGCATTAGATTGTACAGGCAGTTAATTTAGAATGTACTTGTGCCTTCTCACCAGCATGGATAACGATGCATGGAATCATAAACTAGTTGAGAGTAGAAAGGACCACTGCATTATCATCTAGTCCAGTACACACATCCAAGCACCACCATTCAAAAATCTGTTCAAAATGGGTATGCAACATTTTGAGCTCCTCGTCATCTTTGTCCTGCATTTGAATTACAGCATGCATATAAACCATCACCACAACTTTGAAGTGTGACTAGGACTCAAGAAACCCAAGACACATGAGCTAAATTAATTTTTTCACACATACACATAATATGCAGCCCTTAAGGCTGAGGCTTTGACAAGCCCTTCCCAGGATCCCTAAAGCCCCGTCTGGGCTTTAGAAACTATTGCGGACTAAGAGTAATTTTTGTCCAGTTCTTTGTCCTAGTGGCAGTGCAGTACACATAAATATTTTATATAAGTGTTTGAAACTAACAAAACCCTTCTAATAAGAAACAAAGACCAACATGCAATTTGAAAGGGCTATGGCTATTCATGGTAGCAAGAGAACTGCTCTCTAGGTTCAGTGAATGCATGCATGCGTTCAGCTTCCTGGTTTTACAAGGAAGTAAGGCCTGTTCTAGTTACAGTCCTTTACTGGTTTGGGGGTGCGGCAGAGATTCTCGTTTGTTTTGGCTGCTTTGGTTTCTTGAGGCTGGGGATGTGTGGGGGGGGTTTTGTTGGTTTTTTGGTTGGGATTTTTTTTTCAGGTTTTGGAGGGGCAGTTTGGTTGGTTGGGGTTTTTTTGGTTGGTTTGCTGTTGTTTTTCAATGCCTAACATACATGCAAGTATGCACCTAGAATGAATAGCAGGTTTGCTGTCTGCCTTCAAGTGATTATTTCTATAAATGTGCAAGTATTTCTAACTGATAGATTCAAATTGAGTTTTTTTAGTACTGTGACAGGCAACTGAATAAATATTTAAACAGTACATAAGAGGGCAGGGAATGGGTAATGTTATTGCCTGACTAGTTACATATGGTTAAGGTTGCTACTCCTGACATATATTTTCTGCTGTTCTATGTATATTTGACCAGTAACGGCTAGCTCGAACATGTTTTCCTAAAGGTGTGGGTCTATAATTTGTGCTTGCAGATGTGGTGGCTTCTCCAGAGCTGTCGGCTTAGTCTGCATTTGAAATATATAACCCTTTTCATTTGGATTTGGTTTTATATATATATATATATATACATATATAGGTATATATATTTGTAATTTCTACTGTAAATTTTCAGGGATTAAATATCCTGAGATTATACGCATTGAAATTTAAAGTAATGGGATCATGAAAGGCAGGGGAAGGAAAACATCCCATCAGCAAGTGGTAAGGTATTTCAGAATAATTTGTTGCCTTCTGTGTATGAAAATGAGTATCGCACTATTTTCATTGTTAACAATTCGATGTCATGGTTCGTATGCACAGCGCTTGCTAATTCTGTTAAAGCACTGTTTTCTCAGATAGGCTTAATCCGTTTTTGTGAAGGACTAAATTATACCCTGGGAACCTAATATTAACAATATAGGAAGGCTCAAGAGATGCAGCAAACCTCTGTACTTGCATGCAGGTTAGAAAGTATTTTTTCTCTTATTAGTTGAGCACAGCAACTTCACCAGCCTGTATACTGCTTCGCTGCTTCACTTTGTTGCTGACCTGTAACTGACTGACTCCTGTTTGCTACTGGAAACTGTGGTACTAGCACCTGACTTGAAGAGAAAATGGAGATTATTTTCTGCATATTTATTTATAGCTCTATTAGGTATTTACCTGGTTGAATGGAAAATGTTATGTAAAGGTTTATGCAGAGTGTTATCAATCTGGAATGTCAGTTTAATTGTCTTTGAATGGTAGCAGATTGCTTTGTAATTTAATAATTGCATATTGTTAAGACTGTTGCTACATTTGTGGTCAAAGACTCTTTAACACTGGTTTTAAATGCTGATGTATTACTGTTGTTTTTAATGTCAGATGATAGCATGTATGGTTTGTGTTTTAGATGTGACATCCCAATAGAAGCAGTCTTATCACATCTGAAACTGTTTTAAGTGCTATTTATCACCTTTGTGAAGAAGAAACATGATTTATTCTTTCATATGTAATAAACTATAAATTTGACACACACACACACACACAGTGAAAGAATGACTTTCAAATTTGGAAAGTAAAAAGACAAGAAATCAAAAAGACAGGATGTAGCACAGAGCACTGCTTTTTCCATGTGAGTTTTCTGAAGTGTTGTATCATACCTATGAGATTGCTGTTTGTGTCTTAAGCTTTACCCGTCTTTGACAAAAGCTATAATCTAGCATTGGTTTATGTTTCCAGGCATCTTTTAGACTTTCAGAGACCTGCTTCAGTTGGAGATCTTTACTCTGTAAACTAACAATACAAAACAGTTTTTCTCCCTTTCCAGCTAAGTGTTGAAGATCTTGCAATACCTTTTGAAAAAGCAGTCATCTTTCCTGAAGTCTCAAAGACATTCTCTTAAGAGCTACAACCCTTCTTGTGATTTAAATGCATTCCTAGCCAACTTGCCAACAAAAGGAAAAAAACCTTAAATCCACGAAAGCAGAGTCTTCATCTCCATTTGAGATTAAGACTTTAAGTCTGTGGTCAGGCATCCCAGAAATAACAGCAACACAAATGTCAAGTTTGTAGCATTACCCAGGCTACATCATCCACTTCTTCACCCTAACATGCCATAAGGAAAAGGTAGAGTAGAGCAAAGAAATTTTATTTATTTATTTATAAAATCACATTTTACTTTACATCTTAGAAAAAAAGATACTGGCCCCAATACAATTACTATTCTCACATGTCCATTACAGTCAGTACACCAGGTGAAAAGAACACAGGAACTGAAGAAATAAGAGTAATTCATGATGCTTACTATAACATCATGAAAGTCTGTGGTTCCTATGACGGCTATAACCCAGTTCGTTAACACACAAGCAGCATTCGGTCTATGCCTCTCGCTTTGAGTAGGAAGATTTCAGATATCAGCAACCCTCGAGAAGGACCCCAGGCAAGGGGAAAATCTGCAATTACAAAGCGAAGAGAATAAATGCAAGTTAAGTAGGAAAAAGTAAATTATGTCCAAATTAATCAAGTAAGGGAGATGCAGTTTTCACGTTAGATTTGTGCTTTGTTCTACCACCACCCTACCTCTACCAGAAGGACAGAGAAAAAGTGACTTTATGTCAGTATGATAAACGCTAGTCCATTTTTCATCGTAATAATGACAGGAATATTCTTAACAAACCGAACTTGCCAAACCTCAGGTACGAGTCGGAAGCGGCGTAACCCAGCAGGCAGCGAGACTCCTCAGCAGCCATGTCTCGCCTGTGGGGAAGCGTTGACGCGCCCGTCCCCGACCGCCTCTCCACGGGCCGCCGCTACGAGCAGCACCGGGCATTAGGAGCGGGCGGGCGGAAGCGGCTGAAGGGCGGCGGCGGGGAGTGATGACGTTAGGAAGCGCCGGAAGCCGCCTGATCGTGAGAGCGGCGGTCCGGGAGCGCCTTCTCTCCGGTGCCGGCGGTTCGCCCGGCGCGGGCTCGGCCCAGCCCTCCCCAGCCTTCCTCGCCGGGCGGTCGCGAGGCCCCGGTCTCGTCTTGAGGGTGACCCTTCTGTCGTGGCTGCCCGCAGATTGTGGCGCGGGCTGCGGAAGTGCTGTGAGCTGGTCCTGCCGTGGGAACGATGGCCGCAGGGAAGCACCCGGCCGTGCTGGGCTCCTGGAGTCCGCGCAAGCCGTGGCGACTGCCCGCCGACGGACGGGGTGCGCCGGGCTGCTACCTGAGGTGAGCGATGAGGAGCTATCGGCACCAGCGGCGCTGAGTCTACAGTCCTCGCCGTGTTTTTGCGCGCGGAGGTATACTGGGAGCGGGCGGGGGGAGCGGATGGGGCTGGCTGCGTAACACCTGGAAAAGAGGCTCAAGTACCGGTTTCAGCGGCCTCACAGTAGCCCTTAACTTCAGTATTGGCTTCACGTATTGCATACAACAAACGCCTTGGAGCTCACGGAGTTTTTATTCGTAGTCGACCTATTAGAATTTTTTACTTGTTTTAAAGAGAACACATGCCTGTTTGAACAGCAACTATATTCACTGCCATATGGGCTGAGGAAAGCTGGTAAGTGCTGTCTGCAGTAAAAGTTACTGTAGTGAACTTATGACTTGATAGGAGTAGCTGCTTCTGTGCATTTGACATCCAGAACTCTGTGTTTTTTACCACCAATTGCGTGCCACGTGCAGCCTTTTATAGTGACGACTGTACTCTATACCCTGTTAAGAGGGGTACTCTAAGATCTTACTCTATGACGGTGAAATGTGTGTATAGAAATAAACATACTATTGAATCCCACTCAGATACATCAGTTCTTTCAGTTTGGGTGCTGCAATGAAATTCAGACAGTTGTCTAATGAACTAGACCTTCCAGAGAAAATAAATAAATATTATTTTTTAACTGTTTACCTGATGTTTACCTGATGTTTACCTTGTTAATCAATGATCCCAGGTCATTGAAGGAACTTGAGATGTCACAGGATAGTATCAGTGCATACAGGATGTAGTTCAGGAGGTAGTATTCAATTTCACAGTTAAGTCTCAGTGGAAATAAACTGAGAAAATAGGGGGTAAAAAAGCCAACAGGATTTTTTTAATGCTTTTAGGTCAAAGTGGTGCAGACAAGTCAAAACTGATGTTAAACCAGCACAAGCTCAGGTCTTTACTTGGGCCAAATAGAAAGATGACTAACGTATCCTCCAACACAGTTTGTCAGGCATCTCTTTATATGTTTTTTCAAAACTAACTAGTTACCTGCTTCGTATTTAAAATCATTCAGGACAAAGATAGGAGTAAATTCTGTTAGTAACTAGCTTATCACTCTGCTTATGTGCTCTGGTTTTTTCCTTTTATCCATGAGTATAATCCACAAGTAAACTCTAAGACAATGTTTGTTAGTTATAATAGGTTTAAAACTTAAACTAACCCCTACCTTATTGGACTCAGAATTTGAAAGTGTTAATCTAAAACAAGAAATATGTTAACATTCATAATGAATGCTAATGTTCACTAGCTACATACAATTTACTTTTAAGTCTGGTGTGGGACGAATGATAGTTCAAGGTGCATGCAAGTGCTTAGTCCTAACCTAAAGAATATTTTAAAATGCATTTGGTCACTTCAGTCTATGTGTTAACATGCCATTTGGAATACTGATGTACCAGTAATAGAGATGTGATTATTACCTTATTTTCTGAACGGAACTAATACAGTATTTTGATGTATCACAGGTAAATTTTTCCATAACCTTATGGAGAAAAAGGACTTTGAAGCATGGCTTGATAACATTTCTATTGCATTTCTTTCTCTGACGGACTTGCAGAAAAATGAAACTCTGGATCACCTGATTAGCTTGAGTGGAGCAGTCCAGCTCAGGCACCTCTCCAATAATCTAGAGATTCTCCTCAAGAGGGACTTCCTCAAACTTCTTCCATTGGAACTTAGTTTTTATCTGTTAAAATGGCTTGATCCGCAGACCTTACTCACATGTTGCCTCGTCTCTAAGCAGTGGAACAAGGTTATAAGTGCCTGTACAGAGGTGTGGCAGACTGCATGTAAGAATTTGGGTTGGCAGATAGATGACTCTGTTCAGGATCCTCTACACTGGAAGAAGGTTTACCTAAAAGCTATTTTAAGGATGAAGCAACTGAAGGACCACGAAGCCTTTGAGACATCCTCTTTAATTGGACACAGTGCCAGAGTATATGCACTTTACTATAAAGATGGACTTCTGTGTACAGGTAGGAAGGACAGACAACTTGGGAGTCTTAAAATTCTTTGTTTTCTCTTCCTCCTCATAAGATTAATAACAATTTGCTTTTCTTTTATCAGACAAATTATTTTCATAGTGTGAACACAGATGATGATTCAAAATTACTTTTTTAAAAAAAATTTCTGAAAGACCTGGTGTACTAATAAACTCATTAGTCACTGTAATAAGAACACAAGGAGACCAGTTTCTTTGTTGGATAAAGAAATAGTAACAGCAGGCATCATTGTCCCGGCCCATGGCAGGGTGGTTGGAATGAAATGGTTTTTAAGGGCCCTTCCAATCCAGACCGCTCTATGATTTTGATTATGCTGTTACTGTAAGTAAGCCCATTTGAGAAGTACAGGTATGTTAGCTATCCTCTTAGATAATAGCTTTCAATTCAATTCAAAAGAAAATGTCGGATCTTCTTCCTTGAAACAAGGCCGTAAGCGCTTTCCGTTCTTAACATAAGTGCTTTATTAAGTGCTGTAGACTAGATTTAACCTTGCTGCTAGTCTGACTTGCACATAATTTCAGCTTCGTCCCTGAAGAGTATAGACTTCAAGATTTCAGTTAGAACTTAAGTAACAGACAGAAAATATATGAAGCCTTAGTACAAAAGAATAATAACAGAGTTACAATGAACCGCTGTCAGAGCATATTCCAAGGATTTTCCAATCATTTGGAATGACAATGTTATACACTAAGTCGGAAATACTGACTTCAGTCGCACATTTGTCGGTACATTAGGATGTTTGCTAGAAGCCAACAACTAAATTCTAGCTAGTCTTTCACTTACCTACTCAGCAGTGAATGTTATACACAGAAAACAGCATTGTGAAAACTTCCTGACTCTTGTGCTGAAACCCCCAGGAGAGAAAAGCAGGTGTAAGGAGTCCGGGGTTTTATTTTGCTTTCCAAAGCTAGCAGTTTAAAAAAAAGGAGCTTCAAGTAGGGAAAAGAAAGTGGCAGGATATGGGGCCTGGTGTTCATCTGTATTTCTACATTTGGCGGACCCCTTTCCTTCCTGAAAGAAACTAAAGCTTACAGTATAGTCAGTGGCTCTGCAAACCTGAGAGTGACGTGTCATGTGAAACTTCCATGCATCTGTTTCAGTAGATGCTGTCGGTCAGAGGTAGTGCCCGAATCTACAGAAGGTGATAAAAGAGTGTGAAGAAACTGGAAGGACAGATATGTAGTAGCTTCATTAACATGAAAATAAGCGGCTTTGCTGTAGCGCTGAGACTTAAAACTAGGCCATTTCCCATTCAGACAGCTTGAAAGTACTATTTAATGAGAAAAAGTTCAACAAGGGGAAGTGCCAAGCCCTGCACCTGAAGTCGATCAACTCCACAGCACCAGTATATGGTAGGGGCCACCAAACTGGAAAGCAGCTTGGCAGAAAAGGACCCAGGGGTCCTTGTAGACACCAAGTGAACATAAGCCCCAGCGTTCCCTTGCTGTAAAGAAGGCCAATGATATCATTGGCTGCTTTAGGAGGACTTGCCAGCAGGTTGAGCGGAGTGCTCGTTCCCCTCTTCTCAACACTGGTGAGGCCTGGTGGAGTATATTTGGGGTTTTGGGCTCCTCAGTAGAAACAGGGACACACTGGAGAGTCCAGCAAAAGGTCATGAAGATGATGAAGGGACTGGAGCATCTTTGACATGGAGAAAGGCTCAGAGAGCTGGGACTTCTTATCCTGAAGAAGAGAGGGTTCAGGATGCTATTAATGTACAGAAATACCTGAAGTGAGGGTGCAGAGAAGATGTAGCCAAGCTCTTTTCAGTGGTGCTCAATGATGGGACAAGAGGCAGTGAAACAGGAGGTTCCCTTTAAAACACTTTTTTTACTGTGAGAGTGATTTGTTCTTTTACATTTTTACGATGAGAGTGATTGAGCACAGGTTGCCCAAGGAGATTGTGCAGCATCCATTCTTGGTCACACTGAAAAGCTGTCTGGTCATGGTCCTAGGCAGCTGGCTGTAGGTGGCCCTGTTTGAGTAGCGGGATTGGAAGAGTTGACCTCTAGAGGTCACTTCCAACCATAACCATTCTGCGATTCCATGAAAATACTTTTATTTAAGACAAACAAAGACGAGTATAGGATCAGAAATATTATTTACTCTTTGCTTCCAATTATCCTGTTCTTTTATATTCTAGGATCAGATGACTTGTCTGCAAAACTGTGGGATGTAAGCACAGGTCAGTGCATATATGGTATCCAGACACACACTTGTGCTGCAGTGAAGTTTGATGAACAAAAGCTTGTAACAGGATCTTTTGATAACACAGTAGCCTGTTGGGAATGGAGCTCTGGGGCAAAGACACAGCATTTTAGAGGACATACTGGTGCAGGTATGTTGAAATTTTTAAAATTGTAATTTCACCAGTCAAGTAGCGTACATCATCATCAAACAAAATATAATTCAAGTTAGCTTTTTGCACACTAGCTTTTTTTGGTTTGTTCAGCCGCTGTTCTGTCACCTGAATCACCTCAGTTCCCCTCGACAGGGGAAGTGACCAGAACAGATATAAATTTGCCCTTGAATATGCCAAAGTTTAGCCATGTAGCGTTTTGCAATTGCAGAGAAGTAACACTAAATGTCATGGTTATTCAGTAGCTTCAAGTCTCAAAGAGGTGCAAACCTTAGGTAGCAGGGCGTATATGGCCATGGCCATTCTTTCTATTCCCAGACTGGACATGAGCAAAATAGGACCTGGGAATACGTATTTGCATTTCCCTCATAATTAAATTCTTTGTCGTGTACTTAAAAATATACTCAACTCAGCTGTAGTTTTTTTCCCCTGTATCTATAAAACGTACTAATCCTGCTGGAATTGTCTTACTAAAACTGTGAATAGGAGCTAACTTAAGTTACACTTTGCCATTATCCAGCCATAAAGGAACCACTGATATACGTGCTCTTAATTTGGGAAAAAAAGCCACAGTAATTTTGCAATGTAAACTTAGACATTCAGAGCAACAAGTCATGTATACAGTTCAAGAACAACAATTAAAGATGTAGTAGCATATGAATTTAGAGGCTGCTAAATTCATACAGAGGCTACTAGTGTCTCACAGAAAAATGCATGCATAGAGACTGGTTTTCCTTATTTAGTTCCGTCTTTGCTTGAAGTTTTTAGTGTGGATTACAATGATGAACTTGATATTCTGGTCAGTGGCTCTGCAGACTTCACTGTGAAAGTATGGGCCTTATCAACAGGAACGTGCCTGAATACCCTTACTGGACACACAGAATGGGTCACTAAGGTGGGACTATTGATTTCTAATTAATATCACACACTTAATTGCACAAAATTTGTAACGTGTTCTAAATTTTGTTTCCTAATCCTAACCCTGCAGCTAGGTTTAGAATCTGAAGAACATCTGGAAAAACTACAAAATAACATTTCAACAGAAAAAATATTTAAGCTGTAATTAAACCTTTCAGACCATTGAAGATATTTCAATTCCAAAGCAGCTGGGCTAATACTAGGAAGCAGTGTTTGATTCAAAGACTGAATAAAAACTGGTTCTGAAAGAATACTGCTTTAAAAATTATGTAAAAAAATCTAATGATCTTGATAACAAACATCTGAGCATGAAACAATATTTTTTTTCTGGTTATTTCAGAAGTTGGTGGGGGGTGTGACTACAGGTGAAGTATATATGTTCGCTTATTAATACAGTAAGTTGTGACTAGTAGGAACAAGAAGAGTGTAAACTGTAGTTTTCCTTCAGTTGCTAAAAGTACTGCCTTTATACACGGCTACACGGTATGCAGGTGGTCAGTGAAGTGAAAAATGCAAATGAAAGTTTGTTTATTTAATAGCATCAGCATAAATCATTACCATCCTTCAATTACAGGTCGTTTTGCAGAAGTGCAAAGTCAAATCTCTTATGCATAGTCCTGGGGATTATATTCTCCTAAGTGCAGATAAGTATGAAATCAAGGTATGTTCCATATATCATGCATGTATTATTTTGGTTCATTGGGAAATAAAAAGCTTGAGTACTTCTTGGCTGAAGTTTACAAATAATAGAAGGCTTTATGTTTTCCCACATTTCCCGCTTTACAGGCTGTGTGCAGAACATGAAACTCGTTGGAAGCTAATTTTTCAATGCTCTTCTTAGCATTTAGTTTTAAATGATAGCTCTACAAGAATGGTAATGCGAAGAATCTGTGCTTTCAGTTCATGCTTATTGTGTTAACTTGACAGTGAAGCACTTAACTGCAAATACTGTTACTGTTGGGGACTTTGGAGTTGGAGGGTGCTGTAAGTTTGTGGCTATAGAAGTGCTTTGTAACTGAAACACTGTTATATTTCTGTCCCAACTGGGTGGTTTTTTGTGTTTTGAGTATTTTTTTTGCCATTCTTTAAAGTACCCATTTTCACTGGGATTTTTTAGGCTAGAAAGAACACATGCTGCACCTATACTGTTAGACAAGTCACTTGAAGAATTGATGTTCCTACCTGAAAGAGATAAATATTTCTGAAAAATACCCATGCACACATTTACGTGATGCTTAAAAAGAGACTGTGAGGCTTGCTCTATTTGTGTTAACAGTTTATAATGTGAATTTTCTATGGTCCTAAACTGTCTTTTAATTGTAGATTTGGCCTATTGGAAGGGAAATAAACTGTAAGTGCTTAAGAACACTGTCTGTTTCTGAAGACCGGAGCATCTCCCTACAGCCCAGACTGCACTTTGATGGTAAATACATAGTGTGCAGCTCAGCACTAGGATTATACCAGTGGGACTTTGCCAGCTATGATATTCTCAGGTAAACCATTCGGTTTAGGATTCAGTCTTCAATGAATAAATAAGAAGTAGATCATACTAGTTTTAATAACTTACTTTAGATGTGCACCAAAAGAATCTTGATAAAAATTCTGTAAACATCTTACTTTACACATACTGAGAGATTTAATTCTAATTTTTCATCTGATAATATGAATAATTTGATTGCTGTTTTGGTTTCTGGTCACATGCTGGTTCTCTTCTCTATTTTCATTCCGTAAGCTGAAGCACTTCAGTATGGACTTAAATCAGACTGCAATGCTGCAGTTGTGAAAGTGAAAATGTAGTGACCCAGAGCTAATGTTACCATGGAGACTGCTATACAGAGAACCAAGCAGGCATTTCTGGGGGTCCTTTGACAGGACAAGAAATTAAAAAGACTCTTTTTCCTTATAGCACTACTGATCTGTCACTCTTGCTAATGCTGTGGAATGACAGTGAAATCTATCAGACTGCAATAAGGGACCAAATATGGTGGCAGTCCATTTCCACAAAAAGAATCAGGCTGCATGAGTTAGAAATGGTGGCATCAAAGATCATAACTTACTAAAGAAAAAAATGCATTTTAGAACTGCTATCAGACTCTTAATTCTAATAGCCTGAATATTTGTGGAGTATCTACCTTTGAAAGATCTACTCCAGAAGAAGTGCTTCTTATCAGTAAGAATAACTGAGTAATTTCACCTCTTAGTTTACCCTCCCATCTCTCAAAAGAGAAAGATGGTCTCTTACTGCAGAGAGCAGATTTTCATCTCCACACATTTCTGTGCCTCAGTTCTGTGCATTATGTAATCAAACGTGCAGGCAGTTGTGGAAGACTCAGCTCTTCAGTTTCTGTTCCAAGTTTTATTTATTAAGGGAACACATCATAAAGGTGTTGGGGAACTAAAAAATACTTTTATTTCTCCCCATGCTTAATTTAACATAAAACATCAGTAAAACAGCATTCTAAAGACCAGTCCTGGATGATTTATCTAACCTGCTTATCACAAGAAAGCATGTCTATGCTTTATTTCTGCCGTTTGGAAGAGTGATCAAAAGAATAGTAACAGCTTTTACCTCTTAGTTTAAAGATATTGAGGCATGAAATCCATACGGAAATTTACTGTAAAACGCAAGTACATTTGCTCTTTTGTGTGTATGTGGAAATGGCTCTTTTTATCTTGTGTTCTGCAGAATAATCCCTTTCAAACCTTAGCCTTTACTTAGGTTCAGATGGGTCTGTGAATGCACAAAGCCAGAACTGAAACCACAGGCCTGACTGTAGCTAAGTGTTCAGTTGCTTAATTTGAGATTTGCATCTAGTTCTTTCAAAATTATTTCAGAATGATGAGTTTAGACACATTATCTGTAGACATACAGGATTTGGTTTAGCTCATGACTACATTGTAAGGGAGATTCTAACACTGTTTTCTTGTCTTCTAGGGTTATCAAACCTCCAGACTTCTCAAATGTGTCCTTGCTGGGCTTTGGAGAGATATTTGCTCTACTGTTTGACAACAGATACCTGTATATAATGGACTTGAGGACAGAAAAACTGATAAGCCGCTGGCCTTTACCAGAATATAGAAAGTCAAAGAGAGGTTCAAGCTTTTTGGCTGGTGAAATGTCTTGGTTAAATGGACTAAATGGCCAAAATGATACGGGCTTGGTTTTTGCCACCAGTATGCCAGACCATAGTATCCATTTGGTGTTATGGAAAGAACATGGCTGAAAAGCTCACATACACAAAATCTTCAGGAATATATGGCCTATCAGCAGTGTGTCCATAAAATGAGACTTTGCATGAACCAAAGCTGCACACCCAATGGTATCATCATGCAATGCACAATCATTTACTTTTATTTGGGCATTTGGGAACGGGTTGTTTTGAACATAATGCAATGCAGCATGCTAACAGTATTCACCACAAATTTTTGTCTATATTCATGTTTAAATATACCTACTTGGGCTCTGAAGTATAGCTTGTTATGTTTAAACCATTCAAATCTGCTGTCACGTCTGAAATCAAGTTGTGTTTGACCTGACTTCTGACTTTTTTGTTGTTGTTGAAAGAGAAGGTGAAGCTACTATTTTAGAACCATAGGTTTTTGTATGTGTAACAGAAAATACTAGTTACAGTGCATGGCTGCTTAACCAAAATGAGAAAATAGCAAACCCTTTCTCTCCAGAATCTTTCTCTTCAAAATGTTTTCCCATATGATAGCTTTAAATACTTAGCCTTTGAAACAGAAGAATCTCATGAGTCCTTTAACTAGGATCAGATGTTATAAGTTCAGGAACATGCCAATACGATCTCTCCTCAGCAAGAATGATGCAACTTTTCATCTATCTGATAGAGCTTGCGATCGTGATTAACCTTGGAGAACCCCTGACATATTCATCATACTCGCTGATGGTGACTCAGAATGGCTTGATCCATATTTTATAGTCCTTACTTCCTATAGTTTGTGTTAAAACATAATCTAGTTGACATGAACAGGAAGGTGATGTTCAGTCTCTGCAGCAAGTCACTTTCTTACATTAAATGATGGCTACCAGCCATTCACTTTCTCCAAAAGTTGCAGTTAATATAATGCATTTAAAGTGGTTAGAGTTGGAAAGCATGGCCAAATGACAGAATGCCACATCNAAAAAAAAAAAAATCAAGAGTCTGAAGAAAAGCACCGAAGTAGAAAAAGGTCTTATTGATCATCATAGGAGACTTGATGTACACAGGTTAACTGTTGAGTAGTAAATACTTGTCCACATACTTTTGTGCTATTTGACATGTACTTAAAAGCTGTATCTACAACATCACACGCTTTAGAAATGCTTTAGGTTGGTTTCTCTTCCTTCCTCCCTCCCTTCCTCTCCCCTTAATGTCAATTTTTTTTTACACAACTTGAAAACATGAATTTTCATGAAGATTGACTCATGCCCTTGAAAAGACAAAACTGTCTAGCATTACTACTGTTAGAGTGATTTTTTTCTTCCTACTGTCCAAGGAGACCTGATTTCATACTTAATACTGAATGAAGGCCAAGATTCCTGAATGTATGTGGTATGAATTACACCAATGAAGAGGAGTTTTCATATGCAAGAATCAGTATTGGAGTGATGCCATAGGAGCTCTGTAAAGTCGCAGTGGAGCAGTCTCTTAAATACAAGGCCAGACTCTTAAGCACTCCGTTTTCCCACCTTTACTCACACCAATTTACTTTGAAAAATGTTGCCTGTAGTCAAGGATTTTATCAACCGGAAGCCAAATTCACAACTCTCAATTCAAACTGCACTATCTGGGGCATAAATGATGAGCGCTTTGAGCTTTTGTTGTCTCACTCCAAAATGAAGAAAGCTTCCATGAGAAAGAAAGTTTTCAGTAACTTGCCTTGAAACCCAGTTCTTACCATTCTTAACAGTATAGTTATGACGTGTGCAGTAACTCAGCTTCTTCTGAAGGCGCCACCTATACAGCATTGCATTAACTTTGAAAGATTAAATAGAGGCCTGCCAGAAATGTCCTTGTTTCCAAATCAGCAAAACAGGAAAACTTGGTTAACTACTTTATTAGTGACCCTGATGATGCAGAGTCCACAGAGAGGTGGAACACAAGATGGCTGAGAAAGGCTCAGCCTTCCAAGAAAGAATGGTGGGGAAAGGGAACGTGGTGGGCAAGGGATGGGGAGGCACTGCTACTGTGTCCAGCTAACTACTAAGCTGTAAAGAAAACAAAGTCAGACTCACTTCAGCAACATGCAGCAAGACAGTGGTCAGTGGTTCTTGCAACAAGAGAAATTCTCCACAGTGAGGTTAGTTTATGTGGTATGTGCCACTACCAAGTAGATAAAGGAATGAAAGCATGACACTAATGTAGAAATTTTAAAAAGCATACTTGCTCTCACACGCACTTCTCTCTGTCAGACACCAAAGTGTCAGGCTATCGCTGCCTTCACATGTGCCTTCAGTAGGAAGGTTCTAATATATTGCCACATCATATGCAATGCATATAGTTCTGGGGGCTTATCAAACAAACTGAAATTGTGAAACTGAAACTGTGAAACTGAAGTGAGCAAATGGTTTTTTGTTTGCTTTGGTTTCCATCTGACTCTTCAGCAAAAGTCACTACTTAGCACTGTTTCCAGATAGAAGTTAGAAAAAATGCAGCTTCTGTACCCTTACACCTACCCAAGGAAGCAACATAATTCAATTTGCCCATCACATAAAGGACTAATATCCAACTTGTGTCAAAATTTCGTGAAACATTTTCCTACAAGGCTTCAAGGTGGCAGGGAAAAAAACCAACAACAAACTATTAAGTTTCATAAGAGTTGTTTGGCCATCTATTTTTCTCCCTCAAAATAAGTTCTATTCAGTTCACAAAAGTATCTTTAAGATAAATCTGTATCCCTTGCCTCTATTAAAACTTTCTAACACAACTCAGCACTTACCACTTAAGTAATTCAGAAGAGGTGGGATCACTCTTCTCAAACTTACATGTCTCCAAAGCCTAGCTGAACAAGACATTTGTATCAGCAAAACTCCAATGGCTGTGCTTAGTGTTACAATCCATCACATCTTTAACATATACTATTTCCAAGAACGTAAGGGGTTAATTTTTTTACAAGTGAAAGGAAGATTGTGCTCAATTACTTGTTTACCTTTTACTCAAATTGATACATATAAATTTGGAACCCAGTGACAAATTGCAAGAATTAAGCAATGCTACCTTTAATACTAATGACTGTAGTTCTACTTTTTATACATAGGTTGAAAACTGTTTTGCATTATTTGAATCAGTTGACAAATACTGATTTTTATTATTGTTTTAACCAAAAACAAATTGAACATTTCCCAGAAGAAATACTGTAATCTGCATTGACCCTTGATACCATTAAATGATTCATGCCTTTGCTATAGATTCCCTAAATAATTGCAGCAAAATGTAAACTCCATGTGGAAATCAATTTAATGTGATCTTCAAATTATATCCTCTGTCTTCCCACAATACAGGTAGTGTTCCACTCTCCCTCCATATAACCCAGGTTTCACTTTTGAGCTGGCAGCATGGTTTGAGATAGTACCTTGTTAACATTCATGATTAATGACGAGTTATATCTCCACAGTGTTGTATCCCTGATGAGGGATTCCCTGGGAAGGTCTCCTTGAAGGGCCTTCCGACAGTGATAAATGAGAGCAACATCCATGGGAACATTTGCACTGTTCCCATAAGCATGTAGGACAGAATGGACTGAAGTCTGAATCACCTTACGTGGGTCAACTATCATTTTCCTGGGATTGATTACATCTTTCCTGTCAGGCTCTCTGTATACGTGCTGTAAGATGTTAACACCTGGCACAGTATTCCAAGACGAAATGTTGAACATGCGAGAAGATACGGTTTCTGGGAAGATATGGTTCTCAAAGAGGAAAACACTAGTCCCTGGGTTTTGTTCCTGAAGACTGCTCATCATTGTTTTCCAGTTTGGGTGCTTAAGGGGAAGAATGATTTCATCAGCATCATTAAGGACCACAAACTTGCTCCTTTCCATGTTACGGTATATACAGTCATTTAGAGCTGTGATTTGTCCATAGTAGCCAATGTGTGTTCCATCTTGTGTGAAGTGCCATTTAGAAGAAACCCTGAGGTGTGAATTTATTGGCCAGGGAATTACCTCAACAGTTCCTTCTTCTACATAAAACTTCAAGACTTTCTCCATCAGATGGCTGCAGTTGTTCTTATAGATCACCACTTTCTGTACTCCAAGAATCTTGTACATTTCCATACTCTGTATAAACTGCAAGACATTGTTGTAGTTTCCAAACATGGCAGAAATGCACACAGTGAAGTC
The DNA here is from genome assembly GCA_013398015.1 of Oreocharis arfaki. Classification (NCBI taxonomy): domain Eukaryota; kingdom Metazoa; phylum Chordata; class Aves; order Passeriformes; family Paramythiidae; genus Oreocharis; species Oreocharis arfaki. The sequence goes on along the minus strand of VZRR01007844.1, from coordinate 298,155 downwards.
AACAGAAAAGGTCTCAGCCTTGCGGTTTTTAATTTCAAATCGTGGCAGCTGGTCAATATTTCCATGTGAAGACTGATGAATTGATACATGTGTCGGATCACAATTTTCAGGTTCCAAACAAACTATATCTGCTGCACCATAAGGGAATCCAAATCTATCTGAGTGAACATCGATTTTTGCTTTTGATACATATATCTTTCCATTGGGCTGACAGCAGAACCAGCAATACAGTTGTTTTACATCTTCATGGTGAACAATCCCAATCAGACGAGTGACTTTGCTTTCTCTGTCATCAAAGTATGGGGATATAATAAAAGTTTTGTTACCTTTTAATGCCGTTATTGTGCTATTGGCAATTTTCCCTCTACATCTTCTACCTTCTTGAATTACTTTTGGCTGATGAGAAAGTCTCTGTAACCTCATATAAGAAACTGTGAGCATTGAAGTTACAGTAATAATGCACACAGCAGCAGCAAAGTAAGATTTTTTCCCAGCACACAACATTTTGTACGTATCTAAATGTGGATGCAAATTTCTTTGTCCTTTATGCTGCCGCATCTGCAGAAAAGAAAAGACATACTATGCGATAATACTGAACCATGATCATTGCTCAAGAATTTCACAAACAAGATGGGGGTAAGTCTCTATCATTGTGCACTGACTTACTCAGAGACCCAGCTACGGTGCTTGTATGAAAAACCAGTCACAGAACATGCCTTTAATGATATGTACGATACTGCATGCAACACTGAATGCCTCTATTTGTCAGATGTGTGGAGCAGTTTCTGTACATGGAGGATTCTGTAGAAGAATGTAACAGAGGTCTATATACAGCAATACAAGGAGAAATTTTTTCTATAATCCAAATTTTAAAATATCCAATTTAATAATTAGGCAGTAATTCTTAAAGCAAAGCAAAACTTCTCTTTTTTTCCCCTCTACACAGTGTGTATGTAATTTATGTTAAAAAAATATTTCAACCAGACTTCTCACAGACAAGCTAGAGGCAGATAAATTAAATGTATATAGAATTAATCAAGTTCGTAAAAAACATGCTAACTGGGGATTACACAATGGTCCAGATATATTCACTAATTTATGAACTCCCTAACTTGCAGTTCACCACAGATGAGACCATACATACAGAGGAAGGTCAATTCATACAATCCAGCAGAAGACAAGTGAAATCTATGCAGGTATAAAACTCAGTTAGCTACTTACCCTACGTAGCCCTATACAAGGGAGGAGTTGCAGGAAAGGTCATCTCATATTAATGCTTGCTAGAGATCTGGGCTTCCTCACACTGCATTAATGCTGCCTCAGCTCCTGGCACGGCTTGGGGGTCAGGTCTTAAAACTCTTGCTGCTGCAGGAAGAGGAAGGCAGTCCTAAATGCCTGGATGACCAAAATCTTTAGCAGCACTTGTGCTAGCAAGTGTTAATGCCTGAGTAGGAGTTTATGGCACTCTCAAGCACTAATTTCTGCAAGTGAAGCCTAGATGAAAGTTTTCTCTACAAATTCATCTTTAGGTATTCAGATATGATCCATAAACAGAAAAGTGACAGCAAATCTCCTCAAAGGCCTGCTTGTACCACAGAGATTCTTGGGAAAAGGGTGTCCCAGATTAATCAAATTCACGTCAGATCAGAAAACTGAATTGGTAGAAGAGAGTTCCCCCAGCTGCCAGCAGGAAGCGTGGGGTAAAATGCTGAGATGGAATGAACTGGTGCGATTGCACAAGATGATGAAAATGTTTGTAGCAGGCGAAAAATAATTGTTCGTGCCTTCAAAATAATGTACAGTATTTTCACAATTGCTTTCACGAAAAAGTGAACTAGAGAGAACCACAGTCACAACACACCCTTTAAAATGTCCCATATGCCAAGGCTGATGTGAGTTACAGCAGCCTTTGCTAGCTACCAAGAAATTGCTTTTCAGACCAGAAGAGTCATAGGGCCACCAAAAATCCCACTACATCACACTAGGTACAAAGCAGAAAAGGAGCAGCAGAAAGCACTGACTCTTCTATGTCTGAAATGGAGAAGCAGAAAAGGAGCAGCAGAAAGCACTGACTCTTCTATGTCTGAAATGGAGAAGCAGAAAAGGAGCAGCAGAAAGCACTGACTCTTCTATGTCTGAAATGGAGAGTCCTTCTCACAAGTCCTTAAAATTAAGAGCAGAACTGCAAATACATAGTAAGAGTCTGCTACTGTCATACGACTTCCAGCTGGAGACTTGTGACTGAAAACAACACAAACTTCCTAAGTCTTTCTATGAAACATTCTCAAGTACAGGTTTCCCCCAAGCATTCTTATTCCAAGGATGTTATATATTTTAGCATTCTTACAACATAGAGTAGGTCGCATTTAGCATTCTTCCCCTAGGTTTTATCTCTTTACGACTTAAAATATTGTTCAATCTTACAGAATAAATATTTTTTAACTAAAGAAATATCAAACCATGTCAACAGTAAATAACAAAATCAATTTATTACCTGTCCTTTCTTCTGCTTTTGCTAGCAATAAATAATGAACAAGAAAAAAATGTATCTTTTCAACTGTGTTTTGAACAGCGAACATTGGAAAGGAAAAAGTACCTTTTAAAGCAGATAGCCGAGTGAAGTTCTGTTCAGTCCTCCATTTATTTTTTGCTAAGTTATTTTGCTAAAATGATCTACTAATAGTTTATTTTAAACAGATAAAAACTTAGATACTTTTAAGGTAAATTGCAATAATTGTTCAATACAGAACAATACTGCGAGGAAAAAGAACTGGTACAATACTTTCCTGGCACATTTTATTTCACATAGCTGTTCCTCTTTTAATGTGAGTAACAGCAGCCACACCTACCAGAAAAACAAGTTTTCCTTCTCTTGAGCAAAGCACAGTTGTGTCGCAAGAACTTAATTTAAATTACAAATGAGTATGGAGTTGTTGAAGCAAATCAAACATTTTTCATGGATTTTTTTTAAGGCTACTCAAGTTTTCTTCTGAAAATTAATCTTGCATGTTGATATAAATCCAGTTCGCACACATACTTAAAAGGAACTAGAAAAATACACTATATATATATCTTTATTTCTTGGACAATCATTTTTTTCATAACATGCTATAAGCCTAGTTAGATCATGTAGATACAGATTCTGATTAGGAACTATGAGAGAGTGCTGAAACAACAGCAAGTTCTAGAAGCTGAGAAAAAGAGCAAAATGAAGAGCTCAAGACACATCAGAACACCAAATCTTAAAGAAAAGAAATATGAAATTATTTGACGAGTGAAATTCATGGTTTCCCCAACACAACTCATAAATTTTCATCTCCTGGAATTAACAGCACAAATATGTGGTCATAAAATACATAAAGTCAATGTAATTAAGAACACTACATTTATATTTCCTCACTATAGAGAGGGTAAAATGGCAAGTTTTAACTTTAAAAGTATGCTTTCAGTATATTTTAATGAGTTTCTTTTATAGTAACAATTCATTTCGATTTTGCAGTTCCAATTAATATGCAAGTAAACATGATACAAATCATGCAGATTTGCTTTAATACTAAATTTAGCTAATGGTATCAATGGCTACTTTGCAGTACTCCCCTCAACTGTAAACAGGTTTTCTTCCTCCCCATCGCCCTGACAGACGGCAGTAATAGCACCTCCTCATCCTCATATTCCTTACCTTTTCATTACACAAGACAGGCTGTTCTAAAACCATGGCATAAGGAACAGTCTTCTTTCACGGATCGTTCCTGTGCAGTTGGCCCAGTTTCCATTACTCTCTAGTACAGGAGACTAGAAATGTCTGTACCTTATCCATTTGTACGTGGCAAGTAACAAGCCCTCATCATTGTTGGAAATTTTCTTTCTTAACACATGCTAGGATTATATTTTTTGGAGATGCGACATATTGCACAGATACATCTGAGCTTGTCATCAACCAACAATTAATACATCTGCCCAGTCAGTCAAGCAAGTGCAGTTACACAATGTGTTTACTTCTGCAGCAAGGTCATAATAAAGAGCTCTTGTCATGGTTAGAATCATGGAATGGCTTGGGTTGGACAGGACTTTTTAAACATCATCTAGGTCCACTCCCCTTGCTGTAGATGGGACATCTTTCCCTAGATTGAGCTGCTCAAATTAATCATGTTTCTCCTTATTTCTTTGGTCACAGTTCTTCTAAAATTTACTCCAAAACCTAGTATGGGACCAAAAAAATGCACTTACAAACTTTCGTATATTTAAGTCATCTTTTTTTTTCCCCCATCCTAAACCAAGGAATCACTCATGCTTTAGCCACATTGTCCCCCTACGCTCACAACACATTTATTAATCTCCCATTATAGGTTCTTCCAATAGCTTGTCTTTTTGGAATTTTGAAATTGGTTTTTTTTCTGTATCACCTTCCAACTGGATGTTGTTTTTACTTTTGCTGTCTAACTTCTATTTTCAGAGCTTCTTTTCCAACATCTTCCTAAAACCCTCCACAACTAGCACTGTCCTTACTAAAAGCTAGTACCAATTGCTAATTTAGTTCAAGAGTCATTCCTGGGTAATAATTAATCTCCCTCACATGCTCTGCACTATGGCCTTCCTTTGTAATTTGTTTTGTTCGCATGGAGACGGCTGAAGACTTCTCATGCTGCTCATTTCAATATTTTGACAGTGTCTACATTGAGTTAAGTTTCTCGTAACTATCATCTTATTACTTTATCTCCCAATCTAGGGTAAGGATAGAGGGCAACTGACAAGAGGTGAGTGCAGAGTTTCAGTTGTGAATATGAAGTATTAGCTTCAGCAGTATAAGAACAATAAACAACCTAATCCTTGTTTATCCAGGGTCTAACTAAAAACCCCCACTAACAAACGGCCTTAGTAACTTAGTATTTTTGAAGAAAGTTATTCTCTATCCTTTATGATTTTTTTTAAAAGCAAAACCACAGATCACTGGTGCTTAAATAAGAATTCCAAATATTCACAATCATTTACCATCTTTATCTCGACTGTCTGTTGCTAATCTTTTGATAGCTTACTTTGTTCAGAGAGGTTCTTTGACACACCAGTGTCCTTCCTCTCTTATACGATCCAAAGTCAGAAGCATATCGTTTGAAGGATTAAACTGAAGGCAGTATTTTTCCACTAATAAAATACTACTCTAAAAAAATTAAAACTGGCTATTTCAATTCTAAATACAAAGACAGTAAGCCAGACCAATATACAGTGTTGCCATATACTTATTTCGTGCCATTAGAACTGACAAACCCACACTTTCCTGTATACAATCAGAAACTTCTCCATTATAATCTGCTGTACATCCCTAAGCCAAACTCCTCCTACTGTAAACAATTAAACTTTGTGTCCTTTGAAAAATCAAACAGTTTAGGCAAAATAAAAACTGCATGGCATTTAAAAGACTGTTATTTCAACTTTTTGTCTTTCACACTGTACTTTTTTAGCTGGGACAGAGTTAATTTTCTTCCTAGTAGCTAGCAGGGTGTTGTGTTTTGTGACCAAAGCAAGTACTTCAAACACACTGATGTTTAGCTATCACTGAACAGTATTTACGCAGAATCAAGGCCATCTCTGTTTCTCCTGAGGCTCCCATCCCAAGAGTTGGGTGGCACAAGAAGTTTGCATGGAACACATCTGGGACTGCTGAACCAAACCAACCAAAGGCCTATTCCAAACCATATGATGCCATGCTCAGCTATCAAAGCTGGGGGAAGAAGGAGAAAGGGGGAAAACACGCAACATGACAGCATATGGCTTCCCAAGTCACTAGTAAACCTGATGAAGTCCTGCTTTTGTGGAAATGGATAGAAACATCCCTCTAATGGGACATAATGAACAGATTCCCCATTTTGTTTTGCATGCAGCTTTGCTTTACTTCTTAAACTGTCTTTACCTCAGGGAAAACTCATGAGATTTCCCATGTTTGCCCTTCTGATTCTATCCCCTTCCCACCGCAAGAGGAAGGGTGAGGGCTGAGCCACCTGCCAGGATTAACCCACAACATACGCTGAAACTATGCTTTGGAGAAGTTTTGCCTTCTTCAAATCTAAAGTTAAACGCCACCCTTAGTACGTATTCAGATACAGACTCAGAAAACCTGGTTTGGACAATTTACCTTACCGTTAAGGGGTTAACCCCGGTACCGAAAAATAATGCTACAGATGATCACCATCCTCCTATTTCTCGAGTGGAAATAAAATCCCGAATCTGTCGCACCTCTCCTGCGAGCACTGTCGTTTACAGGACCCCGAGCAGGTGCCGCTGCCTCACCTCCACTATGGTTCTGGCAAGTTTACCACGCTTGCACACAGACAGCAGCGCGCCCGGCTTCCCGTCCCGCGGGACCCACCCTTCCCCGTGCGGGGGGCGGGCAGAGCCGCCGTCGCCAGCGGAGTCCTGTGCGGGCACCGCCACGAAAGCTGTGCCAAGTTGGGCCGGCGCTACCGGAGCACTCGTGCCCCGTCCCTGGCTCCCTCTGCAGCACCGACAGCAGCAACCACAAAACGCCCTTGCGACCCGGGGCCGGTGGGAGCGCTCGGTCCTCTCACCTCCCGCCCGGGAAAGCGGCGGCGGCTATGGCCGCGGAGACCCCGCGGCCCTCCGCCCCGGCCGTACCTCAGGCAGAGCCCCCGCCCGGCGTGGTCCGATCGCGCTTGGGGCGGCTGCTCCTCGCTTCTCGCCGTGGTGGTGCCTCCGCGCGGCTTGCTGTGCACAGCATCGGCATCGAGGGTCGGCGAGCGGCCCCACCGGAGCGTGGCACCAAGGGTCTCGTTCGGCGAGCGAGGGCAACTCGGACGCAGACGGAGGGAACCCCGGGGGGGAGGGGGCGTGGCGGCCTTCTCCGGCGCCCCTCTCGCCTCTCCCGCTACTTTCCCAGGTTCCCCGAGGCATTGGTAGGGGAGGCCCGATGTAACACTGCGAATGGGGCAACGCGGCGGCCGACCCCTGAACGCTAATGCGCGTCAGCAGCGTGGCCCCCGATCCGCCCCGGCGGCGCTTTTTGGGGAGCAGGACCTGCCCACCCCGCCGCAGACACGGATCCCAACGGCTCCGGGGCGCTGATTAACCCGGTCCACGTGCTGTTCCCCAGGGGGAACGCTCCCACACACCACATCCTGGAAATGAACGGCATAGACAGCACAAGTGCAAAAGAAAGACCTCAGTAGTGGTGCACTGTTCTCGAGGAAGTCTCCGGACTCGATCCCGACGCTTAGCATTTAATGAGCTCTTCAGTACTTATCTTTGGGTGTTGTATGACAAAAGCACGTTACCTTATAGTGTAATACGGCAATGCAGAAGGTAGTCCTCTCTCCCCTCCGCAATTTGATTCCGTAACAGTGTCAACCTGGGATATTGTGATTGTTGGTTTTCTTTCCTAACATGCTCACTTTGTTAATTTTCTATCTTATTACCTATGGGAAGGAGAAGAATTCCAGTCAATTTTAACATTTTAACTGATGCTATTAGTGAAAAGAACCACTTGATGGATACGAGAGACACTTACAGATCCTTCCTTTATAGAACATTTACAATGAAACACTGGACATGACCCTGAGGGAAAATTTTATAGATCCAACTTACTTCCAAGACTACCAAGTAATAAAAAAGTCTTTAAACACTCTTCTGGTTCGTCAGGGATAAAAGAAAAAGGAGTCCACTTCAGGAAAAGGATATATGCTTTCCTGTTCAGCTGTAGAAGTAACTTTTTTTTATATTAGCTGCTTTTGCTCTCATCTTCACATTAATTTTTCTCTCACACAATTCTCATTTTCACATGTAATTTTTCTCTGAAACAACTACTCATGAAATTATGTTTCTGCAGAAATTAAAGGAACTTCATTGCCAGTCATAATCTGGAGCCTCTTTACCTTGCATAAGAAATAAAATCATGGAATGGTTTTGGCTGGATCACATAGTCGAACTCCCCTGCCATATACAGGGACATCTTCAGCCAGATTTCTCAGAGCCCCGTCTTACCTGACCTTGAAAACTTCCAGGGATGGGGCATCTACCGCCTCTCTGGCCAACCCACTGTTTCATTACTCTCACTGCAAAAAATTTCTTCCATGTATCTAGTCTGAATCAACCTTCTTTTAGTTTTAAACTATTATCCCTTCTCCTATCACTAGATAGGCCCTACTAGGGCCCTACTAAAAAATCTGTCCCCATCTTTTCTGTAAGTCCCCTTTAAGTACTGAAAGGTGGCAGTAATGTCTCCTTGGCACATTTTCTTCTTCAGGCTAAACTATTCCATCTTTCTCAGCCTTTCCTCATAGCTGAGGTGCTTCAGCTCTCTGATTATTTTTGTGGCCCTTCTCTGGACCTACTGCAACAGGTTCATGTCTTTCCTATACCAAGGACTCGAGAGCTGGATGAAGCATTCCNACTAGAGAGCTGGATGAAGCATTCCACAGTAGGTCTCAAAAGAGCTGAGTGGAAGGGCAGAATCACCTCTGTCTCCTGCTGCCCACACTGCTTTTGATGCAGCCCAGGACATGTCCAGCCTCTCGCCCGCCAGCCCCCCCAAGTCCTTCTCAGGAGAGTTGCTCTTGATCTGTTCATTAGAAATATGTCAGCTTCAGCCACTCATCGAGCTTGTCNCGAGGGTCGGCGAGCGGCCCCACCGGAGCGTGGCACCAAGGGTCTCGTTCGGCGAGCGAGGGCAACTCGGACGCAGACGGAGGGAACCCCGGGGGGGAGGGGGCGTGGCGGCCTTCTCCGGCGCCCCTCTCGCCTCTCCCGCTACTTTCCCAGGTTCCCCGAGGCATTGGTAGGGGAGGCCCGATGTAACACTGCGAATGGGGCAACGCGGCGGCCGACCCCTGAACGCTAATGCGCGTCAGCAGCGTGGCCCCCGATCCGCCCCGGCGGCGCTTTTTGGGGAGCAGGACCTGCCCACCCCGCCGCAGACACGGATCCCAACGGCTCCGGGGCGCTGATTAACCCGGTCCACGTGCTGTTCCCCAGGGGGAACGCTCCCACACACCACATCCTGGAAATGAACGGCATAGACAGCACAAGTGCAAAAGAAAGACCTCAGTAGTGGTGCACTGTTCTCGAGGAAGTCTCCGGACTCGATCCCGACGCTTAGCATTTAATGAGCTCTTCAGTACTTATCTTTGGGTGTTGTATGACAAAAGCACGTTACCTTATAGTGTAATACGGCAATGCAGAAGGTAGTCCTCTCTCCCCTCCGCAATTTGATTCCGTAACAGTGTCAACCTGGGATATTGTGATTGTTGGTTTTCTTTCCTAACATGCTCACTTTGTTAATTTTCTATCTTATTACCTATGGGAAGGAGAAGAATTCCAGTCAATTTTAACATTTTAACTGATGCTATTAGTGAAAAGAACCACTTGATGGATACGAGAGACACTTACAGATCCTTCCTTTATAGAACATTTACAATGAAACACTGGACATGACCCTGAGGGAAAATTTTATAGATCCAACTTACTTCCAAGACTACCAAGTAATAAAAAAGTCTTTAAACACTCTTCTGGTTCGTCAGGGATAAAAGAAAAAGGAGTCCACTTCAGGAAAAGGATATATGCTTTCCTGTTCTGCTGTAGAAGTAACTTTTTTTTATATTAGCTGCTTTTGCTCTCATCTTCACATTAATTTTTCTCTCACACAATTCTCATTTTCACATGTAATTTTTCTCTGAAACAACTACTCATGAAATTATGTTTCTGCAGAAATTAAAGGAACTTCATTGCCAGTCATAATCTGGAGCCTCTTTACCTTGCATAAGAAATAAAATCATGGAATGGTTTTGGCTGGATCACATAGTCGAACTCCCCTGCCATATACAGGGACATCTTCAGCCAGATTTCTCAGAGCCCCGTCTTACCTGACCTTGAAAACTTCCAGGGATGGGGCATCTACCGCCTCTCTGGCCAACCCACTGTTTCATTACTCTCACTGCAAAAAATTTCTTCCATGTATCTAGTCTGAATCAACCTTCTTTTAGTTTTAAACTATTATCCCTTCTCCTATCACTAGATAGGCCCTACTAGGGCCCTACTAAAAAATCTGTCCCCATCTTTTCTGTAAGTCCCCTTTAAGTACTGAAAGGTGGCAGTAATGTCTCCTTGGCACATTTTCTTCTTCAGGCTAAACTATTCCATCTTTCTCAGCCTTTCCTCATAGCTGAGGTGCTTCAGCTCTCTGATTATTTTTGTGGCCCTTCTCTGGACCTACTGCAACAGGTTCATGTCTTTCCTATACCAAGGACTCGAGAGCTGGATGAAGCATTCCACATTAGGTCTCACAAGAGCTGAGTGGAAGGGCAGAATCACCTCTGTCTCCTGCTGCCCACACTGCTTTTGATGCAGCCCAGGACATGTCCAGCCTCTCACCCACCAGCACCCCCAAGTCCTTCTCAGGAGAGTTGCTCTTGATCTGTTCATTAGAAATATGTCAGCTTCAGCCACTCATCGAGCTTGTCCAGGCCCCTCTGGATGGCCCCAGTCTTCAGGTGTGGCAACTGCATCCCTCAGCTTGGTTTCATCTGCAAACCTGCCGAGTTAAATTTTAAGTGAAAGGAAATTTAAGTTTGTCTCTACTTCTTTGGACTTTCGAAATCTCACTTGAAAAAGCTGCAAAGTTGGAGGCTTTTTCAATTTTATCCTAGAAATGTTGATTCTGTTGTACTTATACTAGTAAATGGCTAGACACTATACTCCATAAAGTCTGTTAAACTGTATTACCATTCATTCACAAATAAAACATGCATGCTGCCTTTGAGCTAAAACATTCCTTCTGTACCTCTACTATTCTTTTTCAGAATATTTTATTGTCAACAGCATACATACCCTGCACATTTTTAAACTTACAACCAAATGCAATTACTGTTGTAGTAAACAAACTTTTTTTTACAATAAAGTATTTAATTAGCAAAACAATCATTATTATCAATGTAACAAACTGAAAAATGCAGCAACTTGATACAAGACTGAGGTAACAAAATACTTTGCCAAAAAACCTAGATTCCAACACCAGAGTTCTTACAGGTGAGAGTGTTCACAAGAATTATAGAAAGAATCCTTTACACAAATGGCATGCAGTGGACTGCTGGAAAATACAGCCAAAAATAGTGCAACAATTTCCACACAGAACAAACCAAAATGTTGAAACTGGTTAATATTATAATGTGACAAGTCAGTCTCAATTTGAAAACTAGTTTCTTTGCCTCACTTTAGTGCTATTTGGAAGAACATGCATTTTGGCACTGAATTTCATCAAAATTGCACATTTAATAAACTAATAATATCTACAGTTTTTATATCTTCACAACACCCACCAGCGTAATTTTGACATAATGTTTACTTTTACATAACTATGGCAGTTATTATTTCTGATGGAGGAAAACCTGTATGGTTTGTGTTATTTTTTGTGAAAATGCTGTAATAATCAGTAGTGATAGACAACATATTGTATTTCAATAGTAGCTTTCAATTAACCACAGAAGTACCAGATAATAGCAAATGATACCAAATGGCATCGTAACACATCTAATCAGCAGCTATGAACTGTTTAATACTTAAAGACTAATTTAAAATTGGTTTAAGATGTTTTACTGGTATTCTTACACTGCCATCAATCTGAATTTCTCAATACTGTGCAGCAATTTCACAGTTGTGCTATACTGAAAAGATGTTTAATCTCATTGATGACTAATCACAGAAGTACATAGGTGCAGAATAATTCAGACTATATCATAGTCTAACAGTCTGAAGTAATTTACTGGTGACTGGTTACCACATTCAAAAGCTTCTACACCATCTCTAATGGTGTTAGATGTTCTGCCCTTGCAGAAAATGATGCTTTTCCTAGTTGAAAGTTGTCTTAAGTTAGCAAAAAAAGAGAAAAACGGTATAAATATATTTTGCACTACCACTCTTTTCACACAGTTCCTCAGTTATCAAATAAACTTTGTCAACTTTACATACACTTTCTCACGTCCCAGGATCTAAATGCAGTTGTCATCAGGAACTGGTTTTCTTGAAAAGCTGGTACGTAGTAGGCTTTCGGATTATAACATGAACTCTTAAAAGAACAAAAAATTAACTTTTGACCTCTGTTTAACAATACAGGGGTTTTTTTTTTTCTCCTTGTTGTTAGAGAAGTTTCAAAATAAAAATGTAGAAAATCATGGAAGTCCATAGAATACATACTGCTAATGCCAGGGAGCTTGTTCTAGTAGAGGTTCTGTTCACTTAAACTGACTTCCATGGTGTTCCTGGTTTGTAAGCTAGAGGCTGGCTTGCCAATTTCTCCTCTATGCAATCTTAGGAAAGTCAGAAGAGGTTTTCCAGTGATTGATGAAGTCTGAATAATGATGCCATATGGCAAGAGTTTCAAACAGAAAAAGTGATGAATTTAACATATAAACAGAAGAAGATTCTGACTGCAGGAGTGCCAGGGCACAGCAGGAATACAGCATCGAGAGAGTTCTTTCAGAGCAGAAGGCCCAGCTACACTTGTTTGTTTGTTCGTTCTCTGGATATTGGTGTGGAGGCTTCTTTGTACTTGCTCCACTGTTAGACAGTCTTTCACTGCCATCATGATTTTATAATAGCAGTACCATCTGCCAGTACTAATGTCCTGAAGTTGCAACATATACTGGAATTGAGTGGAGCCATGTCCTCCACAGAAAGACAGAACAGAAACAATGATATGGAATCATTCTGAGGAGCCAGGACCATGTGATACATGACACCTGATTACCTGCTTCCCTGTACTAAGGGATTTGAAATGAACAACATTCAGACTGAACCAAAACACCAAAGTTATAAGCAACTATGCCACTGGGAAAAGAATGAAAGACAAACTTCAGCACAACGTAAATTTAAACAGCCTTAAATCAATTACCAGGGTGTTCCTGAGTAAAATAGCTGAATGACAAAGAAATCCAACTGCCCCGTGCCAAAATACATTTTTCCCAAATAGCTCAAATATAAACAGCAGAATTGTCCAGAGATTTGATAGAAAATTTGAGGCAGCCACATTGCCAAGCAACTCAGTGCACTTAGACTATAAAAATGTTGTTCCACAATTTTGTATTCGAATTGACACTTTGGAGCAAGTTAACACTGTCAATCATTCTGTGCATTAGAAAGAATTGAAACCCAACATGGGCCAAATATTCTTCAGTCACACAAAGCAGCTTAACAATAAAAAGAACCATTTAAAAAAGAATAGGCAGAAGATACGATGCTCAGTTTGTGGTCAAATATCAGTTCATGCAGTCTCTGACCACAAACAATTGAGGGCTCTAGAATCCTGCAGGAGTCAGGATTAATATTCTCTCCGTCTTACTTGTCTGATTTCACTCAGTGCATGAGACTTTATCCAGTCCTAGGGACAACATTCACTTTCTGCTTTTAAAAGCTGTGTCAGAATCACTCTCAAGTTAATAGGAAAGTGCTGAGATATCTGTGGCTGGCTCATTTCAGGAAAACCATTCTCCTCTTCCTCCTTAGAGAACAATAACCTGTTTCTTCGATTTGGCACTTGAAGTCACACCAGATAGGAGAGGAAATTATTCGAATGACATTAGATTAGCAGGTACCTGGAAGAGATTGAAAATTACTCATAGAATCATTACATTTGGCAAAGATCTCTAAGATCATTGAGTCCATCCTAGCGTAGTTGCTTTCATTTTCCATGAGACAGTCCCTTCTGAAGAAGAGATGAGGTTATCTTGCTTGAAGCAACTGAGAGTAGAGGTTATATGCTCTTAAGGTAACCAAACCTACAGCTAAACCTGCACAAAACCTGATTTGATGGGAATTCTCTAATTTTAAGTAATTTTTCTTTCTCCTATTTAAAAAAATGGATCAACATACAGAATGAGGAATTATGTCTGTCCCTACAGGAATGTGTGTGCACACAGATTGAAAGAGGAATCTTTTCTAGTAAGGATTTTCTGGAAAATAGGAAAAAGTTCTTAGAAATAGTTTTCACAACCTTACCTGAGGCTTGTTGCTTTTGCATGCGTCATCCAAATGTTTATGCCACAATATTGCATGAAACCTTGAACCAGTCTGAAACTTGTAAACATTGCCTACAAAAACAAGAAAATGACAGACTGAATTTGCAGACAGACATGTAGTTTCAAAGGACTCTGATTTCTGTGCAGAAGCCAAAGTCCCAAAGTAAACTCTAAAATTAATATGCACCTCAAATGCTCAAACACGATGCTGCTAAAATAATAGAGCCCATGTAAGGCATGTTACCCAGTAATCCTTGAGTGAAGCAAGTATGAGAACATATGCGGCCTCATAGGCAGAAAGGCCAAATTACATCCACAGAAAAGACCATGTAGGTCAGATCTAGTTTAATCTTGGCATTCTTCTCATCAAGGCTTCTGATAAAGTTTTTCGTATTTATAAACTTAGTTTTCTTCAATGTCCTAGTGCAAATTGTTTCCTGCAATCAAATATTTTGTGCATTTTAGTTAAAACCCAAAAGATGCACTTCACACAGTAGATGTGACTCCATATCCAGCACCAAAGCTAAAAACATGAAAAGTGAAGAAAGCCTCAAGAATGTGTAAGCAACCACTCAAAGTGCAAAATAATTCCAGGAGTTTTCTTATCTTTTGAAATTTTTAAAGTTCAATCAAGGGAAAAGAGTTATGGCACTGCAAAATTAATTATTAAAAAGTATTTAATAATTACTTAGCAGACTTATTTTGGTAAATGGTTTGATATTTTAATTGGCCTCAGTGTAAGTCAAGATTTGATACCAACTGATTTTAAGGAAGCTACTGAGAGACTTGAAGATCAATGTACGGAGACACATGGACATGCTGCAATTTCATTGGTTGAGGAATTTCTGCAAAATTTAGAGTAACTGTCAAAATAACGCAATCTCTCTGTACGCACTGCAGAAGCACTGCAGCATATTGTAGAAAGACGTTCAATTTAATTTGTACCCTCCCTTGAAAATTCTGTATTGAAGATCTCCCTCTTCAGTCTTGTGAGTGCCACTGCAAATTCTGTAATCTACAAGCTCACGAATAGATATTAATCGACTTCCTGTCAGAGAAATGTAATGCAGACATTGTCCATCCTGAAATATCTACCTTTGTCAGGGTTATTTAGCTGGAAAATATCAGGATGCTCTGGGTCGTCAGGCAGCGCCACCATCCAGCCCACAATGGAGACTTTTTTCCCAGGTGTAGATTTATACTGGAAAAGACAGACAAATCAGTCATAGCTGAGACTGTAGCAGAGATTAACGTTTGACAGTAAAAGTTGTGCAGAAATATGGCTTAGCCTGGAACAGAAAGTACACTTTGGATGCCATTCCAGATCTACTTATGAGTATTCAATTTTTGGTTTTAGAATAAATTTAAAGCTTACATGTTTTCTTTCAGTGCCTCTTAAAGCTTTTGCTCCAAAGTACAGAAGAGTTGATCCTGAAAGCATGACCCAGTATCTAGTCCACGAGGAGAGCTGAATGAAAAAGGAAAAAAAAATTAGGAAAAACTCGGCATATCTCTGACATTTCAAAAATCTATTCACAGGCAAGTCCAGGTGCTACCAAAGTTAATTTCAGAAGAAAGGAATGGAGATAAAGAGTGTCTCCTGGTGTAAATCAGCCCAGCTACCTAAATTTTGACGGCTGGCTGTGAATACAATCCTTCTTAGTTGGGTATCTCATAAAAGTGTCAGTACTGATTGTTTCAGAGTAGAATAGTGTGTTGCCTTCTGCTGGACAGATCTTAGACTTTTGATTAAAAAAATTTTATTGACTTGAAAACTCTTCAATGCTTCAAATCCTTCAGCTCTGAACTAAACTGGGTTGCACGTGAAATACATCAATCAACTCTACAGAAAACAAAGACATTATCAAATGCATAGGACTAGAACCATGTGAAACCCATGAATTCTTGTTAACTATGAATTGCCATGACTTTGGTGCTATGGGTGGCTGCCCTGCAGCCTTTCCATTTTAATGAGAAACCATAAAAGCACCAAAATATATTGTAGAAATATGTTCAATTGAATTTGTACCCTCCCTTGAAAATTCTATATTGAACATCTCCCTCTTCAGTCTTTTATGAGTGCCACTGCAAGTTCTGTAATCTACAAACTCGTTAAAAGTTATTAATCTACCTCCTGTCACAGAAATATAATGCAGACATTATCCACCCTGGAATATCTGCCTTTGTTAGGGTTATTTAGCTGGAAAGTATCAGGATGCTCTGGGTCATCAGGCAGTACCACAAGATTTATTTCTGCCCTCACAACACTGCTTGCTGGTTACACAATTGCTTCATTCCTGCTCTGCCATTACAGCTAGAAACGTGACTTGCAAATGCAGGGAGAAGCAAAACTGCTGTAGATCAAATGACACACAAAGGTTACAACCTTTGACTCAACTTTGATCAGAAAATTACAATTGATAAAACCATTGTTTCGTGGGGTATCAAGCTGCAGGTTTAATCTAATCCTGAAAATTAAAACAGCCACTAATGAATTAGGATCATAGGTATAATTATAATCACTTACAGTAGGTTTCTTGCCTTCTTTGAGCAGTGTTTTTCTTCTTAAAGGCCCTTCCATGGTAATGACTCCTGTGGAACCACCTGCTGTGCAGCTGCACGCGCCCGTTGGGCTGGAGAGACAAAGCATTCCTCTATGTGTTTGAGCAGACAAATAAGGACGATAAGTAAGCAATATAATTTAGTTCTAAATACATCTATCCTGCATGGCTTTACGTATATTGTATCATCTGAAATGTGACTCTAGAATATGTATTTTCCTAACCTAGCTATCAAATAGGAATCTTTCAAAAATAGCAAATCAAACTGAAGGTTCTATTCTGGGGGCTTACACATGAAAAAATAAAACAGAATAAACACTGAAACCCAAAGTTAAAGTGAAAACAGGCAGTTTTCTTTTTTATTCTGGTAAATTGCAGAAATTATCTGAATTTCTGGAAATTTATGGTTTACAATTTTGGCAATAAGAGTTCCCACAAATGTTATTTTAAATTAATTGAAAATACCTTGCCCAATTGGAAAATAGTTAGGAAAACTATATAAAAATGTTACATAATTTATTGGACAGAGATTACAATAGTATTTTCTCTTCCAGAATGAACAAAAAACTTCCCACATACAACAGTGAGAAAGAGATACAACTGATACAGCCCAAGTACAAGCAAAGTTAGAAATGCAAACAGCCATTAATATTGTCTCAACCAAATATTGATTGGTAGGTTATCTGCCGCTAACTTCTTTCCATTGCTGTGATCACAACCCTGATGTTCTTATATGGACCAATAAGGTTTATCAGTGCCAACTAAATCATATCTAATAATGAATACAAGGAAAAGGACGTGTATGATCTATCTTTCCGTTGTGAAAGGAACACTATTCTGTCTACAAACAAGTATGAACTCATGCTGGGGCCAAGTGATATGCACAACCACACCTAGAGAAGAACAGCTCTTCCAACTGGCAGCTGCATCTTCTTCCACTGCGTGCACCTGCCTGTTCTCTGCTAATGTGCATTCTTGCCAATTCTGTATTTGACAGAGGCAGTACAAGGTTTCAGAAAAGGAAGAATGACCACAAGCATTAGAATTACTTGTCAGTGGATAAACATAAGAAATGTATTTTAGGGAATAATTCTTCGTTGTGGATTTAATAGGCTTTTCACATTTTTATCTTCTTACATTTTATATTTCTAGCTTGTGTATGTTTTTGAAACAGATCTACCATGGTCATGTTAAGAACGTATTTTCCAGGAGCAGGTACAATAGCTAAAATACTGTTCCAAAATTTATTCCTTTTATGAAGTATGCATTTTTACTCCTGTCTAACCTCCAACTTGTACTGCTATCAGACGCTACTTAGCACAGGTAAAGTAGCTGTAATTACATTTATACATTATATCAATACTTCTACAATGGCTGAAGCAAACTAATTTAAACAAAATAAAATCTGACTGGATTTAAACTGAGACTAAATCACAGTATTTGCAGAATACTGATTTAGGGCCCTATTTTCTTAACTGTTCAAACACACATCATAATTTGCCAGCAACACAGAATTTATCAAGTTCAGGTCAGGTATATATGCAAGGAATGATTTTTATCCCTCAAACGATATAAAATTTTCTGTGTCACCTCTCTTTGGTCTGTAAATGGATTACGTGCTTCTGGAAACTCCACGTCTTAGTGACTAGCAACACTGTGAGTGCCTGTTACATATGGCTTGCAGATGTTCTCTCTCTTATTTGAGGTCCAAGTTAATACCCTTTTACTGAACAAAATCAACACAGCATACTATAGCTCCCTGACACAAACAGATGTTATGGGTAACTGTCCTGTAAATCAGGAAATAAATTGTGGGAAAAGGTCAAGAAGGTATCCTTCTAACATCATTACTTGTCACAGGAATCAAAGTTGGCCTTCATGACAAACCTGCTTCTGTAAAGGTTTCCTAAAACTCTAAGTAAAGACTAGTTTTCTGCAAAATGGAAACCAGACATCATTAGTTAAATCCAATAGGTAAACTGAATTTCATCTGAATGGGCCATAACCCTGCTTTAGCATTAAGAGGAGTTCTTACAAGCAGGAGGGGGAGACTTTGCGAGTTGTTATGGTCACACAAGGATATCTGGACACAAAATACATTACACTAGGAAAGCGTAAAGACCCAAACTGAAGTTTAGCCCCATACAATGCAAGAGATAGACCCCAAACTGTACCTGTAGACACAGCTTCGACTCCTAGGAGAATTCCGGATCGGTACCCTCCAGTTAGGCCCCAGAGTGGCATATAAACGACCCCTGTTTGTGAATGCAAATATCTGATGAGGGAAATTCTAGTTTGAGACTTCAACAGTTAGGGTTTGGTACACATGACAGAGATAGCTCCCAATCTTTTCAGGTCCAATACCTTTACAGTGCTTTATTTCAAAATGCTTGCCATTTTTTTCCTAACTAATCAATAATTTGATAAAAATCACTATTGATTTAGGGCTTACCTATGTTAGAGATCATTTGTGAATTTCTTAGCTAAGTCTGTAGAGTGCTCAGTGAGTGTACATGAAGACTAACTCACCTTTCAAGCCCTGACGGCAGCTCCTCACTAAATTCTGAGCTTTCACTGCTATCTAGAAAGAGAGTAGTACAGAGAAGGAGTAAGAAAACCACCCATGGGAAAATACAAAGCCAATGTATGTGGATCACCAGAATACTCTTTTATATAGTACCGTGGACACCGCTTACTCAAATCATGTTTTGAAGCAGAAGTGTTTAGAGTTCATGGTAAAATCTTTAGTTGGAAGAGGCTTACATGAGCTGTGTCATTTATAGTATCTCACTCTTGCCTCACGTTACTGCTGTGTTTTAATACCATTACTTTAATTTTCATCATGCTTTTAGTTCAGAAGCTGAGCACTTCAGGAACATAAAATCCAGCTCGTTTTTAAGACAGTATTTCTAGCACAACATCCATAAGTCGACTGAAGCTGTTAGATATGGTATCATGGTTTATTTTCAAGAAGCAAATACACCTCTAATGAAGGATATGTCAGCTGTATGCTGCTGCCAGCAGTTACCAAAAATACGTATGATGGTATTCATAACTACAGTTCCTATTTCTCCTCCAAGACCATCACCAATTTGTCCCTCCTTTTCTGGCACAGCTTAGTTTTAATTTGCCCAGGACTGATCTTCTAATGCTCAGTTTTAACACAGTGAGCTGTGCCTGTATTTCCAGAAGTGCAAAGATCATCTTAGTGTCTAACTCTTGGTCAAGTAATGTGCTATCTTTCACAGTCAATTTTCTTTTCTAGAAATAGCCTGAGTCTCTTAAAAGGTGGCTTTGTCTTGCTTAGAACACAGATTACTGATCACTCTTTTGATACTGTAATAGTACCATATTGTGTCCATTTTACGTTTAAGTCTCAGGGAGTACAGCCAAACAATTCTCCCACCTTCTAAAACATATAGTTAAAATTAAAGTTTTCTTTGTGTAAATGTAGCTTTTAAAATATATATCCACTTCTCCCCTGATGAAAGCTGACAAACACTTTGTGTCACACACCGAGCATCTACAAAACCAATCTTCCTTCATGCCACTTTTACCAAAAGCATCAGTGGATAACTGAGGAAAGCTGAGGTAACGTTGACCAGGTGGCAGTTCTGATCTACTTTCTTCCGCAAAAACAATCAGCCTTTGCACGGGAACTAATGATCTCCCTAATTCCCGACTTTCAGATATTTGCAAGTCTGCAGTGCCCTGGGACAGGAGCAGGGGTGTCACTCCCCACGCAGACGATACCTATGGAGAGGCCATTGGCAAGGCGTGTGCTGGGTGTGTGGCCACGCGCTGGGCTGTGACACTCCAGGACGCTGTCATCGAGCAAGTGCCGTGGCCGCTCTGTCGGGAAGGTGGCGCTTTTGCTCTCCACAACGCTCAACTGACACATCATACTGGAACATGGAAGAAGAGAAAAACATGAAACCCCTCTTATGTCATCTAACAGCAACCCTTGGCTCACATTATTACCACTCAGCCTCTGCCGCATCAGCAGGTTATTAAGGAGCAGGCAATTATACGCTACCTCTTACTGTACATATGCTCCTCTACTACCAAAACAAGTTTCAGATTTTACTTCTTTTTTTCGGTAACAATTATTAAATTTCTGCAGCTGGGAAGTTGTAAGTGTTTTGACTCCTCTCCATACAAAACCTGAACACCCTTGGTGGCAGCAAAAGCAGAAACCCAGAAAAAGAAGGCACACCAAAGGGAAAAGGAAAAGGAATCCACAGACCAAAGCGCATAAGCAGCTTTCAAGCATTGCCAATGCCTGGCACTAGCAGAGAATAGCCAGCAAAAGTAACAAAAGTGTCAAGAGAAAACCTAGAGAATACATAGTAAAGCCTGAAACACTCTTCCAATACAAGAAATGGAAAGGACAAATACTACCATGTTCTGCTGCTATCTTAAATTTTTATGACACATGTAACTGCCTGAGCATGAGACAGCTGGGATTACGCACTTGTTTCCCAGGCTGTGACTCTTCCGGTGCCTTGGTACAGGAGGCGTAGACAGACTTGCTGCTACTGAAGCATCAGGACACGTGGGTCTCCTGCTGAACTTCATAATTGCTGACACGTCAGATGGACCTAAAAGACAGAGATTACTTTACACTGAACTGATGCAAATCCCAGAAATTTCATTGGCTGGTGTGTTTAGGCACTGATTAAAATAAATGTTTACAGATAACCAAAAGGCAGCATTTCTGAAGCACCATTTCTTGCACATTAGGGTTACACCATCCATTTTTGTTATAAATTAATCTCCATAATCTTGAATTCCCTGGAAGTAATTTTTAAAATGGTTTTGCTCGTACTTTTACCAATGAACTACAAAAACTCTTGGCATCCTTACAACAGCTGGATGTGCTGAAGTGTAATATGCAGAGCCATAAAGCCAGTTCGTACTTCAGGTGTGAACAGGAATGTTCACACATGTTTTGAACTGTGCTCACAACTTCATGTTAAGAATAAACTGTAAACAATCTGCTCATAGTGACTCACAGCTTGAGCATGTAAAAGAAACCAAGGGCTTTTCATATAATGGCCAGACAGATGCATTACTTCTCAAACATCTATGAGCTCTAGAGGTGTCTCACTGCAATCATTCTTCCACTCAATTTCCAGATTTTATGAGGCCTCAAAGAAAACATGGACAAACTGGTTTTGTTCCAGCTCCTTGATGCTGTTCGCAAAATGCCAGCAGTGAACTTTGCAATACAGTGGAAAACAAGGCCTATCATCATCCTCAGTAAATGCCAGGCTGTTCTTGGCTTCACGGGAAACAACTGAGATTTCACTTTTAAACATCTAGCTGTGGCATTGGTGCTTGTGATGAAAGTGGGAACAGTGGTCATGAAAGTCACCATCTGCCCCATATCCTTCTCCTTGGAACAGTCCAGGTACCAGCAGAACAGACTTCCCTCTATATTACAAGAATCACTTCCTGGAGGCTCCAACAACCTCAGCTTAGTCAGCTTCTGGACTCTAACCAAAACTCACCCATTAAGAGGTTAACACAAAAAGAAACTTTGTGATGTGAAAAGCCATGTACAGTCGTCATCAGAATCTTCACAAAAGTGTCTGGCATCAAATAAGTAATAAAGTGAAACAGAAAAAAAACTCAAAACCATTCCAAACCACCAACATTCCATGGCACAGTTTGACAACAGGATCTGAACATGAACTTTTAACAGAAATGGTTCTGAGAGACAAGACTTCCCAGGGAAGTCCATGGCACCATGCCTGTCAGAGTACAAGGTGAGTCTGGACAACACTCTCAGTGATATAATTTAGTTTTATGTAGTCCTGCAAGGAGCAGGAAGTTGGACTCAATGATCCTTATGGGTCTCTCCCTACTTGAGACATTCTGTTTCTATTTGTTATATAGGCTACTCTCTCTATCCTGAACCACAGAAGGTATCAACTTCTTCTGCCTTGAACTGAGGATTCATGAGACACAAGAAGAAATAGGAGTAGTAGTAATGAGTTTGTCCCAGTAAGAGACAAAAAAAAAATTACAAATAAATGCAAGATGCTTTACTGTCCACACTTACTCTGCAATATAGACTTATATCAAGTTGTATGAAACACAAAAACTAATTCCAAATAACTTGTATTTTTATTTCCCCATAGCCTAGACTCTGGAATTTCACCATGAACTGGGTTGTAACTAGGATATATTGCTAAGGGTTTTCCCTAGCAGTAAGGGGAAAGATTTAATCCACAGAACGTTCTCCACATTTGAGCAAACAGTTCATTATACTGCTTAATTAATAATGAAGGGAGCCCCAAGACAGGCAAAAAGACAAAACTTCTTTTAGCAATACAGAGAGGAGGGACAAGTTTGTTAGAGAAACCGTCAGTAGCATTATTCATCAGATTATCAATTTAGAAGGAGAACAAAGACACAACCATTTTTAAGCCTGTTTTCTGCCTCATTCATATATATACCATCAGGACAGCATTTTTGCCTGCCTTTCTTTGCTACCATCACACAATTGAGAATTGTGAAACACAACAGTCATAGCATCAGTCACTGGCATATGCAGGTTCAGAGATGGTCTTATACTTAATGGCCATGTGCAGTTTCAAAAAATGCACTTTCAGTCATTGCTTCATCCAGAGATTCACTCAGAGACACACGTCTGGGAGGGTGGAGAATGCCAAGTACAATGTTCTTGCTGTACATACAACTAAAATTTTGATGCATTTCGGCTGTAACACAACATTGGAAGCTTCTTCCCTAAAACCAAAGCAGTTCATCTTCCATTTCTGCCATGGAGGCGAAGCACAAATTAGGACAGAAAAAGCAGGACCATGAACACAATTACGTGTTGCCTAGTTTAATGTAAAAACTGTATGGATTCATATCTCACCATTAGGTCTGAAAAATCTTATCTGCTGCATTAGTAGCAAGAATATACATTTCACTAGTCTTTCACCATGGGTTTTCATTACAAATTAAAATTTATGCTGAGACAAAACAAATGCATTCAGAAGTTTCAGAAATGATTGCAAGTTCTCTAGTTTGAAAACCTCCACTTCTTCTGATGGACTAGGTTCCCAAAATAAGGAGTTTGCTCTACAGGCTTTGTTTGTAGTGCCTTTCCATCAGATACTTTTCAGCTTGTGAACAGGAAAGTACTTAGGAGTACTGAGGTGTTTATTACCTGCTAAGAAGCCCAAAATCTACTGGAACTGAAACCCAGTATAAAGATAGGGGCAGCTAAATGAGAATTTCCCTGAAAATTATGAGCATTTATCAGCTAGAGTTTAATCTGAAACTCAGCATAAACTTCAGTGTTAATGTGCCCACTCTGAGGCTTGTCCCTTAATTTGGCTGCGGGATTTGTTCATTTTTATATTGCTTCCTGCTGTGTCATTCAGGTCTTTCCGGTGCCAGTTCTCAATCATGATTTACATTAAGTTTTTTTCAAGTAGATGACATTAAGTTCTTTTAAGTTCACTGAATGCTACTTAAGGATTATTTTTAACAAGCTACTGAAACCATAGCCTGTGAAAAAGTAGCAATCTTAAGGCACAGCCCTAAAGGCTTATCAGTACAGTGCAGTGCTTTTTCACACAGACACTGCGCCACATGTAAAAATAGCTGTTAAATTTTGTTACACATAATAGTTTAAAAGTTTAAGTTTCTCACTGTGAAGAATCAGAGACCTGAAAGCAGTTCGATTAATTTCAACCCAAAACATTGATACACAACAAAACAAAGCATGAGACTGCACCAAAATTACTTTTTCAGAAAGAATAGCAAAATAACAAGTCCAGTGCTGACACAATCAAGCCATTACAAAATCAAAGTTGCCTGGATTTGACTCCAGGTAGGTTCAAATGTTACTATCAAAACCTACAAAGATTAAGAGATATTATCTAGCACGAAAAAACAGTTTGAGACTTTTCACTCTACACTCCCTTTTTTTCCTCCCTTCCTTTAGGGAACATGGACTGGATTGGAGCATGGACTAATACGATTGTAACATGAAACTATAAAGATGATAATTGCTTAATTTAAGCAAGAGCTTCTATTACCTGAACAGCTTCAGAACAGAAAAAGTTTGTTAAATCGCCCCACTCCCCTTGAAACAAATGATGTAGTATGTCTAAAAGGACTCCACATCTTAGATTATAATATAATATTTGGGAATATTAGGAATAATATGAAAATAATATTAGGGAATAAAATTTCAGTTCACATAAAAATATTGCCAGGCTTAAGGTGTGATGTGTCAAGGGTGACAGAAACTGTGGAAATAGGTGTAAGAGTCGTCCAATTAAGGACAACAGTCCATCTTGGCTTCCTTGCTATTCTATATGGCAATCACAATTGTCTGAATCAGTCCCATGAAAGAAGGAAATGGACCTGGGTTGACCGGAGCACTGGAACAGGGTGCCTAGAGAGCCTGTGGAGTTTCCTCCACTGGAGGTTTTCCAGAGCCAGCTGGACACAATCTTGTGCCATGTGCTGTAGGATGACCCTACTTGAGCAGGGAGCTTGGACTGGATGACCCACTGTGGTCTCTTCCAACTACGCTGTGATTCTGTGACTTATCTGAATTCCCTGTTAGTCTTTAGCGAAGACTCGATGGCAGAAAACAGAATGCTTTGTGGGATCAGGTAAAAACAGAAGTATCAACTGTGCAGGTATTATTATGTCTGGAGTGACTATTTTCAATGTAGTTCTGCATCCTCCTCATCTCCAAGGCAAGAGAAGGAAATCCATACAGTTTAGCTCTGTTAGCCCTATGCTAAGGTAAAAAGAATCTGAACTCAAACACCTTTACAAAGTCTTTGCATCTGCTCTGCTGCCAAATGTCTATGAAGAAGAACGGTGAAGATTATAGAGTTCTCCTCAGCCAACTACACTCAGTTCAGCAACAAATCTGGGGTGCAGAGAGTGTCAGCAAGAGTTACGGGGCAGAGGGCAGATGACCTCATTTCTGTAAAGGAGTAAGAGACAAAGAGAGCCCATGCCAAGAAGGATGCCAAAGAGGGTAAGCAGTGAGATACTGATGAAAACTGCACAGACCAAGGGATGTTTATGGACATACCAGACCGCTGAGCAATTAGCTGGGGAAGTTATGCCTGATACTGCTGATAACAAAATTCCAATATTTAAATTCATTTGTGATTGAGTTATTTCGCCCTTTTTTTCCAATAAGTGAAGTCATCTGCTACTGCTAGCTCTTGTCTTTACTCTTCTGGCTCCACTCCTAGTGCATACTGTTACCATGATTGCTATTCTGTTATTTTGCCTTTCATGGAGACAAAGCACTCTAAGCAGGATTTTCCAGTCAGCTGGCATGAACAAGGGTTAGTTTGGTTTTCATTATTTCTCAGCACCATTTTCAAGATTATGCTGACATGCACAGGAATTATGTATAAAAATATTAAAATGTTATTAAAAATTTGTTTGCGTTAGGGAACGTGAGACAACTTCATCAGAGCGAGCCGAGTGCTGTTCAGAGATCTGTGGCAAGAACATTTGGAAAAGTTTACACATATCCCAAAGGATCTCACTGTTTTTTCCTTTGCATAATTTTTCCATGAATAATCCTTCAAATGTTATAAATGAATGTTACTTTTGCAATCCTTCAGTAAAACATGTGAACATTTACAGTCTCCAGAGCTTTTAAAAAAAGCAACAGGGTGAGGGAGTTACAGTTCACAACTTTTCTCCGCTAAAAACTTATCAACAAACCAGTACTAGATATGCAAATTAAAAACTGAAAATTAGTTGCATATTATATGATGAAGAACTGAGTGATTTTCAGGAAGGTAGAACAGTATCAACTATTCACTATTTTTTGGTGAGCAGTTAAGAAGTAAAACTGATACTTACCAGCTCCGTTTCTAAAACTTAATAAAGACATTCCAAGCCACAGACTCTCTAGTTAAATCTTCACTCTAAATTTTTACTACTCTGTTTTCATTGTAACCAGTGTGTGATAATTAAAACTTTCAAAGAGAAAGACCTACTTACAAAACACACAATAAATAACTTTAGATGAATTTTGTGCACAGAATCAAGAATGACACAAAAAAATTACATCTAGAATGATGCCTATTGTAAAAGAAGAGTTTTAATTTTCAGAGTATTGCTTTCCAATTCAACAGAAGCCTACTAGTGCATACAACATGTAAGAGACATGTACGTTACGGCTGCTTCTCAGACAAGAGCAAACTAAAAACAAGAATCTGAGGCCTTGACTGCACCTCCCCATGCTCCTCCAAGCTCCCCAAAAGCTGTCACTCACACACACACACACAGAGACACACACACACACACACATGTACTTCTGACTGCACAGTAAGCACACCTGAGTGTATTTCCTTCAAATGCTTCCTGGATAGAAGTGGTATTTTCAATTTCAAGTGTCACTTTTATGTAATTGCTAATTATCAGCATTTGTGTTACTTATTCTGCTCCAGTGGAATGCACAAAATCCAGACTGACACTTCAGAAAAAATGCTGAAGTTTTTGCAGTTGGATCTGCAAGGCAGTATGTGGGCTTGGGTGACATCTAGATTGGCAATGAAGACATATCCATTGTGAGAGTATAGCTGCAGGGAAACTCTGAAGTTTGGGTTCAACTAAATACATTAACCAATCCATCAAAAAAACCCCCAGCTTTTAAAAGAAACTATTTCAGGTGACAGCTGGGAAAAAAGAGTCAAAAACAAACAACCAAAATGAACTGAACCTCCAAAAAACAAGAAAAAAAAGCCCTTTGTCCTCTGGCTGGTTTATATTTGTAACAGTCCTCAGGATCACAGCCTGGTAGTTAAAATAAGCATCAATGAACTAGGACATTAGACTTGATTGATAAGGAAGTCACAGAAATTAATAGAAAGCAATAAAGTTAAAAACTCTGCATAATCATTCTCTCCCTGGAAACTTCGTATTTGATTTGATAGAATATTTTTCTGCGATTTTTGTGAAGCTTTGGTATGTTAAGAAAAAACCCACAGTACACTAATTCCAGCTGGATTTAGTGGCTGATAACATGTGAATCCACAGATTTGTCTGGTATTGATTTGCTTCAAAAATACTCCAGTGAGTTGTAAAAGTTTCTCAGGAAAGTATCACAGAGGAAGGGACTGGAAACCCAAGAGTAAAGTTTTCTGGATGGTCTGTAAATTTATGTGAAGAAAACTTAGTTCTTCCATTTCTGCCTTAAATCCTGTGTAAGAAAAGCAGACATAGTACACATGAAGCAATGACCAAGAACTTGCACAAGGATTAGACAATCCTCATTTCCACAGAATGACTGGCTGCTAAAACACTTAACACAAACTATTTATTAGTTGCCAAAGCAACCAGTAAAACAAATGGCAAAACTAAATGTCAAACTCAGTGTTTACATGGAAAATGATGGTGTGGGGGTTTTTTTATTCTAAAATGCTGGAACTGCTGTAGAGATATCACTAATGTAGTATAGCTACTTCAGAGGGTTACAAATGTGCAAACATCCCCAGTCTTTCTTCCTTCTGTTTCTACATTTTAAACTCCTATATATCACATATTATACACCCAATAACTGACCTCTTCTAATTAATTAAAATATATATTCTAAGTTCATTATGAGCTAGCTCTCAAAACTGAATGGACTTGTCACAATGGACTGAATTTTACCCCAATAACAAAGAAGAGAATATACCTGTTTCAGATTAATTACTCCACATTCCTGGTATGATGGTAACATAAAACCTTTGGCCTAATTATTCTCCTCTCAAGAATTACACCAAGACCTACTTGGGGAAAAAAAAAAAAAAGGAGGGGGTGAGGGTCCATCCCTGACTACTGCATAACAACCCCCCCAAAATAAGGGCTACCCACAGCAGAAGCCTGGCTGTTGCTATAATTTAATGGTAGATGTTAACTTTAATGAAGGGGTTCATTAAAAATCACAGAATTGTTAAGACCAGTCTTTGAGTCAGTATTAGATACAATTTTCTGGAGATGGCAATTATTTTAACATTGTCTTAACTTTTTATATTGTTTTTCAAGACAGAATAAATATGCTATATTTCAGAGAATAAGTAACCACTTTCTATATTCTGATTAGCACTGCACCCTGAACTTTTCCAAATAAAATGATGAGAAAGAATATGCATAACAGAACATTTCTCTACTGAGCTACATTTGGTGTGCAAATTCTGAGGAACTTCAGTTGCTTAGAAGGCTTACATTTACCATATACTGCATCGAATCTTTTCCTTTGTTCTGGGAAAATGTATTGAGTTATACCTTCCAAAACAACCTAACAGCCATACCATAAATGACGAGCACCTTTCAGCCAACACTGCAGGAACACAGATGTCTTTTACAGCTAATTCAACTGGAAACTGTGAACAGTTAGCATACTATAAGCTCTCCAGCTACATTCTCTCTCTCTCTCAAACCACAGCAAGGCAGAACGAACAGACTTAAGTTGCTGCCAAGGAAGTTGTGTGAATCACACAGTTCCTGAAAGCATTCAACTAAACCGCTTAAAGCTCCTTCTTAAATGCTACTTGAGAGAGACAAGAATCTCTGCAGCATTATGGAAGATATGAAATCTTCCTGTGAAAGCACTATTCACACTTATATATGCATTTGGTAATTAAACGAGACGCTCTTACCCACTAATATACAAAATATAGCTTGTTGTGAGACAGTCCCTCTGATCAGATGCCTGCCTCCTGTTTGAATTTACTGGAAAACTAGTTGGCAAAAGAAGTGGAAAATGGACACATGGTTTTCTCCAGCACTTTGCACATAGAAATGCTGGAGGATTTAACTGTTTTTATTGAGCCTCACACTCATAAAGATACTTCAAGGGGAAAAAAAGAAACCCGCAATGTCCCTGGCTAGAGTAAACTGTTAACATTCTTTTGAAAGAGAGAAAGCTGGGTAGAAGATAAATTCACAGTGCTGGCAAGTAAAATCCATTTCCATCATCAACACACGCAATTGTGTTGATGATGGAAATCATCAATTTTAGAACACAAAGATGACACTATTCCCTGCACTTAATCCCATTATAGACTTTGGAATTATTATCAATGACATTCAGCTTTTTTTCTGTCTCTGGAAACACATCTCTAAGGAGGCAGCATGTCACAGGCAGTACTAGACTTACTGCTATTGTATTAACTTTTGGACTATTGAGATAACTGAACTGATGACTGACCTTATGGGCTAAGAACCTTTATTTTAACTTAAAATCCCTATTATCAGACTCCCATGCCTTAAACTATTGACTGGAACATTAAACTACTGCCCAAAGTATTTTGAGATCATCTATTATCATTGTATCTTACAGACTGTAAAGGACTTACTTCTGGCACACAATGTCTGAAGTGGAATTAATCTCAAGGTATAATTTGAATCCAAATAAAATTGACAGCAATACCTGCAAATGTGCTATTTTTAATTTTCCATGTTCAAATATCTCATTGCTGATATTTGAGTATTTTAGTTCAGAATTATTCAAGACTAACATACGGCTATAATCTTATTTATTAATGTTGTGAAATGAGCAGTAAGTGATTTCCTTTGCACTTAATTAAATTTCAATTTGAATTCATGCTAACCTACTTAACGAACCCACTCCAGGAATAAAGTTTTCAGTAAGATTTATTTTCAGTAAAATGTACTGGATTCTATTTAGTAGCATTTTTGCAGCCACACAGGTGCAGCTCACTGAAAAATTCCTGTGGGTATTACAAAATGCTGATGGCATTCACTGTCTAACTGACAGTAAGTGAGAACTCTCTAGCTGAGCAAGAAATACAGCAGTCCACAAATGGGTCAAGCTTTCGAAGGAAATACTAACAGAAGAATGGAGCAATAAGAATGACTCAGCACTTAGTTTCTAGTCATCACATTAATTCTCACTCTTACAGAGTGCTTAGGGGCATTGAAGATCCAGAAGGGAAAATTCACCCTCTCCTAATACTGCCAGATACTACAGGATCACACATTCAGTGAAGTAGGTACTGCTGAACATAGTCCCAACCATTTTTTGTGGGCTCCAGCTGAGCTCACTGCAGTATCATGCTGTATTGCCTTCCACTAGAGTTCTACTAGAGTTCTCAGCCCTTGATTAAGACGTACAGAGTATTGGCAATGATCACTTACTATGCTGCTGTGACTGAAGCTATATTCCATAATCATACAAATAAAGCGTTAACATCAAAGCCCAAGAGATGAGCATGAAGACATGAGCAATACAAAGCAAAAGCCAGAAAACAAAAAAGTTTACTGGTATGTCTGCTTTACATATGTAAGAAAGATGTAATCATATGAGAGGCAATAACTTAGTTTCAAGTCTCAAGTATGAAAAACCAAATCCTCACAAAAGCAAAAGAAAATGTGACACAATGTGGTGGGTTGACCTTTACAGGCTGTCAGGTGCTCACTGAGCTGCTCTATTACTCCCCACCCTTCACAGGACAGGGAGAAGAAAATAAGATACAAAACCTCTGTGGGTTGAGATAAAGGCAATTTAATTTTAAAAAGCAATGATTGTGTGCAGAAGCAAAAGAAATCAAAACAAGAATTTATCCTCTACCTCCCATCAGTGGGCATTAAGCAGTCATGGCCTAACCCAAGCATCACAGTGGATGCTTAGGAAGACAAACACCTTAATAATAAAGGCCTCGCTCCCCGCTTTCTTGTAGCTTTTATTGATAAGCGTGTCATATGGTACAGAATATCTCTTCAGGCAGCTTAAATCAGTTATCCTGGCTATGTACCCTCCCAACCACTTGCCCACCCCCAGCCTAATGGCCTTTTTGGCGGAGGTTGGGTTTGGAGAGATAGCCTTCATGCAGTGGGCACTGCTTAGCAGAAGCCTGGTACCTTATCAACACCTTTCCAGACACAGATACAGAGTACAACACTGTGATGGCTCCTGTGGGGAAGTTAACTTCCAAATGCATTTCTCTATGAAGAAAGTGTTCATTAAGACCTACTTTTGAACTCATCTAATTTTAAAAAAATTATCCTGTGAACTATTTCTTTATGTTTTGCACAGCAATTGATAATACTGAGCATCAAGCAGGGAAAGGGAAAGCACCTTCCTAAAGAAACTGAAGACCAGGTCAAATGTTTATCTGACCCTGGGAATAGCAATCATGATACTAGGAGGTTCCCTATAAACGACTGGTCATTTTACAACAGCCAACATGAAGAGCTGGGAGGCAGAGGAATAACACATGGGATTTTTCTTCATTTTATATTTAGCATCTTCCTTTTTCTTTCTCTCACTTACTTTGCCTTTCATTGGTGAGAGAAAAAGACATTTTGAATGCCAATCGAAACTGCATGTCAGATGTGGTCTGGACTCCTTGGGGTTTTTACATTCACACATGGTTTTACATAATGAGAGAGAAAATTGGCCATTCAGGTTCAAGAGATTAAAACAGAACAGCTTTCGAGATAATGGCTCCTACAGCAGGAAGTACATTTCACGTAGCCTGATGTCTGTTTAGTCTGGTCATAGCAATAAACAGCAGATTAGTTTTTGTCAACTTATGGATGGTACTCTAGTTTTTCAGGTGTTGCTAGAAGCTATTATGAATCTTTCATCCTCCTGCTTTCCACTACGAAATTGTCTCAAATTTATGTGATCACATGGAAACCTGAAAGGAGAATTTCCTGTGTTATTCACTGTGTCATTTTTTTTGTAGTGAAAGAGGGCTCATTTTTCTTCACTTATTAAATAATGACAAAAATGCAAGCATTTGTAAAATACCCCCACAATCTGACATCTGTTCCAATGCTAGCAAACACCCTGTGACATCCCTTGAACTGGAACTGTTTTTATACAAGTCAGCAATCCTTCTTGTTGACTCATGCTACTGATGTACCTCTGGATTTTCCCATATACTTCAGTGGAGGATTTCTGTAATTAAAATTATTTCCTTACTCAAATTTTCAAATGATGTTTTATACCTGCAAGATCTTCTTTGGAGGAAACCAGTCGAGGAGAGCTGTTACCTGGCTCAATTCTTAAAGATAATCTGGAAAAACAAGTTTTTAGAGAAATTAACAAAAAAAAAATACTCAATAAAAGTTGAAAGAAATTGAAGAAAGTAATTATTTTGGCAGTGCTAACTAGGAATTTTACTTTCTTGGAAGTGTAGTTATTTATTTTGTGATGTAACAAAACAATAATTTTTTGGAAGTCAATCACTACCTGTCAGAAGCAAGAAAGAAACTGTGAGGAAAGTCTATGAAAGCAGAAAGAGAAATCATTATTTAATCCTCCCTCTCAGTTTAAAAACGCAAGCTCATGTAGTCTTTCGCCTTGGAAAAAAAACCTCAAAAAGTTAGTAATTTGGATACAAACCTAACATTTTATTCCCTCTAAACATGAAAGTGAATTTACCGTTACCATGTTGAAATGTGCACAGAGAAATAGCTATTTAGTTACTATGACTTCCAGAAAAGAAGCTTAAGAGGGCAAAGTGACCAACACTTAATAGTACAAGAAGGTAATTAGAAGAAAGTATTATATGCCATGCTGCCTCACTCCATGTGTTTTATTATGTACTCACTCACTCTTGTGTTCTCAGCACTCCAACAAATCTCAATCTCCCAATGCATATCACTTCTGCCATTTCTCAAGTTTAGGCAGTCTTCACTTGACATTCATGGGTCCTTTCCTCTGTACCAGTCTGACAAAAAGGTATGAAGGACTACAATGTTAAGTAAATTTTAATGGAATAGGCATAAATCCAAAGGAAATAACTGCTGTCATTGCACAGCAGTGGACACACACAAAAGCTGGAAGGTTTCAAGCTGCAGCACCCTGCTGTGCACCCCAAGGAAAGATTTTCTGACTTCAGATAAAAACATGGAAAGGGGTGGAGGGAGAAACCTATGACAGCATTTCAAAATATCACGTATGGCTGAGCCATCACTTTCCTTATTACTCTTTATTGGGAATACCTTTCAGTTCCTTCTCTACAATATTCCAACATTGTCAACTATGTTTTAGTGTGAAGTCAGTTAACAAAGCTATGGTCCATTTCATGTTTTCAAATTTCTATTCTTCTGACAGTACTAGATTCTTTTAACTACCCAAAGTAATGTATTTCAAGTAGGTAATGAATCATTCCTTTCCAGGCTACTTTTCTTTCTGTCAACTTGATTTCTGTGACCAGGAAGCAGTAACATAACTCTCCTAGAGAGTTACAATAATACAAGTCAGTGCATGATTCAAATGTTGTTCACATTGGAATTTCCTTCAGTATGGAAAAAAGGCAAAAGAACTTCATAAAGTCCTTCCCTGTAAATAAGGCCCTACCGTGTGAATTTATCTTCTGTGTCTGTAGAAATGTTGCAGTTGTATCCTTTGCACAGTAGTTACCCTTTCGTTCATTTTTTAAGAATTGTTCCTCCCTATACTCAAGCTTTATCGCTCCCATGCTGTGAGCTTGATTTTTGCTAAGAAAGCTTTTTTTTTTTCTTTAATAATTTTCTGCAGAAACTGCCACAGATGCTATTCAGAAATTAGGGTACTAAGCTCATTTTACCAGGTTAGCTCAAATTTGACAAAACAAAGTCCTCAGGCAAAGCAGGCATTTCCAATTGTTTCACAGTTTTTTTCCAAATGGAAGCAGACAACCCTCCTCTTGATAACCTGTCACTGTTCCACAATTGCTAATTTCTTCTATGTCTGTCTGTGCAAAGGAGATGCTACCAGTCCTTTCCCGCATGCTGTGAAAATGGCATTTTTAGCTTCTGCCAGCTTTGAGGAACTCATCTCTGAAGCTCTTTCCTTACCCTGTATCAAAGAAGTTACTCAGTTTTATTAGTCCTCTGTGACAATAGCCACAGTTTATCTGGTCACTGTGGAAACATTCATCTAATAAGCCCACTGCTAGAAGATATGATTGCAATTCAGTCCACGCAAGCAAATAGCTGCTTCTTTTTACAGTGATGTGATTTGTAATGCATTCCTCCTGAAAATTTTTTGCTTGGTTAGAATAAAACGAATTTAAATCTGCACGTAAAGATTAGAGACCATATTTATTCTTAAGCATGCTGAACTGAATTGTGCTCATCAAGCAGGTCCAGTCTATAATTTCAGGTAACTATTTACAGAATCACGTATTTTTCATAGCAAGAATGGCAGGACTACCTCACATACCTGATAAGGCCAGAAATCACTTGTCTACCATCACAGTTTTTACCAACTTCATCAGCTTACTGCGTATCAAACTCCTAGACCCAGTACAACCCTTACATGTTTGAAAAACAGCACAGGTGAAATACTGCCTATGAATATGTACATATGGGGAAGTGCTATGACCTGCTAACAAATTTAAGGCAAGTGCATTCTTATACCTTCTTTAGTGACAAAAGCAAGTGAGATCAACTTCCAAGCAACTACTTGCACTATACTATTTCTCTCTTTCTGTCTAAAATTATTCTTGTAAAGAAGAACAGGGGAATGTAACAGCAGGAAGAAAGACCTAACACCTTTATGCTTTTAACAAGGTTTTAGGAAGAGGCATGCAGTGATTACACCATCTAGAAAGCACCTGTGTTGTGTGCTGCACTTAAAAATTCACTAACAGAGCAACAAATGAGTCTTCAGTGCTATAAAATGAGATTACATCACTCTCCACTGGTCATCTCCCCAGAATATATGAAGTTAGATAATGTTGGTTATCTGTTCGGTTATGTTAAACTGCAGTCTGAATCTTAGCCCTTTCTAAGTCTCTGACAATTTGGACATCGACTTCTATGATGCCAGAATTCTGCAATGCTTCCAGAAAAACTAGAATGCAATTTAGCTATTTTCAACCTAGGAAAATACAGGATGTATTAAAAGAAGAACAAATAAATGCGAGCCCAAGTATATTTTGGTAAATATAAATACTCATGCTGACGTGTTTATATTTAAAATAAACTGTTGAGAAAAGGGAACATATTCTGACAACGAGATGTCATTACTGAGCCACCTTCTCTTCTATTTCCCCTCTCCTCCAGAAGGCTGGAAACAATCAAAAGCATTCTTTATTTCAAAGAAGAGATACTGACAGTCAGTACAGTTTCAACCAGTCCTGGCTTGTTTGTCACCACCCAAATTCAATTTTGCAATTCCTCTGACACTCCATTTTCCATGAAGCAGCACAAGTTCCACACATGCACACACATGCTCAGTGTCTCCCAAACAGGACTCCTGGAGCCAGAATCTGTGGCCCCTGAGAGGCTTAGTGTGATACTTTCAATAGATCAGTGCAGACTTTGAGACCTGATGTGCTTACCACCAACATGCATCATCCATATCCTCACATACCTAATGACATTCTCACAGCTGACTGCCCAATGTCACTCACTAGCATCACTTTAAATAAAAAACTACCTTGGTTCCAGCCTGCCTAATAAACCACTCTTTTCTGTGTTTGCCCCTGTGTATCATTAGAAATTCATCTCAGAAGTCACTATATTCATCCAATACCACAGCACTGTTACAATTTCTTTTTTGTTTTGTTTTGGAATCGTTTTTTTTAAAAAAAAAATCTTTGCTTTACCATGGCAAGGAAGCCTAGTTTTAGTGCATGGTCTAAATGCTGACATATGAAATTATCAACATTCCAAAATTATACTGCAAGAGTTCAGCTAAGAGACATGCCAGGATAAATCCTACGTATCAGCCTCAGAAACTGCCCACAAGAAACTGAAATTTCAAAACTGAGGCGTTAGTATTAGAAGTCTAAGGTGAAACCAAAATTAAAAAATTAAAAAATTAAAACTAAAATCTCTAGGAAGAAAAACCAGCATGGAGATTCGCTGAATTAACAAACACCAATCTACCATTGGGAATTAAGACAAAGCTTCTACAGAATAGGCACAGGAAGAGTACGTGAAAGCTTTATTCTTGGATAGTAGAAAGATGACTGAACAATTTCTGGTTTTTTTATGTCTGATACTCAAAATATTTTCTGGAACATGCTAGGGCTGGTATGCTCTGGAAAGTAAGCTGGACAGACCTCTATTCCAAGCCAGTCTTAAATAACACTCTGCTACTGGGCCATACAGCTCATTTTAGAGTAACCTTCCTGGTAAGCAGGAAAAGAGGAACCTAACATAATGCAGAAAATAAAATAGGTAGTCAGTCTTGAACATAGTTCTCTTTCATGGAAGTATGCTCTCTGGCACAGGATGGAACCACTGCTAGGACAGTAAAGCCACTGTTACGCAAATTTTCTTATATAAAGCAAGTGAATGAAGCTGGAACGAAGCTGGCAAAGGGTCTAAAGGATAAGTCATATGAGGAGCAGCTGAGTGAGCTGGTGGGGCTTAGCCTGGAGAAAAGGAGGCTCAAGAGGGACCTTCTTTACAACCCCCTGACTGGAGGGTACAGCCATCTGGGGCAAGCAGCAAGCAGGTCAAGAGGGAATGGACTTAAACTGAGCCAGAGGAGGTTCAGGTGGGACATCAGGAAGAACTTCTCCACAAAAAGGGTTGTCAGGCATTGGGAGGGGCTGACCAGGGAGGCAGTGAAATCATCATCCCTGAAAGTGTTCAAGAAACAACGGGTTGTGGCATTCAGTTTACCTAATCTAGTTGACAAGGTGGTGATCGGTCAAAGGTTAAACCTGATCATCTTGGAGGTCTTTTCCAACCTTAGTGATTCCATGCTTCTATGATTCTATTTTGTATCCTGTGGAAGAGGCAGTCAAGCCACAACTACAGCTACTGAACCATATGGCCACCGGATCACTATGAATCTCAGACTAACAGCGAAGGTTTTCTTCCGCCCCGCCTTTCACCACAATTCTTGGTGGAAAGGGTCCAGGGAATATAGCTGCCTGGGAGGCTTACTGAAGATGAACTGCAACCAAGGTTCACCGTTACAAGTACTAATTTAAGTACTAATACGTAATATAAGTACTAAGCACCTGCCATTTAATTCCTATTATTTGTTCCCATAGGACTGGAACTAACATGGTACATCTAGCACTTCTATAGTACCAGCACTGCTAGGAGTCAGTATAACCTTTTAATTGCCTAATCATTTCT
Organism: Oreocharis arfaki; assembly: GCA_013398015.1. Taxonomy (NCBI): domain Eukaryota; kingdom Metazoa; phylum Chordata; class Aves; order Passeriformes; family Paramythiidae; genus Oreocharis; species Oreocharis arfaki. Next base: position 260,525 of record VZRR01007844.1, on the reverse strand, counting down.
CTTGAATGTTTTCCCATAGCATCTTGCCTATCTGAACCTAAATTTGAACTGATTTTTCTGTAAATCATCTTACTACTATATTGCCTAATATGCTCCGAAGAACTGAATTACAGGTAGAGATAGTAGCCTGATTGTCCTGTCCTGTCCAGACAGATAATACTGTAATACAAGTAACAGTCTTCAAACTGGTTTCACTCAAAAAACAACTGTGAGAATACAAGGCCTGACCTAATGACGCCAGAAGGTCAGCAAAAAATTTTGTAGGGATGGCTGCAAGGTATGTCTGGATAGGAGAGGATGTGGCACTGCTCCACAATGTTATATACTGCTAAAACAGAGTAGCTTCTGCAGGAAACAGTATACAGGCTGAGCAAGAAAGATCTGTTATTTTTAGGATATGACATCATTGTCAGGGGTTTTCTGGAGCATTCCTACTTGCTGACAAGCATGAACCTAAAGGAAGCAATTGGACTGGCACAAATTATTGTAGAGAAAATTTATATAAAGTGGCTGTCATATTTTCCATTCCAGTGTAACAGAGGTTCTCATTTGGCAAAACATGCATGGGGATCCTGCCAATACATTTTAGGACAACTATCTAAGCGTCCCTCCCTGACAGCCTGGTACTGAGATAGTTCTGTTCTTCATGCCAAAGGTCACACATACCTCTCTGCAGAAAACACTAATGCTGTCCCCGGCTCAAAAAGAGCAATCACTACAAAGAAAAAGAAGGAAGAGATTCTTATCCACTCTAAAAACTTTGTACTCTCTGCATTTTTAAGGCTTACAGTTTCTTCTAGCACAGGACCAGAAAATACTGTGAAACTAAAGATCCATTAAGGGAAACTGAGAGGAAAACGTGAAATCAAACACCCAAAAGAAAATCCGAAAACTTCTTACCAAGTGCAAAAATGGAAGAGGAATGAGAGTTTTCTTTAAGGGCAGATGTGATACGTTCGGATGAATTTAAATTAATTAATTTTTTAAAAATTAAGTTTTATTCTGATGAAACAAACATGGCACAAAAAGATCAAAGTTCTCCAATGTATACAAGCTGTAGCAACTTTCCTGTGGTAAGAATCAAATCTTTCCCTCTTTTTAATACCTTTTGTGACTTTAGTCCAGTTTTTCCTTGCCACAGTGAAGCCTATCAAGAAAATCACTAAACTTGATTGAATTAATGTCACAAATAACTAAATCCAAAGAAAAAGTATTAAATGATCTTTAAGATATATCAAATACCTTCAAGCATTATCAGCAAGGCTGCTGCGAAAGTCACATTAATATTCAAATTTAAAATTGAATTACTTCTAGTTTTTACAAATATTACGTTAGGGTATCATATGCTTATGGAAAACACTTGCTTAATTATTTTTTTCTGAAATAGTACAGCTCATGAAAGCTGTTGTATACATGGTGTTAATACTGTTGCATGATCAGGAAACTCCATCTAAAAATCAAACCGAATAATACTAGCAGTTTCTTAAATCCAATACAGGGGCTGTAAAGCCTCTGTGAAATTCTTCACCTTTACCCATGACTACTCAGTTTAATTTTTCTCTGTCTTCACAACTTTAATGAAGCACGGAAGTATGTGGGAAATTAGTAAATAATGACCATTTGTTAAATTTTAACATTGAGATTTAAATCTCAGACTACCCTTAACAAAAGTCTTGGACTGCTTGACCTTTTCAAAGGCTGTGTGCACTGCTCATGGTCAATGTGCATCTCTTGTGCAACGTGTCTGTGTGTGAAACATATACAATGTCATGAGACTGAATAAAGGAAGAATTTACACATTCTACCATCAGTACTCTGGCAGGAATTCTAATTCCATGGAGCAGATAAATTTTGCTATGAAAACATTAAATACATTATCTTTTTTTCCAAATTATTTTCCTAAAGAAACATCACTATTCTTAATATCTGTGATCAACCAGACACAAAGATCTCAAACATCACCAAGCATGAGCTTTTGCACTGAATGACCCAGTGCTCTTTCAGCTTCTTTTGTGGAAGTTTACCCTAAGCAAGGGGACAAACTTTAGACCTTTTATCTCTATTTGAAGTATGCTCTGATAATACTTTGAGAAGTTCCAAAATAACATCGTGTCTGAATGCTTTTACTTTTAGAACTATTCTCTCAAGGAAAGCAAAGTTCCACACCCATTCATCACAAGAATTCCGATCGACAGATCTGGTCAGTCCTGCATGCCCCACAGCTGGAGCCAGAGCTCAGAGTAACAGCTGGAATTACCAGCAACTCAGCTACATTCAAAATCAAAAAGACAAATTGTCTGACCCATATTATGCTAAAACATGGGTTATCTCTGTTACGATGACACCTTTTTTTCCATCTCAGCAGAAGGTTGCATCTGTATGCCAGCAGTGTCAGCACTAATTGCAGCAAAATGTAAATGGTTGGTGCAGGTCACTCTTCATATGCTTGTGTACATGACCCCAATCTGGTAATGCACAGTCTTCCGATTACTGAATATGTTCTTTTCTTTTCACAAACACTAACTGATAGCCTTCACTTCACTAACTGATCAGGTTTTGACTTAAAATTATTTAACTATTTGTCTCACTACTCCGAGTAAGAAGAGATTCCAGAATTCCATTACTCTGATAGTTACAAACCGTATTTCAACATTTAGCTTCTAAAATTTTCTGTGCCTTTTATCCTTGTGCTACCATTACAATTTCGTTTAAAGTGCTTTTTACCCTCCTCACTTTCTTCCAGCCATGTTTATACATGGTGATTCTCTTACCTAAACTTCTCCTTTCCTTGGCTAAGGCCCAACCTAGTTCTTTACATCTGGTGTCACAAGATAGATTTTATTCATCTGATTGCACCAGCATTTATTTAAACGTTCAAGCATGCAAGCATGGATGGCCAGAATTGCATACAATGCTCCATGGAAGCTCTCATCAGTTCCTTCTGAAGCAGTATAAGTGTCTTTTCATAAAAACACTATATTTGATAGGGAGAAGGGATGAATTAGTCCTTTCATGGCTGTATCTCACTTATGACTGCATCTCACTTATGACTGCTATCTACTCATCAACACCATAAACGAATGTTAGAATAGTTATATAACATTTTGGGGTTTGTGTCACTATCACTTTAGTCATCAGGTCGTCAGATTCTTCCTTCGTGATATCCAAACCACGTTCTATTTCAATGAACCCTTCCATCACTGTTTTATTTGCATACGGTCTAAGTACACATAAATTCTGAGACCAAGTTCTTAATTGAAATATTTAACAAAACTGGTAACAAGACTGGTTTTAAAGAAGTTCATTACCAACCTTGCTCTCTAAAACATATGCTAAAATATTTTATACTAGCATTGTATTACTGAACATATGTTTGCCCTGAATACTTCAAATTCTGCTCACCTTAATAGTTATTCTTTTTGTCAAGAGCTAATTGTATAGCATTGCATCTACCTTGGTTAAGCTATTTAAAACCTTGGCTGCCAGGCCTATGACTTAATTTGCTAGTTCTTTCAGAATTACTGGCCAGAGATTATCATTTCCTTTAACTGGAGCACATTCACATATTGACTGATGTGCTCTCTGGTGTCCGCTTCAAACCTCTGTGTGGGTTAACTCTTCTCCAGGTCTTTCGTAAACATTGCTTTAACATGCTTAAACCTCCAAAACTTAAACCCCCAAATCATAAGTACTAACTTATTAAAAATAATATCTTGAAATAAGTAGCTGTTCTTAATGTATTATTCATAATGCCATAGAGTCAATGCTGGATGTCTTGGAGATGACTTCAGGGTTATTGAACAAAATCCCCAGAACACAATCATCATGTAATAGAATAAAGACTAGATTTTCATCTACTCTGAACTGTTAACTGTTACTTTTCACTGTTATATTTCACTTTGTAAATCTGCTCATAGTCATAAAGAAAGACTGGCATTCTGGATTTTACTTAGCAGAAACACCCTAAAACATCTTCAGCCAAGGGCTTTTTGTTCAGCTCTTAATAAAACTAATGATTAAGTAATCTTTCTGTTAAATTTCCCAGTGCCTGAAGAAAAGAATTGTACTTACTTGTAATTGTCATCTTCTACAAATTTCTGAAGTTCTTCAATGTAACGGACAGATTTCAAATACTTTTGCACATGGGGAAGTGTTGTGAGATGATCTGTGGAGTGTTCAAACAAACAAACAAAAAACATGAACAATTATCTCATCCAAAAATAATTATTATTTCAGGGGTTTTTTTCTGGTTCTTATGATACATTCATGGAAACAGAATTGGAACCTCCCTAAAGAATAAATCAGGCAGAAATATTACTTTGACTCTAAAAACGCGTTAAAGACTTGATTGAGTAAAAATGATGCTCTCAGTTGTTAAAGAAAATACAGATGCATTTCACCATCATGAAAGTCCATGGATTTTATTAGATGCTATCTCACTGGTGGAAAAAAATTACCTGCTGCAAAACCTGCTTGAAGTCTGTGTTCATTGTTCTGGGGAAAACCAAAGCCTGCAGCCATAGTTATAACTGGTTCTCATATGTCCAAGAACTGAGGAGACTTAATAGTTGTTACATAACTAATTAATAATTCCAATGCTGAATACCAAGAATGACAGAAAAACCTCCTCACACATGGTGCATGGCCAGGAACATGCCTTGTAGTACAACTTAATTTTTGTGCTCTTGTAAAGATAACCGTTTTAAAGGCATCCATTATCCCAGAATATTGTTTCAAGGCCATATTTTAATTTTCATCCTGATTTTAACAAAAGCACTCAAAATTAATGCATAGGACTGCAGGAAGCTACCAAAACTGTAAAAACAAAAGGGTCAATGAAATAATGAGGTTTCTTTGTCGTCCAAAGTATTCAGAGACAAAATCAAACTCACAATAAGAAAATGACACCTGAAAAATCTAGCTATTCAGAATTCTATGTTAATATGCCCAGTTCCTACCCTTAAATACTTTGAAACACCGACGTTGACAAAAAAGGACAGGGGCTGGATACTTAAGCATACACAGTTAACATCTCACCTTGTTTTTTCACAATCTAACAATCTTTTTTTTTTAAGCTCTCCAAAACTGCAGCTTTTAAATTTTCTGAATTTATTTGATTGTTTAGCTGCACTCAAGGCTTTTCAGCTTGTTACATGTTTAAGCAATGTAAAGTCATGCTAAGCCACCAAGAGTACACTGAGTATTCATTAAGACACCAAAACCAGCACATTTCTTGATATACAGCTTCACCAGGAGGCTAGAATTGTAGAAATTATTTTTGGAGTAAAATCCTGTTAACAAAAAGAAACAACTCCTTGTTTTTCTGACTTCATCCAGGAGCAACATACGTGGAAAAGCTTAGCACAGTTGAACAGCTGCTGTATAGATTGAAATATTTGTATTTCATTTTGTAAACCTATCACCAGGATGCTAACAACAAAATGATAACCAAATGAACACACTCCACACTCTAGACATCGTATCCACTGCAAAGTAAAGGGAAGATATTAAGATAATTCTCTCTGATTGCCTCTGGTGGAAACAGAATATAAGCCAAATGCAATGGCTGCACTTGAAAGCATGTCATTTGTAGCCCACATGTAGCAATAAACTCTACACAACCTCTGTTATAGCTCTTACAATTTAGAATACATACTTATCTGCCCAATTTACTGGTAAGACTGAAGCTACACAGAAGTGGAAGCTACATCACTTACTAGTGTTCAACTCTACCAATGTTAGCCCCTCTTGTGTTCCCTCAGGGCCAAAATCTGCTTCCACAATTTCGCACTAAAGAAACTTTAGTTCAGGCTTCATAGGCATAACAAAATTTACCAACCGTAGTTGCAGGATACTTGCAGATCAGCTATTATTCGGAGAATATTGTTCATTTGATTGGATCTTTGTTCATTCTCCATTATGCTGTCTGAAGCAGGATATGCAGAATCAATGTAGATTAAATCCAAGAGATAAATTCCTGAAACAAACAAATCAATCAACCAATTGTTCTAGTGTTTCAAACAGAAACAGTTGCAAAATTTTTAATGAATATAGCAGCCAGAAGTTGTCTACCCCCACTGGGGTCTGGGCCCATTAAACAAAGGAGAGCTTGGGATTTGCATTTTGAAAAATTCCATAATTACTGCTTGAGTTCTATGACACCTCTTAAAAAGACAGAAAAGCTCTTCTGCACTTAGGCTACTGCCTACTACAAGCAATTTGCAGGATTATAACACGGACACTAAAAGAAGAGTGAGAACTGCTCCAGCCGGTGGAGCTGACAGTGGGGGGACACAATGCTGCTGGCCCCCATGACCAGAGCCCACTGCAATGGTTTCTGGGTCTGCCACCAGTCAGGAAGATCTCCATTAACTTTTCTGCCCTGAGACTTAGTAATACTTTACAGAAATCCCTTGCAAGACTTTTTCTCACTCAAGCTGAGCTCGCCACATATCTGTTTCTTCAGATCTCTGCCACCTTGACCAGTACGCTGCTCATTGGATCACACTGTGTTATGTCCAGTGTTAGCCAGGCTGCAATACCAAATTTCTTTAGTTTTTCATCTTATTCATTCATGCATTCTGGAAAAGCCTTACACTGCTGAGGGAGGAATGAATGAAGAAATCATATGACCTGTCATTGAAAACTGAAGAAACAGACAAAGAGGCAGCAACAAGCCCGAACAAACTCAGTTCATTATGAACTGTTAAATGCTTTGCTTGGAAACCATAAGGCCACAAGTAAACTGTCTCTCAAGTCCTCAGCAATCTGTGAATTTGGACTATGAAAGAACCATATGCCCATCAGACATTGACATGATAAACAGGAGAGTGCTCCAGAGACAAAAGGTAATTTAATAATCCCACCAAAACCGAAAGGGACATTTAGACCTTGTGAGTGGAATAGAGCTGGATTAACAACTGAACAACATACAAACCAACTGGAATTTCCAGTCACACTGGAGTTAAAGAAAAAAGATGCTTAGAAATCAGGTCAAGTTTTACAGTCTAGTTTAACTTCCTGCAATGACACAGATCAGTCCTTCAAAAATTTTCTTCCCATATTAAAAATCCTCTCTTGAAGAAGTAATATATCTCATAAATATGAGTACAGTTTATAAAACGGAGGTTCATATGACTCAGACTACCTTAACAGTTTTATCTGAAGAGTAACCTGGGGTATTTATTGCTTTCTCCCAAAAAGTACCTTCTAAAAACCATTCTCAACTTATCTTCATTTCTATCTCTACACATTTCTATCTCTAGAAGGACAGAATGATGTATCATCAAAAGTTATGAATGTTTTCAGTAGTCGTTTTATTTGCTCTATTTTCTTAAAACAAAATGTAACAAAAACCCCTATGTTTTTTAAAATTTATATTAGTTTGCAGTTCTGGACCTATTGATTAAGTATGTCGATGTGCTTCTACTTCTCTCAGCAACAGTAATATCCCAAGTCAAAGGATGAGTGAGTTTAAAGGAAGAGGGAGTAATCAGGGTTTGTTTTCCTAGATTATCAAAACATATACAAAAGCACAGAGGTTAAAAGAAAAAAATAGTACGACTTGATCTGATTAGAAGACAATTTTCTACAAGTTTGTCAACGGCAGCAACACCTGCTGTTTCTTTGTTCTTTTTCACTCTTGTGAAGATATTAGTCATACCAGTTTATTACATCTCATAAAAAATTTCACCTATCGCACTAGAGAAACATAAACAGCACTTTTGTCCTGCTTTGTTTCCACATCTCAGTCTTACTTAGATTTTAGAGGTGAAAAAACAACTCCAATTATTACTTTCAGCTTTTCTGAACTTTTCCATTACAAGGGGGTCAAACATACTGGGAACTGCTTCAGCCATCATCCCAGACACTTGAGAGATCCTAACACCTACACATGGCCAGCACGGACCAGGCATCTTACACCTCAGAATGGCGGAAGAGCTCCAGCTTCCCTAGTATTAGAGTGGCTCTGTAGCAGTTTAGTGTTGAGCAAATCCTGAGTCTCCAAGGTTTTGCAATGGCCTAGAGATCCTACCTAGACTGAGGTTCCATACAGCAGCTCTTCACTGTCCCCTCTCGTCAAGCAGCACATCAAAACGCAGTTAGAGTTACAGCTGTAAAAATTCTATTTGCTCATAGCCTCTACACTGCAACATGCCTTATGGCAGCCTGGGTCAAGGCCACTTTCCAGCTATTTTGAGCAAGTTTGCAGCTATTCTCATTGATATCAAAGGTATAAACACATTTCCACTCTGTAGCAGTGGCTGTAAGCATTTTTTCAGGAAAAAAATCTGTTTCCCAGGACAACAGACGGATGAGGACCAACAGGATATACAAGCATCATAAAGGATGAAAGCGTGTTGGCCCAGGCCCTGTAAATGCCAAATAAAAGTGTAAGGAAATGGGCTTTTGGTAGGTAGTGGGGCGCAGGAAGAAAAAACCCAAACTGATAGATGTCAAAAAAATTACACTGAATGTAATATGCTAGAATATAAAAGAACACATCTTTGTAATTACACACCAAGCTACACCTTTCCCATATTGTTCCACCCCCTCCCTTCCTTTAAAGCAAAAAGGATTATTAGGTTTTTAATGATTTTTTTAAAAATCCGGGCAGTGATATTTTCAACTCTTCTCTATATATGATGTGGTAACAGGTATAGGTAAGAATCAGTTTATCTTGCACAGACGAATGACAAAATTACTCCCTTCAGCAATAAGACTTCAAGACCCGTTTCTCAAAGGGAAGCCTCAGGGCTGCCCCATGCCAAAGCAAACACACAGCACTAGCTTTTCAAACTTTGGCTCACATTTCTGCTACTGTGCACTGAAAAAAGCTAAGATGTGAAGCCATCGGGCTATTTTCCAGAGGGTGAGCTCATGGGCAGCTTCTTCCACAGGCAAGTATCATTTTCCAGTGATACTCACTTTTCTCCACTGTCACCAGAACTAATTTTGCAGCTGGATATTGTATGCAGACAACAGTGTTCATTAGTTTATGGTACTATGGAAGTAACAACACATGCTAAGGAAAAGCATGGCCAAATAATCCAGGCCTATATTTATTAATGAAAAACACTCTGTGTAAAGGGGACCAATTATTTCTAAGTTGGCAAAAGAAAACCAAACCTGTAACACCAAGCTTTTAAACTTCTACTGGACAGATTGAACAAAGCAGTAATATTAGTAACAGTTAAAAGACAGGAAAAAAATTGTACGACAAAAAAGTGAACTTGAAATGTAGTAGTCAATGCCACCCAGATAGTACATTTTGAGTGCTCCATCCACCAGACAACAACTTCCAAGGCTAAATTTTACTGAAAAAAATATTTATGGAGAACTGCAGTGTTCAGCGGATGCAAACCTAAGTCTGTATATCTGTGTCTTGATTCACAGCTAAGTTTCTCCTATTATTTTCTTTATTCAATACTCAAGGCTTCTGAGAAAGGAGCACTGAGACAGATAATAAATAAGCATATTTTGATGGGTACTAACAAAGAGGTCTTAAAAAAATATTCCCAAGCCTTCAAAAATCGGACGTTATTCAGCTTCACCCAGTTCTGAAGAACCTGAGCTGGAGCACGTTAAGTTTTAAAATGGCCACAAACAACTACGGTGTGTAATTTGTTCCTCATTAAGAAAGACTGACATAACATGCTACGAAAGACAAAACACTTTCAGTCCAGTACATCACATGTACAAAGTTATACTGATGAGAAAAGCTGGGCAGGTATTACTTAAAACAGCAGTAACAGAAATAGAGAGAAATCTGCTTTTTAAGGCACTTGCCTGCAACTTAGAAAGCCTGGGTTCAAGTTTTCTGTTCTGTCATAGATTTCTTTGACCTGAGCAGCATCATTTATTCTCAACAATTCAGAATTTCAAATCTCTTTGGGGGTTTATGACAATTTGCAGGCACAAGGTGTAATCCAAAATTTATAGTACCTAAAACTGTTTCAGAAATATACACTTGCAAAACTGATCATAAAAAAATCTGTGCAAATAAAGACTGAAAACTCACATCATTCTCAGCTTTTATTTTTTAAACTTTTTTTGTAATGAATACAAAACTGTACTGTAAAATACTAGGGCTAACAACCCAAAAATTAGGTGGTTAAACCACACCACTACTGCATACTTGATATATACTTTCGTGCATAGTGCTCTGTTAAGGGTCTGTGAAATTCTGCAAATGCAAGTAAGCTAGGAAACAACTGCTGTACGATATTTTTGTCAGCCAGACATTCACTACTTTGCAACAAAAAATAATTAGCTAATGGAGAAGTATTTCACACTAGCTTAGGGACTTCAGTTTATTATTCTTAAGGTAACATTTTGATCGAGTACTATAACGAACTATCACATTTATTTGGTAAATTGTACTATTACTGTGAAAACCACAAACTGTAAAAGGAGGCAAAAAATGTTGTTAAAGTAGGTAAAAAAATGTTAAATGTTTTAATGAACAATTTAGTTCCCTACTTACTATCATGTACACTTCTAAAGATGTTCACAGCCCCTGAATGCACATATGCTGCTGTTTTAACACGGATGCCTGGGCATAGAGCATTCCTTCAGTACAAGAAGCAGTGTCTGCAAGACACACAGTAACTGGCACACGTAACAGAAGAGAATCTACGGAAAGTAATTATTTTCCATTTTTGCTCCTCACAAATTGAATAATGACACTGGTTTGATAGGAGAGCCAGAAGAGACAAGGATATGTTTCCAATCTGTAGTCAACTATACTTACGAAAGCATTTTCCAACATACAGTAGTGTGGTTGTATCGCACTAAACGAAGCAGAGGACAGAGCGACAGTAACTTATCAATTAACTATGTGGCAGAAAGTCCAAATTACTACAGTCAGCAGTTTGTAAAACCAAAGACACCATTGTTAGGAGATTAGCTCATAGGCAAAAAAGCCAACCATTTTGTGGGATCGCTGGTTTCAAGAAGACTGGATATTTTCCATGGATTAAGGGCTGGAAAAATTTTCTACAAAACCAAATGTATATACTGGTTAACCTTGGTAGGATTCAGAATACTCTAAAAAAAACTGAAGACAAACCTTTGCTGAGGCAACACCATGTGATCTGTAACAGACAGAAATGTATTCATTATAAATGTCTCAAGAGAGACATTACACAATTATGACATGGTCCCATGGATGGCCATCAAGGCGATTACAGGACTGGAAAGCTTGCCATAGGAAAAAAGGCTAAAGGAATTGGGTTTGTTCACTTAGAGAAGTGAAGGGGCAGGAAGGGAACCTAACTGCTCTTCCAGTACCTAAAAAGCAGTCACAGGGAAGACGGAAATACTCTCTCCAGAGTGATAGCAACAGGTCATGAAGTGATGGGGAACATTCTGTCTGCATGTAAGCAAATTTCTTCTCTGTGAATACACATAAATATTGAAATAGGTCTCCCAGAGGAGGAGAGCAATTTCCCTTGCTGGAAATATTCAAGATATGGCTTGACTGGACCCTGGATAACATAATTTATGGCCCTTCTTTCCACAGAAAGTAGACCGGATGATATCCAGGGGTCCCTTCCAGCCACAACTCTATTGTTCTACAAGTTTGATAAATGTGCTAGCCTATACCTGCATATCTATTACTGTAGGTGAGTTCGGAGTACAGCAGTTATATGAACTAATTTGCTGCAGCAGGAAGGCTCTGTGTGTACAAGCAGACAATGAACACTGATTTTAACTGTGAATAAAGCAAGTACTTCAAGCAATCTCTTTTAGCATGAGATACGAGCAAAATTGACCTTACAAAAACGTAGAGCTAGAGAGACCACCTTATTTTGGCTAAAACAGCCTCAGCAACATCAACTAACAAAACTGAAATTTGATTTTGATCCCATGGTCTTTCCTGAATAACCTTACCCTATTGAATCACTGGAATTAATCATCCCACATTTGTCACTGCAGCAATGAAGCCTAATACAGAAAAACAGATCAGCAAGTGCAGCAAAACCCAAGCAGCTTTCAAACTAAGATACCAGTGCGTGAAAGAAAATGTTACCAAGAACTCAACTGGAATTACATTCAAGAAGTTGTACCCCAAATCATCTCTGATTGGTGAAAATCATTTTGTTATCACTGAAACAGGCTAAAAAGCGGTCTGGAGCCTTCTACCAAAGCTTTCCCCCTAAACAAATCAGATTTTCTCTAGAATACTGCCAAATTTTTTTTTTTCATTTTTCCCCAAAACCCAGCTATTTCCTAATGCTTTTCCCATGAATCAGGAAAAATACATTACAGAAGACTAAATTTAAATGCTTTTAAACATATGCTATCTAGTGTCACAAAGCAGAAAATGCTTCAAAAAAGACTATAGGAAAAAGGCAAAGGTACAATAGCTGTTTTCCAGATGTTGCTTCCTGTCAGCAGCAAGTGGTGGTTAGGGACTTCCTGAGATAGATCTTATATAAACATTTTTGGGTTTAAGTCTGGGTGGTAATTTTTCTTTACAATGTTTTTTCTCTGGATCCATCCATTTTTTCTTTTTCCTGCTACTCCTATAAAAACACTTTTCTTTTTTTAATTTTGGGGTTTGAAAGATCTTGTGGCAAATGAATGCAGCAATTGAACTGCACCCTGTCTGGAAAAACAATCTGTTTGATTTCTCAAAGTTTACCTTTTTAATACTGGCACATTCTTATCTCTTTCTGCTTACCATGAACTTCTGATCACTGACTCAAAGTTAATTTTTATGACTAGATGTTTTATAGAATTTTCGCTCATTCTCAAAGCCAAGTCTTTCAAATCACTCACTGCCAACTGCTTTACACTGCTGAAGACAACTGTCAGATTTCACAGCCAGAAATAACTGGATATTAGTACCTTTCTGCTAGTAGGATGTTTTATTCTCTAATCATAGACTTTAACGCAAGCTGATCTCCAAGACTCTCAGTACGAAAGACAAATCAACTATGAAATCTTTTGCAAATCACGTAATTCAGCCTAAAGCCTTTTAAAAAAACCAATGATCTGCACTTCACGGTACTGCAAACCCATGCAAAAGGTATGCCCATTTGGTCCAAGCAGAATGCCCACACAAAGGCAAATCCCATTTTTCTCTTCAGTCCTTCCCAAAGAGCAAACACCTAATGCTATCCAAACAATTCAGATATCCCATAAACACTTGGCACATCCAAATAAAAGCTCCCTGTCATCTATCAAGTTGGCACAACTTCTCTTTTTCCCTGTAGACAAAACTACAACAGGTTGAAGAAATAAACTTTGTCATATGCTATTTAGAACAACCCATACACAAAAGCTTACAGGAACAGGCTATTTAGACAGCTTTTAAGAGACAAAAAAGCACTCAGTACTTAACCAAAAGGCTGATCTGTGTAATAATATGTTTCTTGTTCAGCAAAGAGGACAGTCAAAGAAACAGAGTTTGGCTATTTTTGATTTTTCAAATATTTTTATTTATAATGTAATTACCTGTAAGAGAACGTTACTGACTCAAAAATACACCACAAGAGAAGTCTCTAGGCTCCTTCACGGACTAAAAATTTTAGGCATTTAACTACACTTATTTAAGTGCCCTAAAATCAATGGACCTGAACTATATGTTAAAGAGGTTAAAAGTGGTTATGGATACTTTACAAATACGGTCCTAAATAAACAACCTCATCCTCAGGAAACCGTTTTTTCAAGAACCTTGGTGCTGTGGGGCATAACTGCAAGTTAGAAACCTGTATTTTCCTACAAAAGCAAGAATCTAAAACTGTTCATTTAAAAATGAAAACTACATACTCCACCCAAGTAGTAATCTAGATAGAGAATCACCTATCTAGCTCTACAAGTAGTTAGGAATTGGAGAAACTGATCGGGAAATGATGACAGGAAACAACTACTCTAATGGCAAAACCACCACTCCTGGCAAACACTCGTGGAAACCCACTCCCTTTGCTCTTCCTGCTCCCACTTCCCTCCCTTGAGCAGCTCTGTGTATTCTAGGCTGAAAAAGCACCTTGGGAAGGAAGGAGTGTGAATCATGCACATGTTGAAAGAAAGTTTAATGGGAATATTGCTAAGTCCGTCAAAAATTAATAGAATTATCGCTTTCTGATTCTATTAAGCCAGCGTTTTCAGTATAAAACTACTACATTGTAAAAGCTTTGGACTGCTTTAATCCCAAGCATCTAGACTATGCTACTAACTAGCACTGAAATGGCCACTCCAGTCAGTGGTCCTCTTTCTTTAAAATAGAAAGGAATAAGCTTCTGAGTTAAAATAGACAATAACAGTAACTCAAGAACAGTAAATAATTAGAGGCACTAACATTCCTTGACGGAATCACAGACCATACAGGAAAGGTACAAGAAACTTAAAGAGCCTAAGGGGTACTTAATTGCTAGCGTAATATAGTTAGAGCTGGGTTTTTTTCTGATATTCACTTTTATGATGGAAATAATTTATCATTATAATAGCAACTACTTGTTCATGTTTTCACTTGAACAGAACTAGTTTTAAAACAGTATCTTTAAAACTCTTTATTTGTCCTCTGGTTAATTCAACCATTCTTGTATTGGTTTCCGCCAATTCTACAAAACCCAAAGATCTTCAAAACTGACTAACAAATTTCAAAAAAACCCATTATTACAATATGATATAGCTTTCTTCTGATGTCAATGACATACAGTGACTGAAACAACCATATGGTTTCCTAAATTGTAATAAAAATTAACATTTTTATGTTGCAAAATTTCACCTTTAATTTTGCTAATTTCTTTACAGGATTCCCCGCAAGTTATAAAGGCAGATTTTACATTCACTCAATTGACAAATCTTTTCTAAACCTGAAGGTGATAGCTAATAACCAAAAACATTCTACACATAGAGAGTTCCATAATAGCAAATTTTTAGAAAGGTTCTAGGAAAATTGCAAGAATTCCCAGCATTCAGATGAGAAACAGGCTTTAGATTACCCGGATAAGCAGTAAGAATCATTACAAAATGCACTGAGGTTCAGCCAAATAATGAATTCTCAATCTGAATTAGGGTGTTTTAAGAGCTTGCCTGAATTCGGACAATTTTATTTTCCTTAATTTCTGGTATCGAGCTGTTCCCTGACAGAGATGACCTAGGAAGTACTAAGGAGCCCCTCAGCGCTACACTGAATGCGTCTGCTGGCTCGGCTCGCGCCCGCCCGAGTGCCTGGGATGAACATCCACCTCTGCATCCCTGAGAACGCTGCAACGAGATTCTAAGGCAGGAAGTNGGCATTTTGGGGCCGAGTCCCGTGCAGTTACACACCCTCACTCTCACTTGATTTAACAAACCGGGCCCGCGTTCCTCGCGGTCTCCCGAGTTTCTCCTTAACCCCGGCATGAGCGCTGTCTCGCGGCTGAAATTTGGCTTCCCCCGAGGCCGGGTCCCGCACCCTCGGAGGGGAGGGCTCAGCCAGGGTGGCCGAAGCACGAAGCTCCTCCCGGCAGCCCCACTGCTGCGGCGGCCCGGGGGCGGAGGCAGCTCGCCCGTCCAACCAGCGCCCGGCAGCTCGCCGCTGCTTTGCCTTCTCTCCCCCTTTCCCGGCCAGGATAAGCCTGCCACAAAGAGCAGGGGTTCAAATGAGGCTGCTCCGGGGCGCTTGAAGGGACGGCCGGGAGCGCCGAGCGCCCCGCGGGAAGATACCGGTTCGGACGCGGGGCTCAGCCCGGGCTGCCGAGCCCAGAACGGCTCTGAGCAAGAAAAACGCAGAACGGAAAAAGAATTGCGCCTCTCTCCCAAGTACGTCCCATCTAGTCCCAGCACGGCACACGCGGACTGCGGGTCGCCGAGGCGATGTCACCGCGGTCGGGCCGCGCCGGCAGCTGCTGACGGGAGTGGCCGAGTAGCGGAGGGAGAAAGCCGAGGAGACGGGGTAAGGACGGGCAGTGCCGGTGGGTTGCTGGACGTGCGCGGCTGCTTCCGTACGCACGGCTCCATGGAGCTCCCGCTGTACGGAGCCACCCAGCTAATGTAAGCTTCTCAGAGTAGGACTGCTCTCTAAGATAAAGCAGCAAGCCTGTTTTGTTGAGTATTAACTCGAGCAAAAAATACCCCCAAGCCAAAACAAAAAAATCCATCACATATTAAAAATAAAAGTTATAAAGATTGCTGAGACGTTACGTCCCAGGCAGTGAAAGCCCTGATTTTATTTTCAAGAATACGATCTTATTAAAAAAAAAAAAATCTTACTTATTTTTGCACGTAACTTTGATCTTCACACTTTCTTAAACTTGCCTTCCAAGAATTTTTCTAGGACATACTATTTTCTAAAGGAGTATCTGTATTAAAAATCATGAAATCTCCATTCAGTCTTTTTTACACTCACATCTTATAAGGGAGATACAAAACTTTCTGATACTTTAACAGTCTATAAAGCAAATACTTGAAATATTTCACAAAAACTTAATTTTAAAAAGAAACTAGCATTTATGAGTACATTAATGTAGGCATCAAACTATTACACGATCTAACTGCTATTTTTCACGGGTAAAATGAGTCACATTTATTAAAATATGAATCTGTTTAAAGGCTGTTATGGACAATGTGCATGCACACATATGAGCACACACAGTATGAGCACTTTCTGGTAGTGATTGGATTAAATGAAAATAAGGTGAGGCCGCTGTTAAGGGAAGCAACAACAAAAGCAGTTCTCTCTTTCAGTAGTTACATTCCACATCTATGACAGAACTTTAGTTAAGCACAAAGAACAATCCACAAACAACACAACTAAAATCTTTGGTTATCAAGAAGGAAATTTGTACTTCTTGTAACTAAAAAAACTTTTGCCAAAACTTGAAGAAAGTTACATGGCAACAAAAGATACATAATCTTCTGCAGTTTCTTGCAGCAACTGACAGTATTTCAAAACAAAAGTTCTCCAAGAGCTCAGGAAGACACTCTCGTTCTGAAGTGTTGCTTTAGTCATCCATTCCCCTCATTAGAAAAAGTATTACCTTTTAAGAAAACAGAATTGGTGCTTGAACCAAAATTTCACCAGTTTCAAGTTGGCAGAAAAACTGACAAGAGAATGTATTCTAACACAAATATCTTAAAGGAATTAATTGGTTAATGCCAGTGTGGCACTTTTTACAAGGGAAGCAAGTAACTAGTGGCAAAACCCCAAAAGTTTTTCCCTCCATAAGTTTGGAATTAAGTTTTTCAATTCAGTTTAGTATCATGTTTCCGTAACTAAAACTGCATGCTATTATGTGTCAGCCCTTTCCTATGTATTTACTCTAAAACTTGAAGCCCAACTTTAAAGTTTTTTCAATACATGTGGTGTACATATTACTGTGCTGTACTTTCACTGTGAATTGCTGTTTCCTTTTACAAAACTGAAAAGAAAAATCAGTATCTAGGTTTTTCACAGCAATACTTTTCATCTAAAAGTCAAGATGTGAGTTTATTCTAAAAGAAACCCTGCAGCAGTGGAAGCCCCTCTCCTTAGAAAAGAGCAAACTTCACATTAAGTCTGAAGATTACCTTTGAGAGGTAAAAATTGAGAGGATAAATTAATGTAATTCCATGGAAGAAAATGTGAGAAGGAGTAAAAACAGAGCATGAGCTCTAAGACGAGGGGCAGGGAGTAGGAAAGCAAGCAGATTCAAAAAATTCATGCTTGTCTGTCTTATCACAATGGTGTTGTGAAATCCAGATCATATTACTGGCTTGGTGCCTGGAACATGCCAGCTAACTGTAAGTCCACAAACACTGCCTATCAAAGGATTCTGCAGAAGCAAACCCCTAAGATTTGTTAAAAAAATGCAAAACCAAGCCCTCTGATCTTTTCATAGCAGGATTTTACATTTTCAACACCCTTACTTCATTTGCTTTTATAATGCAATAAAAATGTAAAACTGCACTAATCTAAAAACATCTTTTAATATCAAAGACAAAAGTATTAAACAGTGAAGATGTGTTGCTAGTTGTGCATGTTTCTTCTGTAGAATGCGCTTATCAAATTATGTATGACTTCACAATAAAATACAGCAGTTTATCTTTTAGAGAATAAATACTGTCATAGCTAACACTATGCCTTTTGTGAACATGCCTTCCTTTATATGCCTCAGTGCTTGAAGACTCTGCACAAAAGATGGCATATCAGAGGTATGGAGGAAAAGCCAGGCCATCAAAAAGACTCCTATTCTCGTTTTATTAAATATGACCAGCACAAAAGAGCTGATTAACCCACAGAGCTGAATTTTGTAACAGTGGTTTAGCATAGCTGAATGAGCTCATCTGTATGTATGGTAGCATTTTTTCTTCATAGTCAAAGCAACCATTTCAGAAAATATGAGTGTTATACAAAAGTGTGTATGTCATCCTTTTTATATGTGTGTTTTTTCATCTATCTGGGTATTTCTAAAAGACTTTGATGTGTGAGAGTAATTACAGTGCATTCAGTTCTGGCACGCTGGACCTACACAAACTTAACAATCCAGCCTCTAGACTGTAAGCCCTTCCTGAGTCAGAGCAATTTGTAGAGAAGGAAATAAATGCTGAGTGTTGGACCTTGCCTATCACCCCTTTAATTAAATGAAAGTCACCTATTACAAAAAAACTCAACCCCCCCAAAAAAATCCCAACCCACACCACAAAAATAAAACCCTATACAGAAAATGCAGTGAAATAATAAAAAAAAATTAACCCCCACAATCCTGAAATTAACTTCTAAGGTATGTAATACTCTGGGAGCCTTTTTAGGGAGGCTGAGTGACAACGATTATTTTTAAAATAACAGCTGTTATCCCAAGATACGACTTTAATGGAGAATCCTATTTTATTTTGACAGCTTCTGAGCACTCCTGCTTTCGTGTAAGTCATGTAGGAAACCTACTGCATCACCTTGTTTACAATAATTATCATAGCCCAGTAAACTGGTAATGCCTCCTTAGTTCCTCAGCTGCAACATACAAGCCACTAAAAATCTTTTCTAACTTATTAATGTGAGATTTGCTGCTGTCTACATCATATACCAGGTTCTGACTATCGGTTCCACAAACCAAACTGGTAGTGTTTTTTCTTATCTTTGCAGTAAACTCAGCTATACTGCAATCCAAATAGCTACTGAAGTCCCCCAGAAATGGTATTGTGTAACATCTGAGTTTTAGCACAGAAAATTGCCTTCTCTGTAAAGGAGTCTCCAAGGGTAGCAAGAGTGTCGCGTATCATGTGTTCAAAAGCTGCCTTTCCATGGATCAATGCATCACACTGTCACACCTATGTTTCTCTGGCTTCGTAGCAGTTTACTATTCAGAGAAATACAAGACCAGCAGCAAGAAGCAATTCTACTCCTTTTACCTACTGGGATCTGTTATGTTCCTAATCTGTAGAAATAACCCGTAATAATGTAATTTAAGATACAAAACTTCTATTCTGATATGAAATACAGGCAATTATTTTCCCATTTGTCTTAGTTAAGTTTTTCCACACAAGATTCACACAGATCATTATTTTGCTTTTGTACTTTTCCAAAATGCTATAGCACAGCTGACGTCTTAGGTATCAAAACCCTTCCCCCTTAAACTGTCTTGTAATGTTAAGCAACACATAATAAGTGCTCAGCCACCATCCAGTAGTCTTCCTGCTGTTTTAGCTCTATTTTTTGCAGGACCCTGAAAAGCACAGGTGTAAAAAGGACTTAGTATAAACTCCCAGACACAAATGCAAATCTCTCAATGGTTGAAAGACTCAACATTGCAAAACCACTTGAGATCTAGATGCGAGAGTGTTGACAATATATACTCAGGCTTTCATATCTGCATTTCTTTCCAGAGTAATAAGGCAAGTGTCTCTTCTATGAACAAATTTAATTCAACAAAAAGCAGCCATAGCATTGGAAAGCTACTGGCAGCATTTTCAGATAAACTTAATGATTTTATGATTGTTATTATAAGTCATATTTTTCATCTGATGGAGACAGACCTTCACTTGTACACAGAAATCTCAGAGGCAAAATATTTCCTAAAACCTGAGGCAGTTAACCAGTCTCTTTAGTAAAAATGAGATCCTCCAAGGCATGGCATCAAAACCAACAGATAATGAAAAAAGATATACAGCGTGGATTATCCAACGCGATGCATATTGTAAGTAGCTGAAACCCAAAAAGACCACAGTGCTGACATTGCTACCTTTAATGCTCCTTCTTAAAGTAAGCTGATTGAAAACAGAAGTGAACATTTGCCAAACAGTAATAGTTTCACTTGTAGAAATATTTTTACCTTTATAATTTCAGGATCATGACAGTGATTAAACAATAGGTTGTGAAACATCTGTATAATTTTATATTGTAAAATACTTAAATCTTCTTGAAATATATACATTTCAAGATATTCATAAAAATCAAAAGGTAACACTAATGAAAAGATGCATATAAACAAGAAAGAATACAGGACAGAAAAATGTTTCAAAGCAAAGCCAAAGTAAGATTTTATTTACTTTTTCTCTCTGAAAGACAGAAAAAGCAATCAAATGCTGAAACATCCAATATCCCTTTCAGAAAGTTTATTTCCTCATGTCACCAGATCATGGAATCATCCTGACTTGGGTAAACAATGAATGAGCAAACCACTTACTTCCAGCTATATACACAGATAGGCAAACATCTGGTATACAAGCCAAACTTTTAACCAAGGCACTTGTGCTGGCTAGGAGTATAAAGCTGCTACAATTATATGCCACACAACAATGCTGCCAAACATTTTCATACAAACGCAGTTATACTGGCAAAAGACAAAAAAGAAAAAAAAGTATTTTGCCTGAATAAAAAGTAAATATACTGTCAAGTAGAGTAGACATACACAAAACTGGGGTTTGGTGCATCTGCACTAGGTCAAATTGTCCTAACTCAATTGCCATGAAAAGTGCTTTTATGAGTACGTGTCTTGAACAGCCAGAATCTAGAAATGAAATAATGAAATTACTTCAGTCTGATTATAAGCTCCATTTGATGTTTATTTAAAATAATTTCTTTTTAAGTGTGCTTCATTCACCTGTGTTTTGTTGGTTTGCTTGTATGTTAAAAGTTTTGTCAGTATGCATGAGGATAAGAGACAGACATGCTGTATTTCTGGTAATTAAGAAAATTTGCCCCAAACCTGCAAGCGTGCTTTTAGGTTGAAAAGTCTACAGCCTTGTAGAAAAAGTGGAATTTTGCACTGGGAACAAATATGGCCTTGGTAAGACAGTTTCCTCCCAGTCCACTGCAAAAGAGCTACTTGCACAGGGCAAGAAGAAGGGAGCCAGAGAAACAGGAAGAATTGAGTGATCAATTCAAGCAACGGCAGCAGTCAAGTACAAGGAGCATCAGCAACTACTGGGCACAGGAGAAAACTGAAAGCTAATGTCCTAGACATCAGATACAATCTTCCTCTCACCTAGGACAGAATCCTAATAGCCTAAGAATCTGATGTTCTGCTACTCAAAGAGGAAGGTATTAAAAATTAATTAAATCCTTCCTTAAAATTGTTTCTCTGGCTTCCCTCCCTACTTCCTCCATTTCAGCAAGCGTTTTTGTCCCTGAAAGATTGATCATTGAGAGTTGTTCAAATGACCATGTTGTAAACTTCATTTTAATCCAACTTCAGAAAGGAAGGAATGCCATTTATTCATGTAGTCCTTCACAAGATGCAACAAATAGGCCTCATTCTAAACACTTTTTTTTTTAAACCGAACAAGTACAGACAGTAAGAGACTTAAGAAATTATCGTAAACAGACTGCAAGGAGGAGGACAGCTGATGACAGTATGGTTCTTGTTTCTGTTTGTACTAAGGCATTCTCTTACCAGTATCATTTTCCTTCCACTGGTTTTTCTTGTCAAACCCTAGAATAGGCTTCCTAGAGAGGGGTCATCCACATGGTCAGGCAGTGGGAGTAGATGATATGCTACAACAAGGCTGATGAACTCTGTCCCATTATTTTCTTACACAGTTCTTTAAAAGAATTGTGAGAAAAATCTGTTAGATGTTGCTCTTTCTTCAGCTCAGAAAAGTATGGGCACGACAAAGCCATGCTCAAGTAAAGATAGGAGATGCTGTAACAGACAGAAGTGAACTCTGAGGAAAAAATTAGTTTCTCTGCAGTGGACACAGGTTTAGTGGGGCAGGGGGGGAAAGGCTATTAAAATTCCAACAGCAAAATAAAACTATTTTACACCTATATGCAAGAGACATTTGCAAAACCAGTCATCTGTGCAGGAACATGAGGCCTGGAAAACTGCCAGGTTTTCCAAGTGTGACCTGCTGTGCAAATGCTGATTATGCAAGTTAAAGCTGTCTGGGGTGAATTTATGTTCCCTGTTTTCCAGGGCTCCAAATAGCATTGCTTTACTTACAGAAACCATGTCAAACTCCTCATTTTCATCTGACATGTTTTCAAGATTTTTGAAGAGTTCTGTACAGCACAATTCCTTTCTACTTGCAAAATGAAAATGAGTTTATTCCAAATAAGAAATGGAGGCAAAAGGATATAATATCAAAAAATTTTAAGAAGGATCAAGTTCTGGTCACTTTGTTTGAATCTTTTACAGAAACATCTATGGTTTATTCCACAAAAACAGAAAAATATGAATGACAACCATATCTCTTCTCAGTATGAATAATTAAGGATGCATATCCATCATTAGCTTGAAAAAAAAAAAATCTCCTAAAAGTCACCAGCTGCCTGGTAGAATCATCAAATGTTTAGATTGGATGGGACCTTATCTTTGTCATACAAAACAAGTCTAGTTTCAGCATTGGATCAAACTGCTCATAGCCTTACCTAAATCAAAACTTCACGTAGTTCCAGCAATGGAGATTCTACCACCAATTTGAGTGACTGCTTCAGTCCTCAGTCACCCTCACAGTGAAGTTCATTTTTTAATAAAACCCAATTTTCTCCTGAGGTAATCTGTATCCACCATGTATGTACTTTCACTGTGCACTTCCAAAAAGGAATTCATCTTCTTTACGAACACTCATTAAGTAGTTGAAGACAGCAGTAAGATGTCTTTTTTACCTTCTCTTCTGGAGGCTACACAAACCTCGCTCATCTTGCAGCTCCTCACGCATCATGTCTGCCAGCCTCCAGCTATCCATGCTGGGTGTGTACTCAGCTGGACTCACTCCAGTTTCTCACGGCTGTTACTATCACCATTTCATGTAATTAAAAAAATTATTGTACTAAAGAGTAGCAAACATTAAGGTGATAGATTTTTAAATACTGAACATGTGAAATGTTTTACAAGTGAAGAAAACAGGATGGCAACACCACCTTGGTTAAAAAATATCAGTCTTTATACACTGAAAAAACTCCACTCTGCATTTTTAATTCATTTTATTTAAGAAAACTAGGTTGCATATACACGAGTATTAAAATTAAACAAAAAAAAAGCTTTAGAAATACATGACATCAAAGTGCTGTTCAAGTAGCTCATAAGAGAGTAGCTTGTAACATGGGTATTTCTGGCAGCAGTGAAAATGCTAAGCCCATGTTTCCAAGTCTACTGTTACCTACAAAGTTCTGGTATTGACATATTTTTTAAGAGATTGTGAAGGCCTCAGCATTCCACCTTGAATACGACTCTGCCTGGAGAACTAAGTTAGGGTAGTTTCACCAAAGGGGAACTGTTGCAGTGTGCCAGTAGACACTACAAGCTGATTTAGATCACTGCGTATCATCACTGTCCACCATACACATATGCAGCTATTTTTCCCCTTTCAAGAACTGACTCTGAAGTGAGATGACCAAGCTGAGCATAGAGACAGTGTCTCCGTAAATGTTTCAGTTGTAAATTCTACTAGTCTGGAAAAATAACAGATTTTACTGCCTATAATATCTGGGTAGTAGAGTTTTAAACTTACAGTTACTAAGGACTAATGTAAAATAAGTTTTTCCCTTTTTTTTCCCCCCAAGCAATGGAGATTCAATACTACTGAATAAAGTAAAATTGTTACATGTCACCTAAGCTATATCTCTTGCAATATATATGCAGGTATAAAAACACTGCAGATTAACTATCTGATATTTTTAGAACTTTCAGCAGCATTAATAAACATATTAACTTACATTATGTTTACATTTAAAGGTTGTATTTGTAACTATAAGAAATGGAAAGTGTAATTAATATTTAAATGAAAACACCAATCTTGGAAACTTTTGTGGTACTTGCCTGGAAGAAAGGACTCTTCAAATCCTTGTATTTATTCCTTACTTTCTAATGGTTCTTGGCAGGCTTTATATGAACTAGCAACTAGTAACTACAGTTCTGACTATAGAAAGATACAACTACTCCCCATGATGTCCACTTTAGTCAATGGAAGTTGATGCTGGACAAGAAAAATACCTCATTTGTACACATAGTTACTAAGTACTATTTTGTAAGTTTTAGAAGAGATTAACATTTTTACATCCACACTGATTTCCTCCTCCTTACTTACTGTTAAATTTATTTTAAAACAGATTTTAAGAAGTTCTTTGCAGAAGAATATTTGACCAGAACTAGAGTATCATGATGACAAGAAGATTCATCTGTTTAATGCTAGTAACTGTTGTGGGAGTTACTACAAGCAAAACACAGGAATTTGAAGGCAATGACAAGGAAAAAGATCAAGAATTCATTTACATGAACAGATATAAGCGTTCCAGTGACACACAGGACAAATGCACTTACACCTTTATTGTACCTCAGCAGAGAGTGACAGGTGCCATTTGTGTTAATTCTAAGGAGCCTGAAGTTTTGCTTGAAAACAGGGTAAATAAACAAGAATTACAGTTACTTAACAATGAACTTCTTAAACAAAAGAGACAAATAGAAACTCTCCAGCAACTGGTAGAGGTGGATGGTGGAATTGTAAATGAAGTTAAACTCTTAAGAAAAGAGAGCAGAAATATGAATTCTCGTGTCACACAACTCTACATGCAGCTATTACATGAAATTATCCGAAAACGTGATAACGCCTTAGAACTTTCTCAACTTGAAAATAAGATTTTGAACCAAACTGCAGATATGTTGCAGCTTGCAAACAAATACAAAGACTTAGAGCACAAGTATCAACATTTGATGTCAATTGCCAATAATCAGACAATAATAATTGCCCAGCTGGAAGAACACTGTCAAAGAATGCCATCCATAAAGCCACTGCCACAAACTCCACAACCACCAATTAAAGTGTACCAGCCTCCTACTTACAATCGCATTAATAACCAGATATCTACTAATGAGATTCAAAGTGATCAGAACTTAAAGGTTCTGCCACCTACCTTACCAACCATGCCTGCAGTTACTAGTATTCCAACTTCAACTGATAAACCATCTGGTAAGTAATATTATTGATACATTTACATCAGTTTATGCTACTATGCAGTGGGCAATATTTTAATTGTAATATCAAAAATGCAGTCAGAATTTATTTAGCGAGCAAATTTTACATACATGCTGTAGTACAAACACCGGAAGAAAGCAAAAAAATGAACTGTGAATGTCTAAGACTCAGATGCACTAGGCCCACAGGTTTTTCTCATGTTACTTTGCCAAAACAAACCCATCATTTATATTACACGTACGAGATAAAGGACTTTCAGAAAAAATCTTACTAATCTATCTAGATTTTATTTACCTTTGCTCAAGACTGAACTGCTGCAATTCATGGCATCTGAAAGAGTCAGACACTGTGTAAACATTTATGAAGTTACTGCAAGTTTGTTATCTAGCATATGATAATGTGCTTGTGTAATTAAAAAAGGAATACGTATCTGCTGCGTACCTTATGTGGGGCACTTGTGCTCTAGACAGGAGCAAAAGGAAGCAAGTGGTGGATTAGTAAGGGAAATTATACAGACCTTATTAAGAGTCTTAGGAGTTCTGCCACAAGCAAGATTAGATGAGGTGAAATCCCATTAGAGATCAACTGATCTACATGATAACGAAAGTAACAGGTAAAGAATTCAGTTTCACCTATGGTCCCACATTTGAAAAAAAACCATGCCCAAAACAGTTCAGGTATGTGTTCTGTACAAGAAAGGTCTGCTCTTTACTGTATGGCCAACACATACCATTTTCAGAAAAAAGACAGGGAGTCACAGATCTCTGAACTGAGAGCTAACTGAAACAGAGTAATGCAGGGGAACTGCACTCAATATATTTAATGGCTATTTGCAACATATTCCAAAGGACACACTTTTTAAGATTATCAAATAATGCAACTGCCACATGTTAAAAACCAAACCAAACCAAACAACTCCCAGCTTGTTTCTTCATGGAAATACTCACAGTGAAAGAAACTTGAGCAAGGTCTCTCAGTCCAAAGCACTGAGTCTCTTAAATCTTTAAGTCTCTAAAACATTTTGCTACAAAGCAGTATTTTCACAGAATTGCCAAAGATGAGCTCACCAAAGCCTGCATTGGGGCATGCAGAACCTCTGCCAGAAATATCATGATTCTGATATATTACGTAAGGAAAAATTCTCAGAAGAAAATCAGGTCTGCTCCAACTCCTTTGGAGCAATACACTATGGCTTCTTTAATAATTACATTTTGACTTCTCTTTCAAAGTAGGTTCAAGCTTTGAACAGTATTCCTCAATCTTTCTGGAAGTGAAATACCTTTCCCCTTCATTCCCTTACACTCTGAAAACCTGTTAACTAGTCCACATCCTCCTTGTGCTTTCAAGTCCTTAAACTGGAACTGAGGATTCACTATCAAACAGCAGAACAGAAAGGTTACTTCAGGCACACAGTACTTTTGCTGATCTATCCTCATACATTTTCCTGCTTTTGAAAACTAAAATGTTAATTCAGAACCAGTAGAACCTGCAACCCTGTAGAACTCCCATATCTTCTCCTGAGGAAGTGCTGGTTATCCAGCCATTTTTCACATTGATGTCCAGAGGTCCCTTTGGCAGTCCACAATTCTAAGATAAGATTTGACATCTGCTCCTTTTCCCTGGATTATGTAACTTACCAGAAAAATAAGTTTCATGTTTCTTCTGCACAAGTTGATTATAATATTCTCTCATTTTCTCACTTGCAGCTTTTTATTCGTTCAAGCAAGTTTCAAACAACTGAAGTTAGGCTAATTAAGCTTTTATTTCCAGAGTATCCTCCTTCCCCTCTCCTCACATTTCTTTTCAGCCAAGAAATATTTAATACCTTTTCCTCATCCTCCAGAATGTTCTTCATTCACAAAGCACATCTCAAACAAAACCCCTCCTTACAATTAATGCCATAAACAATGCTTTAGTCAGGTGTCTGGAGGGAACTAGAAAAAACCCACAAAAAGACACCCACAGGCAACATCCTACAAACCAAACAAAACCCACCGCCACAACTGCCCAGCCACTGGAAAAAATCCACCCCTATTTTATCCAGTTGTTTCTGTACTATGTGTTGAGTTCTCAACCTTAGCCAGAGCTCCTGGCTGTGCTAGCCATCTGATCACAGCCAACCTGTGCAATGAAAACCAACCCAAACCAAGAAAAATAATGAATGTCTTCCATTAATCTGTTGACAGCCTTCCTTTATCAAAAAGTAGTAGACCGATATTCTCTCTTTATCACAGTCTTACTACTCTCAGTAGCTTTACTATTAATTTTGTCCACACTCTTTCTTTTCTGGTTGTGTTTTTTTTGTTGTTTTGGTTTTTTTTTTGGTAGGTGCCCCATTCCTGGAAGTGTCCAAGACCAGGCTGGATGGGGCTTGGAGCAACCTGGTCTCATGGAAGATGTTCATGCCCATGGAAAGGAGGTGGAATGAGATGAGCTTTAAGATCCCTTCCAACCCAAGCCTTTCTGTGATTCTACAACTCCCTAGAGACAATTTTATCAAAACTACCTACCTTAAAGTCAGGGTGTTCTCACTTTTTCAAGGGAAAATACCTTAGTCAAAATTTTGAAAAGTTACTATCTGACAAAAAAACCACTTGTCATGGAAAAGTAGTAGCAAATTCTACTTTGATGTACTTCTAATAAATCACTTTCAGAAAAAGGAATTGTGTGCAGTAGAGCACTGCTGCCATATATAGTAAAAGAAGCTGCAAGATTACAATGGTGTAAATACTACACTGCATACTGCTATATATTTATTTTTATGAAGACAAGATCAAAGCTCTTTGACTATTTTAGGAGTTTCTTCAATAATGACTTTTTTAATATTTAGTAAGTGCCACTACATACACGTTGTGATAAAATAAACCAGACTAATTTAATTACTAGTGCTCATTAAGACTTTTTTCCCACCTCTCATAATGAGCCATGCAACTGTGTGACAGAGCACGGCATCTACATCTTAACTGCCAAAAATCTGAACAGTTAGCCACAAAAGAAATGGAGAAGGGGCTTAGAAGCACAACTCCAGGTACAGTCTCTGATTATGACTGAGGCAACAAGAACACAGCATTGGCCAGAGAACAAACACTTGGATTGCCTCTTTGAGGCTTTTTTTGTCTTTTTAAATATTTTAATCAGCAAGTCAGTATACAATCTCCAAAACACTGAGATCATTTCTATAAAACTAATTTATTTCTAACTCATTTGCTGAGTACCATTACTAGTGTTGGACAGTGAATTATGAAAACGCATAGGACTGAAATAAATTAAAACAGAAATTACTCTTGATAGCACTATATGCTTCAGTAAGGCTCTTAATGAGAAGAACTGACAAGCCTTACTCCTTCAGTGGGCAGGGAGAATCAATCCAAGGGGTCTAATCTCTAATCCTGAGGATGCGGTTTTGACTTCACTCTTCTGCTCAGGAAGCAAAGCAGCTGGAGGAGTCTATCTGCAGATATCAACACAGATGCTAAATCATTTATATCTGAATTTCTCAGACTCAAGAATATGGAATCTATCTTACCATTTGAGAAAATTTATTTAAAAATCAGGAATATAAGGTATTTTAAAAAGCATTAGCTCTTTATGGACTCTACTGAACTGAAGGAAAAAATCCATTCTCCTGAAAACAAGACTGTGTTAACTGCAATTTCTGTGAATGCAAAGTATTTTAAGAGTCTTCTCATTTATATAAAGTTTCTCTCACAAGCGCTCCGTGTTAAAAAAAAAAAAACAACTTAATTTCTATGTTACATTGTAATTTATTAAGGTGGCAGCAGTAAGACCTACAGTCTGAATTTATGTTGCTGCTTCTACTGTTAATGTCTGTGCCAGTGACATTTCTGAGGATCTAAAAAGCTGAATTTCTCAAAGACAGAACAAAGGTCAAACTTACTGTTTTGTTTTGTGAAGGAAATTCTTACTGATCTATGGAGTCCTTCACATTCAGTTTCTTTGAAGATATAACAGATGGTAAAAGTACCAGTACAGCTGCCTTAAAAAAAAATTTTTTTTAAAATCTAGGTTTAGCAGTAAGTCATTGTGAAATGTTCCAGAAATAAAGTTACAATAAATGAATCTGTTTGAAAACACTTGGTGGATGCTCATCCTTCAGTAAGAGGAAAAACAAATATGCTATTCAGTGAAACCAATCTACTATAAGAAGCTACCAATTTAAATACTGCCCTGCATTAAAACTATGCTCAACAGCAGTTTGATACAGAGCCCTTCTGTTTTGACACAGGGCCCTGGAGAGACTGTCTACAAGCATTAGAAGATGGCCATGACACAAGCTCCATCTATCTTGTAAAACCAGAAAACACAAACCAGCTGATGCAGGTCTGGTGTGACCAACGGCATGACCCCGGTGGCTGGACCGTCATTCAGAGACGGCTGGATGGCTCTGTCAACTTTTTCAGGAACTGGGAGACATACAAGGTTAGGACAAGAGAGCGGATTAATATTTTCCACCCTCTAAAACTTACTGGTAAAGTTAATTTACAGGGTGATTTTAGAGTCTAGCCAAGAGCCTGCTTGAAAAAGAACTTGAGTGTTTACCCTTCCAGAAGAAGAAATCTCTATAAAATAAGTTCTTGCAGTTTTCTGCTTAAGAATACACTCGGGTTTACCACAAACACAGATGCACGATATTAACATGCTTCTCTTGCTTCCTTTACAGCAAGGATTTGGTAATATAGATGGAGAATATTGGCTTGGATTAGAAAACATTTATTGGTTAACAAATCAAGGCAACTACAAACTGCTCATAACAATGGAAGACTGGTCAGGTCGAAAAGTTTTTGCTGAGTATGCCAGCTTCAGACTGGAGCCTGAGAGTGAGTACTACAAGCTGAGACTGGGACGCTACAATGGCAACGCGGGAGATTCTTTCACTTGGCACAATGGCAAACAGTTCACCACGCTAGACAGGGACCACGACGTTTATACAGGTAGGAGGTCCCTCTCAGCTACCTTGCCTTTTTTGCCTTTACATGCCCCCCCCCACCGCCCTTTTTAATGTCATTTTTTTTGAGAAAGGAAAAATACTTACAGTCATACATACAAAAAAAAAAAAAAAAAAAAAATCGCACTTACAAAGGCATTTATCAATTAGTACCTTATGAAGTACAAGCTGACATGTCAATCCTTATCTATACTAACACCAAAACTAAAAGTCACTTACACTAGAAAAGGGTCTGTAAACTATGCTATGGAGGGTTTTTTGAGACAGTAACACACACTGATTTTCAGGCAAGAGAGAGTAACAGGAAGGATTCTATCTGTAGAACCTAACTACTTAGCTGGCTCCTGAAGAAGCCTAAGTTCACCTTGTACCACAGGTAGGTGTTAAACATACAGTTACTTAAAAAAAAAAAAAAACCCAAACCAAAACAACCAAACAAAAAAACAATGAAGTTTTGTACATAGGTTGCTTGCTTTAAGATTTTTCATTTACTTCTCAGACTGAACTGGAGCTTGCTTTTGCAGGTAACTGTGCTCACTACCAGAAGGGAGGATGGTGGTACAATGCCTGTGCTCACTCAAATCTCAATGGAGTCTGGTATCGTGGAGGACACTACCGCAGTCGATATCAGGATGGTGTTTACTGGGCTGAATTCCGGGGAGGATCATATTCACTAAAGAAAGTTGTTATGATGATAAGACCTAACCCTAACACATTTCACTGAAATAACTCTTCTCTTGGTTTGCTTTATTGTTCTAAAAATCACATAAAGCTATGATGTTATTACCTGAAATTATCTTTTCAGAAATGAGGAATGTAAGATACTGTACATTTATTGATAAGATATGAGGGCTTGTATATTATATTTTCAAGAATCATTCCAGGAAAAAGAGCTGAAGATAAAAAAGGAACTGTAATAAAATTCAGAACACCTCTTGGTACTATTAGAACTCACAGTTTAGATGAAAACTGTAGATAAACTTTTCCTGGTTTTTATTCCCTGTAAATTAAGTTTGGATGATAAAAATATTGCCACCACATTTAAGTATTTTTGTATGTTATGTATAAATATTCTCAAATATAGGAAATATTACAAACTGTACAGCAAGAGTTTTATTATTATTACTACTGTTATTATAAGCAATCACTTGACACAGGAATCAGATCCTTTGAACTATGTAGCTGGTATATGTACATTAGTGTGATGATTATGTAATCTTTGTTAACTACCATGAATAAAGTTAGCAGTATATATATCTGTTTCGAGAGCAGATACTCAAACTGTTACTGTCCTGATAAATCTGGCCTTTTCCCTTCACTAAGAGCATTTAAATAATCTGCTCCTATAAAAATTCACCATTAATTCAAATATTTTAGATTAAAAACACAAATGATTTTTCTTACCAAAATGAAGTAGTTTCTTGCATATGGAAATTAATCCAGATTTGTAACAGGTATTATGTGCTATATAGCCAACATATTATACTACACAACTGT
The DNA here is from genome assembly GCA_013398015.1 of Oreocharis arfaki. NCBI lineage: Eukaryota > Metazoa > Chordata > Aves > Passeriformes > Paramythiidae > Oreocharis > Oreocharis arfaki. The sequence goes on along the minus strand of VZRR01007844.1, from coordinate 228,739 downwards.
TACAGTATTTTGTACCTGACTTCAGTGATTACCTGCTGTGTAGCCTCTGTAATCAGAAATGGCTGGATATAAATTAAAGGGTCTATCCAACTTTGCAGGCAAATGATGGATACCAATTTATAAGCTATTTAATATACTTAGCCTTTAGATAAAAATTATATAGAGAACTTATCAGTAGCCAAGAGAAGTTATTTTTAACATATTTCACAATTATAACATTACTGTCAAATTATTAAACAGATTTACTCAAGTTATATTTAGAGGTCAGTCACACTTATGAAATACAGACTGGCATAGTTCTAATATTCTTCTGAGATAAGTTTCTGTAACAGACTGTTAACACACCCATTACAAAACAGCAGTTACTACAAAAAATACAGTTAAAGAATGCATAAAAGAGGCAGAGTAAAAGCCTCTAGAAGTTCAAAAGATTTTTTGGTCAGCCTGTAAGACTGAGCGTTTGCGTGTGTTTGCATACTTTTCCCTTATTACCTCATCACATCTTTACCACAGTATGATGTGTGATGCAGCATGTGTTGTGTATAACTGAAAGTAGGGTTTTTAATATATTAGATTACCCCTGTAATATTGTAATCCCTTAATAAAGTAACAAATGTTATTTTGACATGTTCAGATTTCATCCTGTTGTAGTTCACATTACTTCACATCAGTCTGCTTCTGATTCAAACAAACTCTAATACGCAACCACTGTTCACATATGTGAAGTGTTTAAATATTGCAACATAAAAACCAAAACAATTTTCAGCTGAGAAAAATCCAGAATTTCCACACAGCCCAAGGAGGAGCAACTTTTTGTAGGTTATAAGAAATGAATGCCTAAATTTTTCAAATGGTATTCAAGCTTTACCTTCCATGGGTTTGTCTACTGAATTCTGGAAAAGATTTAAGTTTTAGATAAGAAATATTAAATGTACCTAAGCATATTTAATGGCCCTAAAGCCTGGCTGCAGTGCTCTTAAAATTAGTAGCACTAAGGCTACTTCATGCTTGGCTTGAGGAAAGAACACAGAGAACTTCAGGTATCCACTGTGCAGATCTCAAGAATGAGGCATGCCCTAGAAAAGCTATTACCATTGCTCTTCTGTAGCTGGAGATACGGCTGCAGATACATCTTCATAGTATACACTCACAATAGGCTTTAAACCCATGTCCAAGTTGACAGTCTCTTGTTAAAATAATTGCATTTCTTAACCTTTACACCTAAAAAGTGAGTGATTTACCTAGATACTCATCCATATAATTAAAAAAGATAATGCACAGAAGTCTGTTCATGATTACCTGGAGATACCACATCTGAGAACAGAACTTAATCATTTTTTACATAAAATTTGCATAAAATAATTTTAAACACAGAGCCTGGGACATCAAAAACAAGCATTAGGAATTTGGAACTTATACTGTAAAGTTATTGGCAAGTATATTGGTAGAATCACAGATTTGCAAGATTTCACTATGCTTATTTTTTAAAAAAATTCACACAACAGAACTCAGTTTGCAGTAGGTCCATCTACTATAGTAGATGACATTACTATAAACTGTGAAAGGCCTTAGATTTCGCTGTTTCCCTAATTATTTCCAAAGGTTTCAATTACATTATTTCATTGTTTCCCAAATGTATATCTTTGACAACACTGCAGTCTAAAAATCCCATACAATACACTTTCCTATCATTAGCAAAAGCACCTTATGTGAGTTTATACCAGAGAGAATTGCAGCACTATGGAGAAGATTTCTAACAACTTCAATTCCCCTGTAAACCTCCATTTCAAGAAGTGCCATAGGAATAGTCCTGCAACAGCAAACTCCTAGAAATTGAGGTTGCTCTTCTGAATTTTTGAAACATCTCTACCTTTTTCAGAAGAGTAAAGAAAATGCTGTCAAACTAATACATTATCTATGCATCAGGAATGAAATAGTGGGGCTCCACCTATAGCATTTAGACAAAAGGCTGTCACAAGATTGATGTTACCTCAGAAGACTACTAGTTATTCTTTTGTAAACACATTTCCAAAGAATTATTTCCTGAAACTGTTCTATTATCATTCAAAGTTTTCAGATTTAGCCCCACTGTTATATCCCAAGGGGAAAAAAGCAAACAGCACAACAAACCTATAGATTATTAGATCACACCCATCTTTGTTCTGTAGCACACAGAGACAACCTAAAAGATCACCAGCAGTAAAGACAAGAAAAAGCTGTAGCTAGCAATTACACCCATGAATTTTCAAAACAATGTGACTGCTATTTTTTCTTAAATCACACTGTGGCTAAACGCTTCCAACAGTCCACATCACAGCCTTGCCAATATCATGATTTGTTTTTCTTCCTTTATTTCTTTCTCTCTCTTTAAAATTGAAAGACTTGTCTGAAAACAAAACAACTGCTGGATGTTTTAACTTTTAAACACAGTAAGGAATATATTAGCCTCTCATATTATAGCCTGGTTGGAAACTTAGCAGTAGTTGTCTCCTGTATTCATCTGGTTACACAAAATGTCCAACTGCATCTCTCAGAATGCAGGGAAAGCTTTACAAGAACAGCAACACTGCCTAGTCTTTGCAATCAGCAGGAAGAGGGTCTCTCATGTATAAAACCCAAGATACAACATGCGCAGGAGGTTTCAAAGTCTGAAGGAGACTGAAACCAGCAGGAATTTCAGATTCAACCCTGTTAACTCAGTAACATGTTGATTTTTTCCTTTCACTGTCATTACCCAAGTATTTTATTAGGCTTGTAACACTTAAGTTCATTTCAGAAATATTTTAAATCTTATATAGAAGTGGCTTGCAGTGATGTAATAATAACTGGATAGTATTCAAACATTTCTTACACAAGGCTGTGAGCCAATTCTATAAACCAGAGTACTTGGAAAACTTGAGCAGCAGTTTTAATTTCCCAGTACGTTCTCCAGCTCATTTCAAACAATCTCAGGCTTCCACAGATGAAATAAGAACCATTCTCTCACAACGAAGTAACTTTCTTGCAGTGAGACAAGAGGCTGTACAGCACAAAACAGGATCCCCATGAACTCTGCAGATCTTCACACCCTGTCACTCTCATTCAATTGTTTTATATTCAGTAGTTACTCCTAAAATCATCTATTAGTCTACTTGTTCATTTAAACAGAATAGAGAAGCTATTCTGTAAGTAATGCTGTATTCCTTGAGAAGACATTTATTCCATGAAACAAGTCTCAACTGAATATTTTCTTTTGGTAAGCTAAATATTCATTCAAATCTGAAATTATTTACAAAGCAGTTTCAATTACTCATACCAAGTTCTCAACACAGTTTTAAAAGTATGGCCATGAGATTCATTAAATAAGAAATATTTTAGATAAGCAGCGCTGATTGTTTTCCACAGCAAGTTGTACTGGGACTCATGCTGCTTGGCCTTTCCTCTGAAAATGGGAAGGAACAGTGGAACAAAAATCTGCTAATGATACTAGCTAATTGAGAGGAGAAAAGAGAAGGGCAGACTGATAGGAATTACAGAAGGATTTATGAGACAAACTGCTTGAACAGAAAAATAGAAGATAAAAATCTACAGACAGTGTTACATACAAGGGGAAAAGAGAATCCTGACTTTCCATATAAAACAAAAAGAGCAAACCAGTGCCAATAAAGGCATAATCTTAGCATTACAATAAACAGTTCATGATTGCTACTCTGTGATTGCTAGTAAACTTTGAGGTAACAGAATGTTAGAAATTTTTAAGCACAGCACGAAAAGCTTCCTGAAGTAACTGTATAAAATCTATCCTGCATTTCTAACTTGAATTTTGCAGGCAGTGCACTCCATGTGCACCCTCTTCCCCTAAAAAGGATACAGGACTGAAACACTGCCCAGGCAAGTTGTCAAGGATGCCAAGTGGCATCTGTACAAGGCATGATCAAGTAATCCAAGGACTCTTCCTTTTAGAAGAGGGGTAATTGAAGATTTACTGTGAAGGCAACAGATAATGACTGAAGTCCATAATGCCAGGAGTAGCCTCAAGCTGCGTAAGGAACATGGTAGGGTTTATCCAGTGAAGGTAAAAAATATCATGTTCAATTCAAGCAAAAGAATGTGGTACTGGTGAGAGCTGAGGAAATCCTGCCAGCTGGGTGCTGTGTATGCAAGTTTACATGTGTTTAAAGCAAGAGTGCAAGTGTTCACGGAAGATAAATCTATTGAGGCATTAGAGGTTACTAATACAGAGACAGCAATTCTTGCCCAGGAAGGCTAAGCAGAATACTTGAGCTCTTGTTACCCAGGGTCAGCAATTTAAAAACATTTATCCTTTTTACCTGCAGTTTAGCATCTTACTAAATCACTATTAAAGCCAGAAAATAGTTAATTATATCGGACTATTTTCATTAACAATAACCTCTGTGCAGAAATATTCCCATGTGAAATACTGACCAAAAAACCAATTCATCAAATGGCTACTTGATGCATGTCACAAAAGAAAAGGAGACAGCATTTTAGCTGTAGGTCTCCCTTTTAATACATGTGTATCTATTCAGCACCGGAGAGAAAAACTCCTTCCAAAAGTATGTAAACATATGTATAGCCTAAAAATCTCAACCTGACCTGATTTTTCTAAATATGAAATCGTATCTTCTACATACAGTGTTCTTCAGGCGCATAACATGGTACATTAGCACTTGTCTGTCAACGAGCTACAGGTAAATAAGGTAGTTGTTCACACTCACCTAAATATGGAATCGTAGGAACCATTTTCAAGCTTCTGATGTACTCTCGTGTCCTTTTATAATTATCTTCCTTAGACAGTAAATAGTCTAACTTCTCAAAGGTGGTCTTGTCTTTCCGATTCAAAAGCTACAGAGAAAATGGAGATCATAAAATTTTCAAAGACAAATCCACACAAACTCAACAATCAATAACTCATTGAATTGCCCAGAGTAAAGGAAAGCATAGTCTAGTTTAGATTAAATTTATCATCAGCACCCAAAGCAGCACAATGTTAAGAATGTGCTACCTGTTAAAAAAAAAGGCAATCCAGCCTAAGTCTTAAGCTATGAAAAAATATGACCATTATTTCTGACTAATTTGTCAAGGATTCTCATATCACATCAGTTTTGAATAACTTCAGCAATATTAAATTTTTAGAGAAAAAGCATGTTATAATACAGTGACCAACGTTCTCATAACTTAGCAGAGTTGCTAAAAATCCTCTGAATTTAAAAGTACAAACAGCAATCGAAAATGCTCTAAATAAATGCAAGTTTTGCCATTTCAACAGTATCTTATCAAAGGCATGAAAAAACTTTTCAGAAAAAAGTATATGGAAAGTAAACAATTGTGATATTAAATCCACATTTTCTATTTCTTAGATGTACTACAGAAAACTAGAAAAACATTCAGGAATGCAAAAATCCTAGTGACAGGAGGCTGAAAAGTAAACATGAAATATGCAACTATAGCTTAAAAACACATTCCCTGTTTCAGCTGGTTTAAGAAGCCCCAGCAATATTTTTGAGATGGTTTTAAAAGCCAATGGAGTTGGAGTGAGTGGAGAATTATGGCACTATACTCTGGCTTCTTGCATGTGTCCTTTCTGACAAGGGACAGCTGCTCCATAGCACATTCCTCCATATATCTTTTACTCTGGAAAATTCCAGTTCTTGTACTACTTAGCTTTTAAGTCTAGCTGTTAATAAAAAAAGAACATAAAAAGGATAAAAATGAATATATCAGAATAATTTTGCTGTTTTCTTTTAATCAGCACTGAGAATTGCTTGAGGCCCTGCCACTGCAATGTATTGTACTTTTGAACTACTGTGCCTACAAAGAGCCTGGCACCTCTTTAGGTCTAAGTCAAGTTAGTCGCATAGTTCATTTCATATATGAGGAATTTTCCCTATTTAAGTTCCAGCTTCATAAAGCTGGTCAAAACATCAGGCACTTTTTTATTAGACTATAACCTTATTCTGAGCAATCAAATCATAAAACAGTTGCAAGCATTTTAAAAGCTTGATAATCTTATCTAAGACTTAAGTATAGCCATCTTTATTTATAAGCTCTGAACAGTCAATGGGATCCATGGTGTGTGGAATACCTAATTGACGAGAATTACCCAATCCTTTATATAGTTAAATACTACATACAGTAGAAATAACCTATAATTGTGTATTCCTCTTTAAAAAAATATTTAAATTTACTCTAAGTTTTGCTAAGACATTCTGCCTTCCAGGGACAGAGTTTCTGAAAATAGAATTATCAATGCTTTTAATTTCTAAAATAAATAAAAATTGAAATGCATCACACAATAATCACAAAACTGATACTTGTATATTCGTAACATGTCTTTTTCCTTCCTTTTAGGTAATGTATTAAATGATACACTATGTTTTGGATAAGGGGGCACTGATGCACATTCTGTACAAGGGTGTTCTAAGATTACTTATCAACAGAAGTCTTCTTCAGCATATAACCAGTGGCTTCTAGAACACAGAGGAAAATAGGAAATGTACAGGACAAGAGATTACAAAAGAAAAGGAAGCCAAAACTCTATTTTTCACAAAACATGTAGCAGACCACTACTTCTGCTACCACAGTTCAAAAACAAGAACATAAAAGCATCTTCCTCCAGAGCTTACAATATGACAAGCTCCAAAGAAACTCAGAATTTAAACAAGACAAAGGGGACAATGGTGAAGGCAACACTTACAGCCCAAGTTTTGGTCAGCCTGAAGATAGGTGCACTTTGCAGTGCTGACACTACAGACATAAGAGAATGAAGATTATTCAGTTCCAGAAGCTTCTGAAAAAAGGGAATAATAGCTTTTAGCACACTGAAAATGGAAGTAGGATTAATTAATATCAAAGTTGCATTAACAAATCACCACATTCCATTAATAAAATACAAAGTTTTCATCTGCGACTGCAGATAACAATATTATCCAATGCTGTCATGGGCAAGATTCTTAAGACCACTTTAAAAGTTGCCAATTTTATGAGTACACCCATCAATATAATAGGCATTTCAGTTTCGAGAACACAAACTGTACTTGATTTCACTCTGTTATTTTCTAAGGCTGTTCCTTCAGGAACAGAAAATAGGAAAAAAGTATTTGATGCATTGATCTTGAAAATTCATGTAATTTTGGAAATTAAAGATTTAATCAAGCAAAAACATCACACAAAGATGCTGACAATCCTCTCAGAATTAACACAACTTTTGCCTTTGTAATCTGTTTTATAGGAAAAATTTGCCTCACTTTAATGTACTTTAAATTTACTCTGTGTGTTGACAATTACCCAAAACACAGAGCTCAGGCAGACAATACTTTGGAATAAAGCTGTCAAGATGATAATGCTTTCTGCAACAAGCGTAAAAATGTAAAATAGAAAAATGAGAATTGCTGTCACGTAGCTTCTTTGTAAAGCTTAAAAAGAGGCTGGATTCATCTTCGAGTGATCCATTTGCTCACTGCTCAGAAGCATTTAAGGAAGATCTGGACGTTATGGAGGGAAAAGCAGGAAAAGTAAAAAAGCAAGAGAAGGAAAGAGGGCAGTGATCCCCCTTATGCAGACTAAAAAACCCCCAAACAAACACCACAACTCTTATGCCTAACAACCTAGGACCTCAAAGTAGAACGTTCTCCTATAACTTGGAGTATTTTTTTGTGCCAGTAACTTACAGAGATAAATTTTCTTCTATAAGTAGAAAACTGCTAAGGAAATTGATTGGAAATATGAACAATACAAAAATTGTTTTGTACTACATGGAAAATATTATTTTAATTACCTGTACACATACACAATTTCACACATAAAAAACTAGCACTCAGGACTTTGATCCAAGTGCTGTGTCACTCAGGGTCATATAAAACAGAATGACCACAGGTCGTGAAAGAGATAAATAATTTTAAATTTTTTGTTTGTTTGTTTTAAAGTTAAGAGTAAAATGCAGTGCTTAAACTCATTAAAATAACTGAGCTGTAACAGCAGTGCTTTATACCAGCAACTACATATTGTAAGCAGGAATACAAGTCTCACAACAGCTATTTTAGTCGCAAGAAATTTCTTTTCATAAAAGTTACGTTTGAAAACAGTGGGAGACAAACACCAGAACAGTTTACAACCCCATTTGATGTTGTCAACACAAAACTGGCCAGCAACAACCCAAACCACTTTTAAACTTGGTAGGCAGAGGTACAAGATGAGTCACACTGATCTGGGTAATTTCACCTAACCAAGTAGAAAAGAACAGTTCGTATGCCTTTATCTTATTCACATGGTACAACATAATAGACGTGCTAAAACAGAATTGTTACCCTCTGCAATCCAACAATGCCTCACAGGAGTAATGCAGAAACAAACAAGAAGGAATTAAGGTTTTGAATGATAGTGTAAGAAATTTGCACTTACTTTAGCTATTTTCACAAAGTGGCTCAGTATTTCTGCCCTTATTTTTAACGTCTGTGCTGTTAATATTTCTCGTACAACCCAAAAACTGACCTACAAAGTAAACACATATAACTTTAATTTATTACAAAAAAAAAGGACTTTATTAGTCCATTAGATGAAATATTTGCAAACTCTCACAATGCTCCAGGAAGAGAACAGGGTAAAGAAAGAAAAAAGTTCTGATCCTCTGAATTCTCATCTGTATCACTGCAATTGCCCTGAAGCATTACCATCAAACGTGGTAGAGAAGTGAGACAACACCAAGATAACTGAACGAGCAAGTGAAACACAGAAAAAAAGGAACAAAAAATTGCTAATGTTGCACCACAGCAAAACACATTAGGAACAAATGGTCTAGAGGAACAACATGAAAATGTGGACAAAGCAATTGAAAAGAGGCTGTCATTCAAAAATCTTAATCCTCATTTGGAAAAATAGGTTTTAATTCACATGAGTAGTTCCATTTACTCAAAGACACTGTCAAACAGTACCTGTTCATGACAGTAATCAAATTATTTACCTGGTTAAACCTCCTAGTAAAGGCAACAATATTTGGAGCGAGGGTGTGTTTTTCTTTCTTATTCCATCCACAGCTGGCTAGTTCCTAGGGAACACATTTTAAAATTGCCTTAAAAAACAGAAATGAGTTCTCCTTAACACTAGTTCTAAATCACTCTTTTGGTTTTGGAACCACAAGTCTCAGTTTCAATCAAAATGTCATTCAACTTTCCAAATGCACACTACTAACTTTAGACACTTTCACATGAAAAGGCAGAGTCAGCCAAAGAGAATTATGCCTCTGAAAAGCATTTTGTAATGCTGATAAATGCAACACACTCTAGAGATCTGTACATGCCTGTGTGAGCAGCAGGAAAAGCACTACCAGTTCCAAACATATTTTGAATCCCAATCTCCAGCACTTAAACTTTCTGCAGATAAAAATGCCAATGTGCATTTATGAGGACACAGATTCTCCACATGAACAGTCCATGTCTGGTCCTATGATACTGGAAATCATATTTTTATGTGGAAAAAAATCTCACACACTCTACTAGGGAAAGTAAAATTTACCTTTGTCAGAAAAGTGGAAGAGGTCAGTAACCTAAGGATATTAAGCGCTTGCAAGAGAGCTAGTGAGTAACAATAAAAAATCCTGCGTATGGCAAAATCATTTGACTAGGTTTAAAACTCAGATTGAATAGGAGGGTTGATAAAAGTGAGAGATTCAAAATACCCCTGCTGATTTTTTTCATACTGCTACATTATACCATGTTTGAGAATTACACTTCATCTCTTTTTTTTTTCCGGTATGGAAGGTTGCTGACAGTTTTCTCAATGCGCACAGTCACAGGAAACTTTCCCATCAAGTGTGCAAAACCCTGAAATCTGTGGAGATTGCAATTTCAGGACTTGGAAAAAATCTAAATAAAGTTACACAGAAATCTAGAATGTAAGCATAACTATTTCTGCTGGAGAACAAAGAATTGTTAACTAGACATCGTCTTACCAAACTCTTCAAAGCAAAATGCAGATGTGTTTTTTAGTAATAGCTGTTGAAAAGGAGGAAAAAGCCTCAGCAAATAACATTTAAAGGATGTTTGTGTGTTTGAGATAAGATTTTAGAGTTTTGGTTGCTAAGTCTTAGGTATTTAGATCCATGCATAAGGTCATGTTAAAAGACTAAAACCTTAAATTTCAACCAGAAAATGTTAACCTTCTTAGTCTAATAATTTACCTAATAACAAGGGGCAGGTTCATGACAAAAACACAGATGGTTGCTTGCTTTAAAACCTAGTCCTACAGTTGGCAGAATCTCAGGATAGAAACAGTTGTTTGTTTTTGGCAAACAAACTATACTGACAATTCCAATAAAATGAAAATCAGAAAGCACAATTAACAACTAATAGTTCATGGTAACTGCTACATACTCGAAGACCTGTATTCTAGCACAAGCTGAAAATACAGTAGTTTTCTTTCTGATCACTCCTCACTGAGTAACATCTATTTGCCAGAGTAGCACTTCAGGAAATTTCATTTCCAAAAGGCAAAATGAAGGAATTACAAAGGAAAAGAAGAACGGCAAATCAATTGTTTAGGGATATTGTTTGTTATAAAATTCTATGGCACAGGTCTCATAGCAACTAAAATAAATGCAAAATTCACTTTAATGATGAACATCTATAGTTCTGTATTTTAATTTTTTGTTCATTCATCTCCTCAGAGTATGACACTACCTCTGCTTTTGGCAAAAGCAGGTAGAATAAAAAACCCCCTCCATTTTGTTCTGATATTTGTCTAAACAAAACTTCCTCATGAAAAAGTATGTATCACTTTGTACATACTGAAAATTTTTTGTTAGCAGATTTTTCTATGAGTATTGCTAATTTCTTATTGCATTATTCATTTGCCATTTTTTTCCCCACAGGAAAGAAAAGTCTCCCCAGCTGCCTGGAGCGCACACATTATTTCAGAAGCAGGAAAGTGTTTTCAGCTATAAAACAGTCTTGGTGTTCTTAGGGAGGGGGAAGGGGGAGGGGGATTATCTGACAGGAAGGACAGACAACGGATAATATAGGAAGGAAAACATAAATCTGTCTTTCTCAAAATAGATGTCTGCTAATCTCTGAACCGTTGTAATAAACGATGACTTGTTTTGTTAGTGACCAAACTAGGTGGATAAAGCTTCCACTACGAACCTTCTAAACTTGACCACCCCTACTGATGTAATCAGAACTTCAGTTCTGCTGACATTATAGGGGGGCAGGGGCTGCCCTTTATGTAATCATCATATTCCAACCCTGGGAGAAGAAGACAACAAGCCATAATGGATATAAGTACACGTTCTTATATTAAAACACCTGAAGCAGGAGTCACATGATTCTTGTACCTTTTGCAGTAAATAAATTTATCATATTTTAATGCAAATTTGTCATATTCTGATAACTACTTTTATTCTTCATTTCTCAAATTGTTATTACTGATTTCCAAACGTCTATGTTAACTTTGCTTTTCCTCAACATGCCTTGAGTTCCATTCTGTGTCTTTTTTAAAAGGTTAAAATCCTAAAAGAAAATAATACACTAACTTTTAAAGGTTTGGGCTGATTTACTCCCAGCATTTATTTTGAATCTCAAAAATGCTCATACAACTTAAAAAGCTTATCAAGCAGCTGATGCAGCCTAAAATACAGATTACGGCCAGAGGCATGAGTCAAACTCTGAAATCAGGTATGAATTGAAAAATCAGCAGCAGAAGGGAGAACAGAGAATTTTTATGCTTGATAAACTTAACCTGAAGAAACACTCCACTAAAAGCAAGACAAGAAGACTTCCAGAAAAGCACAGTCATCTCCTTTGGCAACAGATGACAAACCAAAGTAATTCATGCTGGATTACAGATTCACAGTGCTAACAAGGAATATGCCCAGAAAAATATTAGTGCAGCGCAAGAAGGTGAGCATTTTTGAACAAAAAAAAGCATTATTTAAGTTGTCACATTTTCTCAGGCACTGAATTCCAAAGATGTAAGCAGATGGTTTAGGAAAACCTACCTCAGGCTGTATAGCTTTAAATACTGGCATATCCATCAACGTTATCTGGCTCTGCAAAGAAGACAGAATTTTACATCATGTAATATGAAGAGCTAACAATGACATATTTCCATCTGCCCTTCAGTATCTACAAACCATACACATATTCCTCACCGACCAGAACTAACTAGCCCTGACTTTGGCCTTGCCTGTCCAGCCTGACACACCACAAGCAGAAGGGCCCCATCCTGAGCGACACCACATCATTCCTCAGCTGCCCCCAGGTGAAGGCTTTCAGTACCTGCACCAGTCTAAGGGGAAATACCTGTGCTCGAGAGTCCTCCATTTATATAATAAATGCCTGAGACAGTAATGGCAGGTAGAATGATACGCCTTTTGCACAGAGAGCAGAATACATTTTATGTTCACTGTGTTGAAAGGCAATTAACTATTATATGTTAATTAGTTATGACTGGAATATGCTTTAAAGGGGTCATACACAGATTTTAAGTCCCACATACATATCAGTTTTTTGTTTCTCTGCATGTTACTGGGGTTTTTGTTTGTTTTACTCATGGCTACAAGTGGCAAATTGGAGCTGGAGAGAAAAAAGCAGCTTAAAGAAGTTTGGAATTGAGTTTAAAAATGTTACAACGATATAAGGGTGTATGGCTGCATACATCCGTGGTTTTAAAGTGTAGCACTAAATCAAGACCCTCAATCAACATGCTTCCATCTCAAACCAAAAGCAGTAGCAATAGAAAACTGATGAGTTTAAACTTACAAGCAACTTTATCTTGACTTCATCATTTTATAAATACAGCTCCAAGATAAACACAAATGTAGACTACATTCTATGTTCTGGGCTGTCTTTGGACTCAAAATTTCTATTCTGATGAAATCAGACATACCTATTTTCACATGATTTCACAGTCCTGTCTAAATTGTGTCTATTAATATCTGAATGCAGTCCTTGACCATGGATCATCTGAACCTGGATACCTAGGAACAAAAGCCTTGGGATTTTTTAACTGAGTTGATGCAGATTTGCCATCCAAGTATTTTTATAATTTTACCTAACAACAGCTCTCATCTGTGTATTCTGTATTAATGTTAAAAAAGGCTCAAGGTCTGTTGCAAAGTGACAAACTTAAAGGAATAAGGTAGGCCTATCTCCAAGATTTTTTTTTGGTGAACAGGTATTAAACAAACTTTTATCAAATAATGAAACATCATTTTGATGCTCAGAATTATTAATGAAAACATTCAATTATGGGCGGTAGCTTTCATTCTCACTCCTTCTAGTACCCCAGCAAGTTAACATGCAAATTAAAAACAAGGAGCAAGGACAAGAATTGCATTAAATGTTTGTCAAAACTGCAATTCTGCTTTCAGTTTAACACTGAAAAATTGTTATCAAAGAAAGGAAATTGCTTCCTTTCTGTAAGCTTTTTCTCTGCTTTTAAGAAACTGTTGTTTCAGGAGACAAGTTGAGTATTTATCAATGAAAAAAAAAATTAATCAGACTCTGTTTAGCAGCCAAGATCGGACTTGATGATATTACAGGTCTCTTCTAACCTTTAGGATTCTATGATTCTATAAGTAACATTTTTAAACCTATGCTAGGGTGTCCTAAAAGACTTACAAAAATGCAAGTGACTTCATACAGTAAAACAAATATGCTGTGTCAGGTCAGTACTAAATGATTAAATCCCAAGACAGGCTTATTTTATTGAAGCTGACAAAATCAGAACTTTGTTTTCAAGAACACTGGAAGTTTATTTTAACGATTTTTTTTTTAAGAAAAAGATTTCCTGTATTTTTTAGTACTCTGCAAGCCCTGAATATTATACAAGTTTAAATGCAAAAATAACAGTTCTACTTACAGCAAACTCCTCAGGAGTTACTTTCAACACATCAAATACAACTGCATCATAGCTTTTATTGGCATAATCCGAACTTTGCCCTTCCATAGAATCTGAGCTGCTACTACCCTACAAAGAAAAAACAGTAGGCTTATCTGCAGAATGATGAATTTCAACTCAAATCCAGGAAATAAATGTATGTAAAAATACTTAGTAATGACAAGAAAATGTATGAACTTCAAAAAGTTTCAGACACCAAATTATCAAATTTAGTTTTGCACTGTTGACAACGTTTCCAACTTCCTTCTGCAAAAATTAGAGTGACGTAAAATTTTAGCTCTACGAAATTTTCAGCTTTAGCAAGCCATTTTAAAAATCACAGACTAAATGAAAGAGCTGTCACACAAAAGGAAATGTGTTGAGATTTTGAAGATTCATATTCCATAGGATTTTTAAAATCAAATGTGCAAAGTAAAGAGTGGGTAGATCCAAGCTGCTCTATCCATAACACTATAACAAAGGGAAAATTGACACATTCTGAAATTTAACCTGCACACTACTGATTAGGAAAGCCTGACATTTGTACTGGTCAAACCTAAGAAGAGAATAAAGGGGAATTGGTAGATACGCAGACAGTTATGTTGTATTAGTGCCAAGTCAGCATTCAGAAAGAGAAGCACTGCCTCAGTATCCATTGAGGGTAGTGAGTAAAGGATCAAGATTAATACCCTCTTGTTGGACTTCGAAAAGATTTTTGATGTTGTTCCTTAGCACAGAAACTGTCCTTGCAATGATAAATAATTAGTTACAAGGCAGTTGTTACAAGCACTGAAAATATGTGAATCCCAAGATAGATAAGTGATTTTTATCACATACTCAGCAATCTGGAAAACCCTGTAGAATTACTGAAAACTATGGATCTCAATTTTATTTATTTAATGTGGCAAAACAAAAAACCTGGCAATGAAAAACTGAAAAGGGTCTTCACAAGATTTGATTAAGTCTGGAAAAGGAAAGAGAAAACATGTAACAGATTATTAATATGGTCCTTTACAAATCCACGTTGCACCCAACTTCAGAATACATATGTAGTATTAGTCTCCATCTTAAAGCTGAAAAAGAGTTTCTCCAACCCCACATTTAAAATGTGTGCTTTACAAGACAAGCTTTACTGTAGCTGATTAATAATATTTCATCATAATATTAGATGAAAGCAAAAAACCAGAAAAACTCAGGCAGCTAATTCCCAAGCAGTGTTCCGTTGGCTGTCATGGAGCAACAAACAGGCTGTTAGCTGTGCCCAGCAGTTCAACACTGAACGTTTTTGGAAGTAGCGCAAAAGAGCCGCCTGGTCTCCAAAGGATACAAATACTAAAATGAACAAAATCTTAGAGCACTTTCTCACTAGCAGACCAGCAAAAAAAAAAAAAAAAAAGGGAAAACTGCAGCTGGATATTTCTGGGTTCTGTTTCTGACTGACTCCATTTTGATGGTGTATTACATTGCTCTGAACTCACTAGTAATACATGGCTGCTCCAAGTTACAGAGTAACAGGTCAAAAATACTATTTAAAACTAAACAAAATGAGTAATCATCAACAACAAGAATAAAAAAGTGGCTGTGAACACCAAGAACCACGGAGTGTTCTACAATTACTCTCTTGCCATGTTAGCTCTTTTTTTCACAAATGGTGTGGTATTTGACTAGTAGTGGAAAGGGCTTCTGTGAAAGCTGAAACAAGCCAAAATTTCCATTTTGATACAGGAGCTAATAAAACCCAAGGAACTGTACCTCTGGAGTGGCGGAGGTGACCATCACATTGGCCATGAGGTCATTCCTTTTATACATGCTCTCTACAAGATGCAGGAAGTTTCAGCTCAGCCAGCACTGGTTGAAAACAGAAAACAGAAATTCCTGCAAAGCAAATTATTTGTGGAATAAATAAAATCTATACAACACCCAAATGCATACAGAAAATAACCCAGCAATACAAGAGATTTCATTTTTCTTTCTCAAAGAAAGGAGCAAAGGACTTAGGACAGAGGAGATAGATGCTCTTTTCTTTTCCAGGTACCAACTGCGAAGGAGTACAACTGAATATTGCTAAAGCCATGCCAAGTCCTTACCCTTACTTCCACTCAACTCAAGAAACGTAGGGGGAAAAAAAAGTGTATTATTTGTCATTTATGTGGAATTAGGTTTTACATAAAGTCCCTCCTAGGCAGGACAAAGTCCCAGAAACTGCAGGCTACCACAAACTGCTTATAGAACTAGCAAGTCAGCTCAAGCTCTGATTCTCTTTAACTGAGACAACAAACAACATGGTTGTGTCATCATTCCCCACAGCACACATGGATGAGCCCATGTTAAGTACTGCCACTGGTTCCTGCACACGGACTCTTTCAGCAAAATCTGTAGTTGTTCATATGTGCAGCTAGGGATACCGCCAAATCACCCTCTGTATCCTTCCCACAACACTGATCACACCAACCGAAAAATTCTGAAAAAGCAAACAGCTAAGAATAAAAGTAACCTCTTCTTTCACTCTCTTTAGAAAGATGAGGTCTTCACTTCTCATTCCTACAAAGACAAACAACTCTCCCCAGGATCTCACATGAAATAAGTCACTACTTTTGCTTCAAATAATGCCAAAATCTTCTCTGCTAATCAAGGCAAGATTAGATTTCTTTTATCTTGTCTCCTGATAAAATTAACTCATATTTTGAGCGCGAACAGACTGCTAAGTATTTCTAGGTCTGGAGCTGCTCTTCTTAATAGTCCTTACAATACTGACATGGAAAGTAATTCTGTAGATGTAATTTCTTTAACATGTGGC
The DNA here is from genome assembly GCA_013398015.1 of Oreocharis arfaki. NCBI lineage: Eukaryota > Metazoa > Chordata > Aves > Passeriformes > Paramythiidae > Oreocharis > Oreocharis arfaki. The sequence continues at coordinate 212,070 of VZRR01007844.1, read as the reverse complement.
ATTTACATTAAGGCTACAAAAATATCCTTGTGTCCTCCACCCCTGCCTTTCTGAATAGGCTCTCCAGGGTGTAAGGAATCAATAATGTGAAAGGAGAAAGAAAAATCACATACGTGAACTTGTATCATGCCCAAGTTCAGTTTTACATCAAGTTTTAATGTTCATTATATCAAAGTGAAACAAAATTGCTTTAATACCTAAGCCCAAAAGCACTAGTATACCTTTGCTTTTCAACATTCAGCACACATAAATCCTGCAAGGTGAGAAACTTTCATTCTAGACAGGATCAAAATAGATTCCCTTCTCCTTACAGTCCCCCTGCAAATGTTTCAAATATAACACAAGCATTAAAAATGCACTTCTTCCTGAGTGCAAAGATTTCTCCAGGATTCACATCTATTAAAAAATACTCCTCTATACACCCACTTGTTCTGCTACCTTGATGACAGTCATAGGGAGCAATTATCCTTTTAAGTCAAGTCCACTTGGTCATCTGAAGTGCTTCCCCACCCACAGAAAACATCACTCTGCACACAAAGTAACACGGGAGCTAATATTAAGCCTACAGTACGAAGAGGCTGTCAGACAACACAGAGAAAGATATTAAAAATAACACTCCCCTGTACTTGCAATATTTTATGCCAACAAGATTAAAAAGAAATTTTTGAAATTCCAAAAATTGTCAAAGGTCCAATATGTTGGCAACAGAAGGTAAAAAGTCACTAAAATAACATAGTACTCCTTTTCACAGCTTTTGATTCTTACAATTTTTTTCAATTTGCTCAGGTTATTAAAACGATGCATTATGCAAACAGTGCTAAAAATCAAAACTTAGTAAACACCTTATCTATTTGCATGGAAGGTTCATGGGCAGACTGCAGTAGATCTCCTTCACAGGCTGCCAGAAGCAAAGTGGATAAATCAGGATGCAAACATACGTACCACCAGAGGTTGTCTGTTCTTCTTTGCCAATTTGACAAACCCATTTAGATATGTAGCGCTCTCTGAAGCAAAACTGAAGACAGTGCAAAAACAACTGGGAAAAAAAAACCAAAAATACCACCATCAAAACCAAACACAGAAGTAAACCTTATAGCCATAATTTTACCAGCATTTGTCAAATTTTGTTATCTATGCCACAGAAGCAACATTCTCTGAAAGAAAAATGCAAATTTTATATTGCTGTTAGTAATACGCATGTAATGCAGTTTAAGCACCCGTAAGTTCAGTCTCAGTACCAGTTACTCAACTCACAAGAAAGTCACTGAGACTCTTAAGCACAGAAAACCACCTCTGGCCAAGAAAGTCCCTGTGCTCTAATTTCTGAATGCTAGCAGAGCATAGGAAGTTACTGACTCTTCACATTGCTTTCAGCAAATACAAAAATAATCACGTGAGCAACTACTGATGACTGTTGTTCTTATTGATTTTTTCATTGGAGGGAAAGAAAAACTGAGCAAGACATGCTTCTTATCAGCCCTAATTCGGCCATTCTGGACTCCACAAGTCAACTGGCTCAGCTGATTTCAAAAACCATTTACTTACTATTTTCATTAGTTGATAACAGTTTTCCTAATACCACTGAATCATAAACTGAGAGCTGCAAAATGCTTTTAAGAAAACATACTTCAGTATTCTAACAAAAGATAACTGTTCTTTCTTAAGCTTAAATTAGCTGGACAACTGGTTCAGTGAAAACAATTAAAGTGCTCTAGGGTCCAACCTGGGCACTGATAAACTTGGTTAGAACCAATGGAAGTAACCGGTAGGGTTTGGGGGTTTTTAAAACTAAATTTAGAACAGAATAGTTCCATTTGGAAGGGGCACACAATGATCATCTAGTCTCACTGCCTGACCACTTCAGGGATGACCAGAAGTTAAAGCATGTTACTAAGGACACTGTTCAAAGGCTCTTAAACACTGACAGGCATGGGGCACCAACCACCTCCCTAGGAAGCCTGTTCCGGTATTTGACCATCCTCTCAACTACAGAAATGCTTACTAATGTTCAGTCTGAACCTCCCCTGGTGCAGCTTTGAATCATTTCCATATGTCCTGCCCCTGGATTCCAGGCAGAAGAGATTACCATCTCCCTCTCCATGTCCCCTCCCAGGAAGCTGCAGAGAGCAACAAGGTTGCCGCTCAGCCTCCTTTTCTCCAAACTAGATAATCACAAAGCCCTCAGCTGCTCGTCAGAGGATATGCCTTCCAGAATTCGGTATCAGACATCAGAAAGGTAGCAGCAATCATCCTACAAAAGCAGTTTACGGAGACTGCCTGTTGGAACCTGGTAAAAATAATAATCACCTTTATAACCATGTAAACATCTGTTAACTGGAAATGACTCCACATAAACAGAACACAAACACAAAGAGAGAAAGCACTGCTGTATAATGTCAAAGGGAACAAAGTGAAAAACATTTCTGTTTGACAACAGTAATTACAAAAGCAATACATGTTCTCAACGAAGAACAAATAATAAATAATAAAAAACCCCAAGCAAAGAACCCAATACCGTCTTGATCTATATCAACACAGAGCTGCAGTGCTCTCTCCAGCAGACGTCCTCCCTCAAAAGTCATTACCCTATAAGCACGTCTGCAAACTTGTATAACTTAGAAGACCAAAATATACGCTTAGGGAAGTTATCCTTTAAGGGAATCTTCATGAAACAGTTACAGGAAAAGAAACATATATCTGCAAATCACAGTAAAATACTATTACAACTCAAGTTCTCTAAACAGAGGTGACAGACATTTCTGTAATCTCTGGTTATCAAATGTAAGTGAAAATATGAAAGTACATGTAACTTTAAATATAGTTGCATACTTACAGTGGAATAAGGCAGCTGTGCACTCAACCCATTTTGCTGCATACCTCCATTAGGCCGCTGTTGGGTTTAGCTCTGGCTTATCAGCAGTTTTATCTCTCACTTAAAAGCACAACATTCCTGTAAATACCAGGAAACAGGATTATGGTGACATTTATTTTACAACTCTGTTCTTCTCAAACTGGGCACTCCTCACCTGAAACATGCACTCTGGTATTTTTATCCTTACCTCCCCCTCACAACTTACATTGTTAGCTCCCCATTCTAGTTTCATTAGTATTGGCGACGAATTCCCAAACTCAAAAGAACTACATATACCTCAGAGAGGGAAGAGCAACGTATTACAAATTTCATAGCTAAATATACTCCAAATATGTGCTTGTAACTCTCCCTCATTCTGTCAATCAACACAACGTTCAAGCCAATATGAATTGTTTATTGGTCTCACTTCTTTCAATGTGCTTTATGAATTGTAAAAGATACTCATCCTCACACCATTTTCTTCAAGGCTTACCTAAGCAAAGCAAAATGGACACAAACCCAAATACAGTAATTCTCTTATCTCTGTATCAGCAAATAAAGCCATAGCTCTTCCACCAAATATGATCAGCAACAAATCTGAGAAAAATATTGCTTAGGTAACTAATTTTGGTAATATTTCTATTAGGCATAGCCCTTCCCTTTTCTCCTCTTTTGCCTTTTACCAACATTTATAAACCCTAATATTTAATAAAATTATGCATCAAATGAGAAGAAAAAAAAACAGAAAAAAAAGATAGCTTCTTTTACATAGTCTGACATGAAAATCCCATTAAAGCCCACGTTGCTTTGATAAAGGTAAAAATCACTGCAGATCAATTGGTGTTACAACTGTGCCTCTACTACAGTCTCTATTCTCCTTCTATCGTTACGGAACCTTCACCTTAAAAAAGTCTATTTTCTAGACTTTAAATATATGCAATTCCTACTGGCATCAAAGCAAGCTATCTTTTGCTGGAAAAACAGTATTCTTTCCACACACCCAAAACTCAGCCAGTAGGATGAGTAGTAGATACTCCTGGTATAAGCAATTATCCTAGTTCATAGAAGAATCAAAATGACAAGTCAAAAACAGGTTAGCATCCACTTAAGTATTTCAATCAAATTACAGACATGATGCCTGTTGTCCGCCCTGCACCATGTGGCATTTTAGTAAAGGGCAAATCTTTACTAAATTACTGCGCACCTCAACTTCTAGATATCTTCCCTTTACTAAAATAAGGCAAATAAACAGAAAAACAAATAAAATAACTTGGTCTAAAAGTGTTTTGTAATATTTTTCTTCAGACTGGTGCTACATCATGCAAGACGCGCGATACACAGAAAATGAACAAACAAGCGTGTGTAGTTCTGTCCTTTACAGTGTCTTCCTGTCCTCAGACAGGAAGAATGTCCACTAGGCATGGCATGAATGGTCAACAAGAGAAAAAATAACTGATTATCAAAGCATCTATTGGACATAAAAGGC
>VZRR01007844.1:158852-203524 GCA_013398015.1 Oreocharis arfaki | reverse complement strand
TATGAATCTCCAATCATTTAATAGACTATTCTTATCTGAGTTTATCCTGTCGATGTACTGCCAAGCAACACACTTTCCTCTAATACTTTTACCATCAGTTCCCACTCGAGTATAAGTATAGAATTCTCTGGCAAAATGTTTTCTGCTCTGTCCTGTATCACCGTGTCAGGACATTAAAACAGAAGCTCATAGGCTACAGTCTTTCAAAAATATACATTAGTTACTGGTATTTCTACAGGAATTCAGAAAAAAAAACTATCTGAAGACTAGTTAACTTCTTATCCAAATGATTATGAGATTCTGTCAGAGTTTCCGAACTGACACTTAAAGTACTGTAAGATGGTGGTGTTCACTGCCCAGGTAGGTCTCATGCAGCACAGCAGGACAGCCTCTGAAATCCTGGGTATAAACCCTGCTCTGCTAACAGTGGAATCACCCAGCACCTTCTCCTCTTGAAGGTGTCATAATGAGGACTGGAAACCTCTTTTGTTGTTCCTGTTTCAGGCTTCTGCTATGTACAGCACCTTAAATGACCCCTACATAATATATTTTTAAAAATCAGCCAGCACCCTCTGGTGGAAAAGAATGCATAGACAAGTAATGTCACTTTAGGCAATGTCATTAGCCATAAATCCCAACATTTTAATGAAATGTTTCTGTCTATAATTCCACTGACTTGTGACTTAATATTAAATTTAAATTTTTCCTAAACCCACACACAATACAATTGTACTATGCTATTTCATATAGTTCATGAAATGTAGCATCTATGCATTTGGGCTTCATTTTCTCTGCATGATTATTGCTGGAAGAGTATAAATTCCATATGTCATGTTCATTGGCTATTCTACCTTCTTCCCAACCTGTTTTCGAGAAGTTTGCATTATGAAAAGTTAAGCAACGGGGCCTGTGTCTGCAGGTACACAAAGATCAGGTGAACAGAACTGGTTCTTCTTAACTTAAACCATTTTTTCCCTTAGCCTTCTTAACAAACTTCTTCACAAAATATTTGTCTTCTATTTCCTGCTTTGCTCAAAGTGGTATTTCATAGCACTTTTTAAACAAGTATCCAATCTCTGAGGCTCTTTTTCCCTTGATGCTGAATTCAGATGTGCCAGCTAGGATGAGAAAAATTCAGGTATTTCAGAACATTCATAGAATCAGAATGGTTTGGGTTGGAAGGGATGTAAAAGTGCATCTCATTCTACCTCCCTGCCATGGGCACAGACACCTTCCACTGGACCGGGTTGCTCCAAGCCCTGTCCAGCCTGGCTTGGACACTTCCAGGGATGGGGCAGCAACAGCTTCTCTGGGCACCCTGTGCAAGGGCCTCCCCTCCCTCACAGGGAAGAATTCCTTCCCAATATCCCATCTAACCCTGTCCTCTGGTAGCGGGATGCCATTCCCCCTCATCCTGACACTCCAGGCCCTTGTCCAAAGTCCCTCTCCAGCTCTCCTGGAGCCCCTTTAGGCCCTGGAATGGGCTCTAAGGTCTCCCCAGAGCCTTCTCTTCTCCAGGTAAACACCCCAAGCTTTCTCTGCCTGTCTCCACAGCAGAGATGCTCCAGGCACCCTATCATCCCCGTGGCCTGGATACAGTGCTCCAGGTGGTAGGTCTCATGGGAGTTACTTTAGTTTATGGAACAAAGTACTTTCATTGAATATCTTTGCTGAAATAACCTGAAATACTTTCCATCTTATTAGGGGCAAACTCTAATCAAGCAGGTAAGTTGAAGTTTAACCACACATACTGTACTATGACACTGTAATTACTGCCATGGATTGCAACTTTAAACAAACATGACCTACCCAATGTCAATGGTGTATCCTTAGGTAGAACTAGATGAAGTTGAAATCCAATGCTAGAAAAAAGCTGAATTAAAGTAAAACTGAATAATCTTTAAGTGCAAAGGATATCAGATTTATTTTAATAGTTAGAGAAATTTAAAAAATCTTAAAATAATCTTTTACACATGACCATAATTTCCCTTATTTCCACATTTTCATGGGGACAAAACTGGCAGAAAAGGGGTCCTTTGAAGTTACCAGCCAGTTTACACGGGCAAGTGACCTATGCCATCTCCCACCTGAGCACAGAGGAACTCTGCATCTTCACATCAGAATATTTTCCTCTCTATACAAGGAGAAAAACCAATATCCAGAAAGACTGGTCAGATACTGTGAAGTCTTCAGATGTGTTAGGAATGGCTCTTGAAGTGACACACTGTGTTATATTCTGTGAAAATTTCATTGTAACACCATCATTTCAGCTTTCTCTGACTAGCTTGGCAAGCTTCGACTCATAAAACCTACCCAGACAGTTTTCTAATCTTGTTGCTTTGGTGATATCCCTTCACTGTTTTCCCAAGTTTTCTCTTCCAAAAGCAACTGTGGTTCTTCACTTTTATGTGTTTTTCCATTGATCCTCAATAAGTCTATTTTCTTATCATCACATTTCTCTTATACCTAGCCAGCATCACTGCCCTTTGATTACCTACTGTGTTTTCAAACAAACAACTTTGCAATTTCTCTGATACTGCCTCGTGCTGATGAACCCTACAAAATTGCCACAAAATGTCATCTTTAGAGCCTTCCTTTGTTTTAATGACAGAAGAATCCACTCTGGGTGCTCTGATCAAAACTCTTCAATCTTTTCCTCTTCTGGCAACATCTGTTGTCCTTTGGTTTACAGTACAAGATTTCTGGGGAAGTCATATCAGAACATGCCTGTCTTCAACAAGAGCCCGAAAAAAAAAGCTGTTTGATAGTGCACATAGAAGTATGAGCCTTCAAGAAAGTACAACTTTTCTCTACTGTCCTTGACCAAACTCCACTACACTGAGGGGCAGGTGACCAGGACTGGTAGTTTACCACTACCCATAGTGGCATATTTGCATTTTGCTAGTGCTAGAATTTTGTGCTTTTCAAAATGATACAATTTTTAAATGGGAAAAAAATAAAGGCAATTTAAAGGAAAGAATGCTTTATTTCATTAAGATTTTAAAGTGACTTCTATAATTTCAATACCACTTGTGTTATAGGGCATGCTATCCAGACACTATTGCACACACCATGGATGCCTGTTGCTCCAATGCTGCAGACATACATCCCATTATTACTGAAAACCACATTTCCAGAAGCACCAGACACATACACTTCTACGGGAAGGAAACTACCTAGTTCTCTTCCCCTATCCATCAGTCCCAAAAAGTTTAGTGCCCTTAGGGGAAGTAAAGGGTAAATTTATCTAGAATCCTTTAACTTAGATTGCACTTGGAGAGCACTATAAAGAAAATACAACACATTTTTGAGAGACTAAAGGAAGTAAAAAGCAGCCAGCTGGAATGAGGATGCTTCTCACTTGCCATCAAACAGCGATTACTGAGGTACCAGAGCTTGGGAGTGCTGTTGTGGTGCAGCACCTGCACACTCACAGCAATTTTCACAAGGTGTCCAGTGTTATGTGACACCTGTGTTGGTACCCAGTGCACAGGCTGTCTGCTGCAAACACATCCAAGATGTTTACAGGGCAGGTGTTGAGGACCATGTCAGCTCACACTCTTCCCAAACTTGCAAGTCTGCTGCTGTTACCAGTCTCTGAATGGAAATTTATAAATGAAGGGAAACCAGCAAGTATTTTCTGTAGGACCTGCAGAGCAGCATGGCTCTAAAAGTTTATTTCATCAAGTTCCACAGACCCAACCTTGCTGCATCTTATTTCTGACCTTGATAGCTGCCTGACCAGGTGAAGCAATTCTCCCAACCTAACGAAACCAAACCAACAGAGGCATGGAATACAAGCAGCATGCCATGTTCTCTCTGTTCTCCAGGTAAAGGCAACAGTGTTTATCCCTCTCCTTACAGTCAGGTCTTGTTTACCCCATTCTGCATTACTAGAGGTTTCAGACCTTAAAAGAAGGGGATCTGAAGGGAGGTTTTGCTGGAATAGCTACTTTGACAGCAACAGGGACTCAGGGACTAACCCACTCAGCTCCGGTCCCTCCAAATCCCACTGCCGGTCAAGATAACCACGGCCTACAGCTGCACTGGGGATGCTCCCGTTAAATTCAAGGTTGTGGGTGAGGAGGAGTGTACCTACACCTGCTGGGAGCAGCATCAGGCCTACAGATATATGTGGGAGATCATAAAACATAAATGCTGCTGTGGGAAAGAAGCAGGGTGTCCCTCCCCAACAGACCTGCCTTGGAGTGTCACAGATGGATTGTCACCACCTGGCTGGGTTGTTTCGCTTTGAAAGTTGGATGAGGTTTTGGAGCACAAAACTCAAATGATCATCTGCTCAGAACGAAGCAATTAATGCTGGCAAAACACAGAAACTTCAAGAGTAGTTGTCCCTAAAGACTTTGATGAGTATTAAAATGCTTCTTTGTAACACTTCAGTAATAGCATCTAAAATGCAAGCCCCTTAGCAATTAAATATCTAAATGCAGACACCGACACCACAGATTTGCTCTAGAAGCATTTTAATTTACAAACAGCAATTCCGATTGACTTTATACCATAAAAAAAGCAATTTACAAGCAAGAAACAAATTCATCAGAACAAAATAAAGCAGCACAGAAATATTCATGTCACAAATCTAAAAACAAAGTGAATACAAGAGTAAAATATCATTTGAATAAATATTTTAAAGTTCATGCTATAAAATAATCCTTAATGGCAAGTTACTAATTGTTACAGCATCAGCTTAGCTAGCTTCATTTACTTCACTTGGCGATGAAGTGCGGAGGTGTGAGGTTCCTGGTTTATATTGCAAGATAATGACACCAAGTCAAGTCATTCAAACTGTTCAATTATTTCTCTTGAAAAATAACCATACAAATAAAAGTTATTTAAAAATACAACTTTTCAGTCAGAAACAAACACTGTTAAAATCGTGCAAGAGCTCTACCTCTAACCAGATCTACAAGCAGAGGCTCTCGGTCTGAGTCCAAAGGCTGAAACCCTGGCCTGTGGGAATGGGAGAGTCAGCAGTTCTGTATCTGCCATGGCAGGAGTGAGCTACAGGAGCAAGAAGCAAACCTGCTCAGTCAGTGATACGTGGCTTCACATCACCTGAAGAAATACAGGAACACATGTTCCAGGCTTACTTATCTGTTTAGCTTTTTTTTTTTTTTTTTTTNTTTTTTTTTTTTAATGTAAACTTGCGTAACTTAAGTTAATGCTGTCACAGGGATGTGCAAGTAGTATTAAATCTACAATATTAAATACAACTATTCTGGCACTTAATAAAATATATGTAAAATGCACACAGATTATAAAGTTTGAACATTTTGAATGACTTTACTAAACTTCCAATTTGATCACTGAGTATTATGAAATTTACAATTCATGAAATAAAGAGATTCATATAAAGAATTTACATAATTCCCCAAATACTTTCAAATATAAAATTTAATAAATAACCCTGACCAGTCAAAAAGCACCATTTAAGGGTAAAATTCCCTTGGAAAATAGATTAGGTGTTGCATATTTGAGTCCCTTTCAATGGTTTCATGTGAAACCTGTTTAGAAAAATGACAATAAAAGAATCACAGTAAACTAATACAAAAATTCAAATAATATATATATATATTTAAAGGTAAAGCTTATTCAATATTTTCCCAGCCCTTGATTTTATTCCTGTTGTTCTTCCCATAATTCAGCCTAAACATATTAAGAGGCCTCACCATTTTGTCTGAAAGTAAACCAAAAGGCTTTAGCATAAAACATGAATTTATGCTGGGGAAGACTGCGTTAAAACTCTCAGTTTAGGCCTACAGTCTACCCTGCTGACAGTGAACTGACAGTATCCTTTATGCTACAGAAAGATTTCACACTCGGAAAGCAGAGCCAATCTTGAGGCCTTAGTGACCAAACTGAACTTTTAATATACTGTTAAGTATTTACAACCCTATTTTCTAAATGTATTTACAAATGTAAAAGAAATAATATGGAAGATAACTGATAAAGAAAACTAAAATAGTTTAAAACCAGAAACATTAGCAAAGGTATAAAATCCTTTATTTTCACAGTTTGTCAGAATAGGTTAAGCATCTAGAGGAAAGGACACTGTCACTGTTTTCACATTTGTCAAGAATTAAAAAGGTAGATTAAGAAGAGACTCAATTATGAACCAGCCTGTATAATTTCATGACTTATTTTGCTGTCAACTATTTCTTCACATATTGACTTCTGCATTTATTGTAAATGAAATGTGTAACAGCTCTGTGCTGAGAACTGCGCAGACATGAGACACTGTACAGTGCTTCCACCATTTACTAAAGTAATGGCCTCCTTCTTGGTGGCCTGGTGACATAAACTTTATCAGGTCATGCCTCGTGTCTGTGACAATGTTGATCCTGGCACCCCGTTATGTGACAAGGCACAATGGAATTGCTGCTGCCAGGGGTGACGTTGGCGTTCAGAAGAGCTGCGCAGTGGGCGCTGCTGGACCGCAGAGCTGCGCTATGGCTTGGGAATCAGGAACGCTGCCTGTGTGGGGAGGGAATGGCGCTCCTGGCAAGAGCCGGGGCACACAGGACTTGCACACTGCTGAATCATGGGTTTGTAGAAAAATGGATCATTTCCTGCCCCTTAACAGTCTGTTACAATGTTTTGAACCTGAACCTGTACAATCAACGTGATGTTGTTTTTCTGCTTGCTTTTGTCTGAGACAATTTTGGATAAGTCACTCTTTGGTAAACTCAAACCATTTTAATACATTTACAAATACAAAGAACTAGATTTAAATAATGCTAAGATTGTGACACAGAGAAATTCAAGAAATATAAAATTTGTACCCATATCCTGCTATCCTCGAGTCATCCTTCCAGGGAAAAAGTCACACCAAAGGCACCACAGCACAGGTTCAAGATAAAGGGTTAAGAATAACTGTACATTTCTTGGATTTTGCATGTCTCAAACTTAATTTACCAAAACACACCTTCTGCATTTAATTACTTAAAAAAAACACTCAAGGGAAAAACTGTACCAGAAACACCATGTTTTTAGGTGGGTGAACATACAGACTACCTGCCCTAGACACAGACTATCCCTTCCCTTTACTGGAAACAAAATTTCTGTTCTTCATTCCTGGAGAGAAACATCTCTCCACCCCCTGCCTCTTTATTTAGGTAGTTTTAGGACAAAGAGGCAAATGATGTACTCAATTTAACTGAAACTGCTCCAATGGAGCAGGTGGGGGTTACACTGTAAATCCATGTTTGAGAGATTTATTCTTATTGCAGACTGTCACAATATTAAGAACTAGTGTATTTAATAAAGCTACTGCACAAATGTGCCCCAGCTCCACAGGGGCCAAAAAGTTTTACAAGATAGCAAACCTACCATTTTCTTTCCGATAATTTAGAAATAAGCTTTTACTTTCTAATTTTTGGGAGTTAAACAGCATGCTCACAAATGTATTTTCAGTATCAGCTAAACAAACATAAGACCCAATATTTTAAAATCTGTATTCTAAGAAGTATGTGATTAATTTAATAATTAATTCTGTTCATCAGGTAGAATTCAGGTAGAATGTTAAACAGTAGTGTTTGCCAGTCCACGCTTTTGAGGTCTGTTAAGCCATTGGTTTTTTGTGGTATGGCATTTTTTTTTGGTTTTGTTTGTTTGTTTGTTTTTCTGTTTAGTTGGGGTTTGGGGGTGGGGGTTGGTTTGTGTAGGGGGCCTTTTGTTTGCCTATCGTTGGGGATTTTTTTTTTCTTAACCATTATGATTATATTTCACATTTTATATATTATACTGACCTAAATTACGAAGTTAGCACCATATTAAAAACACGTATTTGGTGAAACAAAAAAGATTTAGAGTATTTCAAAAGTTGTTGGTAGCTCCTTTACGGAGAAAAAAACCACTGAAAAAACAGAGATATCAACTCTGTAATACTCACACATGAAATAACATATTGCTCAAAATTCCCATAGAGTATTTATTTTTCTATACAAAAAAAGTACAAATTCCAAGTGCTGGCATATCACTCGGAGATTTAAGTAGGAAGTCAATGTGCACCTGAAAACAGCTCTCTGTGAAGAGACCTATTAAAATACTGCTTGGAAATACTGTGGTTTAAACTACATCTCTCTCATGTTTTAACCAACCATGAAGAGTGATGAAGTTAAGTTTAATTACCTGGTATGGTTCTACAGTACGAAATGAAGGTAGATTCTGAGGCCAGTAAAAACACATTTTAGACCACAATGCTACTTTTAGGTTTGCTAATATTTTTTTCTTTTTTTTTTAATATATATATATATATATATATGTATGTGTGTGTGTGTGTGTGTGTGTGTGTGTATATCTATATATATATAGATATATCTATTTCTATATATATAAAAAGGTCAGCACCACAGGTTGTCCAGCTTGCATTCTAGACAACTAACAAAACCCTTCAACAACTTAACCATAATTTAATAGATTTATGGCATTTGGTTTACATATATTATAAAGCAAAGCTATTGAAACAAGGTAATTCACTTTGCTCACTTTTGCACACAAACTAATAGTTTAATAAAATGAAAACCAAACAACATTCGCTTAAAACCAAAACCATCCTCCCAAAGTCCAAAGTTCTAAACCTTAAGCAGAGAGGAGTCCTAACAGTTGATAGAGTGGCATATGGTATCAGTCTTGACATACTTTTACATTCAGCTCAACCAGAACAGGGAAAGTGAAAGCATTTTATATATATAAAGCAAATTTATATATATAAACAGACTCACCATCAAAAACAGTTAGTAAGAGTGAACAGATTTCATTGTGATACGAGAGGAATCAAAGCTGTAATAGTCTCTCTCCCCACTGTGTAACTCATTACCAGCAACAGGAGTTAAGAAATAAAGGAAATTACAACTTCTTTGAGCATTCAGCAGAGCTGACAATCTTATTCTAATATCTCTCTCCACCGGCATTTGTGCCTCACCAGATCAATTAGCAGGGACACTTCCTTTCCTTTCCCCAGTACACTGTCTTTATATTCTGAGCATCTTCAAATATAAAAAACTAACCCCAAACAACTCAGCCTCCTTCAAAAACAAAGAATATTTCTGTAGTCTTCTCCAGAAACCATTTCTAGCTGATTTCCAGAAGGTCAGGAAAATTAAAAGGCTGTTACACTTGTACTGAAGATTACTAAAAGAATAAAATACTTTAAAAATACATTAGTAATATGCTTGTCTGTGTTACACTTACATGTAATATTTCAATCAGATGTGTTAGACACTGCATGAATTTCCATACTAGAATCCATGGCCTCAGAAGCTGAAGCATCTTTATCTACTTTCTGTTCCGCAAACGCTTCTGTTCTGTCTGGAGACTCAACCCTGTTTCTCACTTCTGAAACCCCCGGGTGATTTTTTCGTAAGTGCTGGTTTAGTGTACCCTGGAAAGGAAAACATTTTCCACAGATCTCACATCGAAAGGGTTTGTCATCTGTGTGACCACGAATATGATACTCAAGTTGGTCTTTACGGGTGTATTTCTTTCCACAAAACTTGCACACAAAAGGAGTAATTCCCATGTGCAATCGCATGTGTCGATCAAGGCTCCCTTTCTGGTTGAAAGACTTCCCACAGTAAATACAAATTAGCCTTTCATTGTATGGATACCAATGACCTCTTGCATTTCTTTCCCGTGGACTATTTTCATATCCTGGATTACTCACCATGGATTCACTGTCAGCCCCTTGAACCAAGCCCTGGACATCACTATGCAAGTGACCTGCAGGTACTCGTTTTTGGCGTGCACGACCCCCTCTGAAACAGCTCAGCATTGACCTTGAAGGACTTGTATTGCTCAGGCTTCCAAAGGTTTCTGACACACCTGTAGCCTGTGATGAGGCATGGGTAAAGGAATAAACATGTTGTAAGACAGACCCATACGAACCAACATTTACTGCCACCACCTGCTCTCCATCCACCATTTCAGTGTGATATCCATCATCACCAATAGAAGAGCTATCAGAGCAGCTCGGCCTGTCAGACTTTTCCATTTTAACTTTCACCTCTGCAATCTGACTTTCCCTTACTATCAGGTCTCCTTGCTCATGATCACCTTCAATCTGAATCTCATATTCAGAGATACTCCCGCTGCTCCCTCGGTCTGAATGCCCTTCTTCTTGCAGACGACTACGAAGAGTTTTGCCTGGAGCAGTTTCCATCCGAAGATCGCTGCCTGCTGTTGACTGTCGCACCTGAGAGCAATAGGGAGGAGATATCTCAATAGGGTTGGCAAAGTAGCTGCTGTCTTTAATGCCATTGCGATTCTCGGAATTTTCTTCGGCACCAACAGTGACAGAATCAACATCACCAACACTGATCTTTGAATGGATACTCTCCAGTATCTGTGTGCACTTGTCAATGACGCACTGCATCTGTAGGAAGCTAGCTGCAGTCAGAAAACTGACAACGTCCTTCAGCTGCAAGGACATCCTTCCAGTGTAACAAAAAGAAAGCAACTGTTCAAAAACATTGGGGTTTTTAATAACTGATATAGATAGGCCACTCATGGTGCTTAATGCTGAATGGTCACGAAAATACGGAGAACTGGCAGCTAAGACAGCTTTATGGGCACGGAACGGCTGACCCTGGATGTGCACGATTATGTCACAGAGCTTCCCTTGCAAGCGGAGTTCATTTAACTGGCTCAGAACAGTGTTGCTGTACTCGGGCACATCAAACTGAATGAAACTGCTGCTGTCCATTTCTACAGATGCAAAGAGTAATCTGAAAGAAAAATTAGAAGATTTACAACAGAGAATGAATATGGAGTTTTCCATTTCAAAAATAAATGCTTGCAAATGTTTAAGTTAAATAACCACATTGATCTGTTAAAGGTGCATTACAATAAAACATTTAGCATAAATACTTGATATAATAAAAAAGTAAAGTATTAATCTACACATTTCTTGCATTTCTATAATTCGAATTATCCCTCTGCAACATTCACAATGCAATTGCTCAGAATACATCAAAGTCTCCCTGTGACAGTCTGTCCTCAAAGAAACTTTACAATTTCATTCCCTGGCAAGAAGTGCAGAACAGTTCACCCTCCCAAAAGAATATAAATTTTATAGCCATTAGGCAAGGTAAACACTTCAGAACCCTGAGTAGGTGTTCAAGCCAGGTATTACAGTGCTACTTGCAGGGAACTGCATCGTTAAATTTCCCAAGAATAATTGCTGGAAGGTACTTCATGAAGTTTGAAAAACCTCCTAAGGAAAAGTCACAGGCATGTGTGTATGTGTGTGCATTTGAAAGAAAAGTGTTTGAGCCACCCACGGACTTTCAATTTAAAAAAAAAAATTCTTTTGTGATTTTAATTTGTTTTTAACAAACCATGATGTGAACTTTGAAGGTCATCTGACACAGCAGTGATTTCCTAGCTAGAATGATTTGACATTTAAATTCTAGCCTAACTGAAAAGCCATGGGTACTCAAACATCAGGAAAGGACATTCAAAGAGCCTTTAAAGAAATGTATAGAGTTCCAAACAAAAGCTAAAGAAAAGCACTTTTCACAGATTACTACTGTAAAAAGCACACACACATTTTCAGCTTGGGAGTGTCGATCTGCAGCATTACCTTACTTTTCCAAAACTGGGCACTAACCAAGTGCCCAAGAACCTTCAGACTTTTATTGCTACTCTCGTTCTTATTAATGCAGAAGTCGAAAGACATAATATTGCCACCATACCTGCTTTTCCAATTGAACAAACAGATCTCAACATCATCCATTGACTTCAGATGCAGGAAGCATGTCCAATGTATCAAAATATACTAGTGGATTTTTTTTTCTATTACGTTACATGCTGTAATGGGACATATGAACAATTTAAAACAAATTATGAAAATTCAGGTATTCTAAAAAGAAAATCAACAGGTCGAAATAGGATAAAAAGCCTATAAGGAAGAACTGGAGCTCTGGCAGCTGACTCTCACTTAAACCAACATTCACAACCTTCACAAATGGAACTTCTTTTCAGCAGACACAAGAAAGCCAGCTTCCTGACTGAACATTATGTCTGACTTAGAAAACTGGCAAAAACTCTCACAGAACATTCAATAACAAGTTATCAGACTTGCTAAACATGTTCTCTAAGCTACTAGTGTCATTATCCATTAAAATGGATAAATGGGACTTCATTTGAGGTTTTTTGGCTGAGATGTATAAGCGAGGAAAAAGACATTTTATAGGCTCTTACACCTGAGGTGGGAAATAAGGACTGCAATACGGCTACCAGAAGTAATATGACTGCAGCAATCCATTCAGAGATGGCTTTGGCAGGACAGTTCTTTTATTCAGCAAACAAAGCTACAAAACGATTCAGAGCTGTGAGGTGATATAAGTCAAAAAACAAACAGTACAACACACAACCTATCCCAGCAGAGGGGAAGTTACATGGCAAGATTAACTTTGCTTTTCTGAGCATCCCTGCCTGTTGTGCAGAGAACCACCAACCCAGTCCCATGGAGAAGACAGAAGTTCCAGCAGTCGGATGCATGTTTGTGCTACAAATCAGTATTTTAAGGTCACTTAAAGAATCACCAGGGAGGAGGGAATGCACCACCACAATCTGTCACTTTCACTTGTGTCTGACAGGGCAGCAAGCTTCTTAGAAACCCAACCTAGGGAACCTTTGATTTGTGGGGCTTATTAGCTATGCACAGATGCAACATGAGCCATTCCTAAGTTTCTCTTTGCTATATGGAGGAAGAGCTTTTGTTGACTTGAAGGGACACGAATGGACAAGTTCCCTGGGTGAGGGACTGCGTAAAAACCAAAAGACCAGTCTCCAGCAGCAATAATTTGGCATTCCAGTCTAGGATGTACAGAAAGTTTGTCACATATGGACAGCGGCCTTCCTCCTTGTCCCATATTTCCCTAAGGGCTCTTACCCAGCAAAACTGAGAATAACTTACTCCTGGAGAAAATATTAAAATATAAATTGTCACCACTAGTACTAGTCCAGACAGAAGGAATTAATTAAGGATAGGCACCTGAGAAGAAAGAAGGTGGACATTTTTTGCCTTTCAATGGAGGAAGAAAAATTATGTTCTTTTCATCACGACATCTCTAGATGAACTCACAGTCCCTGGAACATGGCCACACATTGAAAATGGACTGTAAACACATACCAGAGAAAGCGTGAGAACGAGGACACCAAGGAGATAGGAATCCACAGTGATCCTTGCCCATCATAACTGTCAGAACATCCCATTATCTCCATATGCATATACATATCTGTAAGTAACTCTACATCCTTGTTCTCAGTTGTTTCATCTTTCTTTTGGGAAACAAAGAAGCTTATTTTGCTTAAGATGCTAGGAGAAAACAGCACATCTTGGCAGTGAGTGGAGAGGATGATGGAGTTTAAAGTCTGTAAGTCTGTTCATCCGTGTAGCAGAAAAGCAGTAAAAACCTGCAACAGGGACCAAGGGAACAGTGTTGCTTCGAAAGCAAGCAAACACGTCAAGTACACACTGCCTAAAAGGCAGTGCACAACAAGATTCTATACCCATCTGCTCTTAAAAAACTAAGCGAACAAGCTACAGCACACTCTTGTGACTACTTTTCCACCTTAGTCTCTTCCTTTGCAGATACATGCTTCCTGTGACCTTGAAAACATCTGTGGAAAGCTGGGGTTAAATGACAAGAATTTTGAAATACAGCAGCAGTGGACAGAAGGGAACCCTTCTTCTGCTTTCAGCCAAAACTTTAAATCTCCAGCTAGAGGAGAACTGACCAGGTTACCAATGGACACCCCATTCAGGAGCAGGCAGGACTGCAGCAGGAGCAGCACTGAGGCTGCAGTAGTTTTGCCAGGATTACTACCAGGGCACCCCAACTACCTTGTATCAATTTGGGAGAGCAAGACCTGGAGGAAAAACCGGGCGTTATACACATCAGAGAAGCAGGCACCACTCGCCATGTTTTATTGGTGAATAACAGCCAGAAGAAAAACCATCTTACTTATCCACAAAAGTCCCAAATGTCACTATCTAGAAAAGGAAAGTAAACCATAGATTATATTCCCATACACAGGAAGGTTTTATTTGTATATAGGATCAAGTTAGCAGCTCCATAATAAAATTCTAGTAACATTGGCCAAAGTAATGTCCAGCAGGGTACTGTACCATAACAATACTCAATTATTCATCAATGCTGGCAGAGCAGTAGCACTTTCAAGACAATAGTATTTATGGCTGAAACATTCCTGAAACAGTCCTGGAAGATCACTACAGCTTGAAAAGGCCAGTAAGACCCCCTTCGTTTTTTAACAGCTTCCTCCAAGCTGAAACATCTCCCCAACCTCTTCTCTTTTGGGGTCAGGCATACAGCATTAAACTGAAGCAAAAAGGTACTCTGAAGCACAAATTAACTTTGGACATATCCACTGTATGCTCTAAAGAAAAAAAAAATCTCTGCAGCTAACCAGACAGACACAATGAAAGTTATACACGTAATAATTCTTTACAAAATTAGCACAGGTGAAGATGAAGAAAAAATTGCTCAGTCAGAAGTCCCATTCGGTACTTTCCATGGTGTCTCAGCACATGCAGAGGGAACCTGTGTTATTTAGGCTCAGTATAGTCATATAAAACAATAGCTCAGAATTATGACAGTTTTATTTGCAATATACAAACTGAAACATTTGGGGGATAGTGAAAACTAAGACAACTTGAGCTAGACTCAACGATCCTTTTGGGTCCCTTCCAACTCAGAATATTTTGTGATTCTGTAAACTCACAGCAGTGTCAGGTACACTCATTGTTAAAAAGTAATGCACTTCGTCTTGCTTTAGCTTTCATCCCTGCCTGGGAGTTAGTGTTAGGTTAGGGCAAAGTCCTGTAAAACTTCAGTCTGGGCATCTGTCTACAAATAGGTCCTCTCTTAATCTTTCCTCAAAAGTATATCAAAGTGTTGAAGGTTTTCATAGCTATTATGTATCCAAGAAACCGGCTGAAGGCACAGGCAAAAACTGGACACCAGGTTCACTAAGTCCTAGAAGGGCTCTATGTTGAGCCTCCGGTGATGATCCAGTCACACTAAAAGAATCATATAAATTCTCTTTGTATCTGCATTACATTTATTCATCAGGGTTTTATACAGCAAATGCAGCCCACAAAATGGCTTTAGTAGTAGTGGATCGCTGCCCTATGTCCTCAAACAAAAGTGTTCATTGAAATAACCTGTGAACATCAGAGCGATAGGCATTTAACATTTCTTACTAGATTTCAAAAGAAACTTCCTTTAAAAATTATGTTCTATGAAAACTCTTATTTAATTTAAAAAACAAGAATAGATGTTGACAAACCACGTTAGGTATTTAATTTTACTGACATCATACAGTAGCAGTGGAGAAGCATCATATAACTATAACACGACACTGTGTGTCTGCCAACATAGTATTAGTTTCTGCTTCTAAGTCTGCACCTGTTTAATTTCCTTCACTCACTGAAGTATGATTCACCATTCCCATAGCTAGGTGAATGATACAAATTATACTCATTTTAACTCACACTAAGGTGTGAGAAAAGATCCCTTGCATTTTCTTAAATTAGCTCAGCAACAAGGAATCCTTGGGAAAAAACCCACATTACAAACCATTACTGTTGTAGCACGTCTGAAAAAAGAAATACATAGGAGGGTCACAACGAAAATCAAGACAAAAACAAAACAAAGTACTCCATGACACCAAAAATGCCTCTACCAGGCAACAAGAGACAAGACAAGAGGAAACGGCCTCACCCTGTGGCAAGGGAGGTTCAGGCTGGAAATCAAGAAGAATTTCTTCACTGAAAGGGTTGTTAAGCATTGGAACAGGCTGCCCAGGGAGGTGGTGGAGTCACCATCCCTGGAGGTGTTAAAGAAATGACTGGATGTGGCTGGTTGACAAGGTGGTGATCAGTTAAAGATTGGACTCGATGATCTTGGAGGGCTTTTTCAACTTTAATGATTCTGTCACACTCCCTCCATACACTACTGCTCAGAATACAGAGAAAAGGTAAGACAATAAACAGGTATTTGTATAAATCAGTGCACTCCTCCCCTGCATTTTGTAGGAGTTAGTATCTGCACCATCTGTGTGAGAACTCACAACATCATTGCAAATATGTATCATCATTCAAGAGAATTTTAACCTAGGAATGTAACCTTATCAGCTGTGATCATGGAAATTTTTGGGTAAAAATCTTCATCACTCTTACTCCATCAGACTGCATTTGCATCAGTCTTTACATTTACAGCAGCCACACTAATTAATACTAGCTGTATCCAAAAAAACTGCCATCAAGTATGTCACAGGCTAGAGGGGTCTCTAAGACACTCTTGAAATAACATTTAAAAATAGAGAAAAGACTGATCATAGAACATTTTATCAGTTTATACCTCTCATAACAGCAAAATATTAATTATCCCTTAAAAGTCAACATATAGTGCCCTTGGATGGCCTTAAACAGCATGCCACACAGCACTGCTGCTGTACTGAAACTCCATCCCCAAAGCAGGGTAAGCTACCCCACTGCTAAAAGACAGAATTCAATTTTGCAGCCATTAAAAAATCCCAAAACTAAGAGGGTAAAAAACCATCTCTCAATAATAATCTCTCAACAATTGAGATAATTTTGAAGTACAACAAACTTATAATAATACAAGCAGCACTATGCAAATATGGAGAATTGGTTTTTGCATTAATTCTTCACTTCCTCCAAAGTGCCCATCGGAATCAAAGAAGATACAGGCAGTTTGCCCAAATTACCTGTAGGAAAGCACACAGCAAAAGGTGCATGTGGCATATTACTCATTGAAAAACAGCCTTGAAAGTCAGTCTGCTTCATGTCTGGTTTAGACTACAATACAAAATCCATTAGGTGAAGATTACACAACAATTTAAAACTTCATTACTTTACCTCATAAAAATGCAGGAAATGCCCCGTTTCCTCTGAAACAGAAGGCAGTAAATACAGGCCGAACTGTAGTTACTAGAAAATTTAGCTCTTGCACTTTTGCATTGGTAGACATCAGAAAGCCCCAGTGAAAATCATCATTCCTTTTCTGCAGCCAGACAGGCCACATTCTACCCAAAGTACACCTGCAGTGAAACCATAAGCAAAGCTTCTGCCTGGCAGGTGAGAGCTCTGGCAGTGCTACAGGACACAACCTCGCTGCCTGGGGAGCAAAGCAGTAAGCCCTGACACTCAGTTCAGTAAAGCTTTACTAATTCAGACTTTTATCTAACAAAAATTCAAAAGGATTTATTTTTATCTCACCAAGATTCACAGCATGATGAACAGAAAATGACTTCAAAGAGTGTATGATTTTAGCATCAAAATAAAATCAATTTATTTAGATGTACATACATAAATGGACACGCATACATATGCACATGCCGATACCAGCAACACTACAAACTCATTCTCAGTGGTCAGCGTGGTGCAGCAGAGATATTGTTGGAACTGCACATTTAGCATTTTACAGGAAAAAAAAAAAGAAGCCTCTTATTTGAGCAAATATCTAAAGAAAGCAGATATGAAACTGAAGTCCAAGTGACACCTTTGTCCCTTATTCTCTTAACTGTCTTCCTCACAACCGCTTGCCTGTGTGGAAGTGATTGGGGCAAAAATGAAACAACTATCAACACATAAAAATAGTTTCACCTAACAATTAGAAACCTCAATAGAAATAATCTCTAAATCTTGACCCTAGAAATCAAATTATCACAACACTAGTCACAGGTTTGTATCTTTTTCTGAATGCAAAAAAAACAAGGAGGCAAACTGGAGATAAGCCAAAATCAAAAGGTACCTCCCAAATCAAACTATTCTATGTGTCTATGATTCCAATATCAACAAAAGTATTGTGTCAGATAAACAAAAAAAAAAGGCATGTTAGTGATACCAAACCAGCAAGATCTTACAAGTAATGACCAAAAACTTTTATTTTGTGCACAAATTTTACAATATCCCCATTATGTAATGCTAAATAGCCACATTTTCTGAATACCTGATAACTTTCAAATGTCACTATCATTATAAAAAAACTTCCACCAGTATTTTGAGACTGAAGATATATATATAGATATAGATATAGATATAGATATAACCAGAATTTTCAAAAGTGGGAAGAGGGCTCTTGAACCTTCTGATACTACTATATTATTTACTACCAAGATAATACTTCATCACCATTGTGCATTTTAATCTGTCCACTTTTTTTTTTTTTTTTTTTTAAACTGTAGCCACTCTTCATCAAACTGCTGACATTTTTTGGCTCCGATGTTTCTTTTAAGCAATGAAGTGACTATGTTCTCTAGATATCAGCAATATTTCTCGCAGTAGATTTACAATAGCTGCGAAGAGCACATTTTCACGGTACTTTCCCAGCTCACTACTTGGGACAGATAGAACTTTTTGGAGCTGTCCCTGGACAGGCAATGAAGCACAGGCACATTCTGATCCAGATGTTGAGGATTCTGTAACATATAACAACTGCAGTGCAGCTAATCCTATATCACTTTGTTTTCCTTTGAAAACCAGCTCACTCACACTAATGTTTCTGAGACTGTTCTGGCTTGTTCCAAATTAACTCTCAACTCTGATTTACTCTAAGCCAAATCCAATTCTGCATGCTGTGCACACCTGCCGGAATTTGGAAAGACCTTTGCGTTACAGAGATTGGGGTTTCACTAGAACCTCCACCTTCTCTGACGGAACAGCAGCAGCTGAAAGGTCCCCCAACTCTTGGCAGTAAACACCTCCCTCGGTGGTTTGTTCCACCCCAGTCCGCCGTGCCAAGGATTTTACGCCTCGCTCGGGTTAGAGCAGATCCAGACACAGGCGCGTCCGCCCTCCCTCCCAACACGCCAAAGCTGCACCAGAGACACAGACTCGGGTTACGCGACAACTCCCGCCAAGACACGGCCGGGTGAGAGCAGCCTCGACGAAGCCGCTGCCGCCGCTCCAGGCAGCTGAACCGAGCCACGGCTCGCCGGGCCGCGGTCGCCGCCCCCGTGGGGCCTGTCAGGCGCCAGGACCCCTTCCCGAGCACGGCCCCGGTCCATCCGGGAGCGCCGCGCCGGCCCCGAGGCCAAGCGCCCTTCGCGCGGCCGCTCACCTGGGGCTGTCTGGGGCTCTCACATGGCGGATCCCGGCCGGCCCGGCCCGCTCCCACCGCCGCTTCCCGCCCGCTCCCACAGCCACTCGCACCCGGAACTGATTCCGCTGGCGGCCGTTCCGCTTCCTGGTGACGCCCCGGCAGCGGGCGGTGCCCTCGGGCCGCCCGGGAACTCGCCCCGCTCCCGGCGCGGAGTCCGGGCTCTGCCCGCCACCGGGGTAGGGCGGAGCCGCCCTCGCAGCGCGACTCTTCACGAAGGCAGAAGGATTTGAGCATTGGCTGAAGCCGGTACTTACACGGGCAGAGCTCTTCCGAGAACTCTCACGGTGTGCAGCTCCAGAAGAGAACGCGCCCTCAGAACCATACCCCGTTAGGCACTCGGAGATGCAGTGAGAAAGCTTTTGGGGGAGGACACACCCCACTCCAGCTGTGAACTGCCACTTTTATTAGGCAAAGAATTTAAAAGTTCACCTGTGTTACACTGGCCTTGTAACTCACAGAAATCGCTTCAGCAAGCACGTGCTGACTTTTTTTTTTGAGTTATTCTGCATATCCTTGTAGGTCAGGTAGTGCAACGATTCAGTTTATGAACCAGACAGTTCATGTACTACTTAGTAACAGTCAGAGCGACTGGTGCCAGGAGGTCCGGCAGGGATATCCACCTGGTCTAACTGGACACCACATTCTGTCTTCTGGAGGTATCTGTTTCTCTCCCTTTAAAACACAGAACAGAGTCTTCATACATTAGCTATTGAATGCTGATCAAATAAAGCAGCAGCCTGGGAAGCATCCTGGCCAGGACACAAATAACAAAGTTAAAGAACACACAGACAAACTGTATTTGTCAGATTAAAAAAACAAACAAACAAAAAATCTCAAGCAACTAATTCTGAACAGGCAGAAAACACTGGGTTTATTCTTCTGTGTTCGGTAAATGTAACCAAAATAGAAAATTAATTTTCTTGTACCATATTCCATTTGAATTTGCTGAAGACTGAGTGTGTTACACAAATACTGACTTCTCCAGGTATTAACTGAACATGCTTTCAATGAGAGCTCATTTTTTGCTTACGTAGCAAGCAGCAGCTGGGATGGTTTCACAAGGACTGAGGAGATGGAGGCTGGACAAAATCAAGTGTTCAGTATGAGTACCTAAATTTAGTCAGGGGGAGAAGGAATCCTTGCAGGAAGGAAGGGGAAACTTAATCTTTAATACTTTTTGCAGCATGAATTTTCTTTCATACTCAGACAAGAAAAAAATCTATGTTATCTGTACCTACTTCGAATGTACCAAGAGGCCTTTGGGACATGTGGTTGCTGCTACTATGGAGTGAGTGTTTTGGAATTTTCCTATCAGCATGTACATTCTGTATTGTAACTTCAGAGATCACCATTCTGCAAAAACCAGTTACAACAAAACCTGTTTGATAAATTTGAACTAGCATGGAAGCTAATTACCTAAAGCAACAAAGAAATGGGCTCAAATCCACAAATTCAACAAACTTACTGTGTCATAAAAATCAGGTTTTAGTTTAGTGTTTTCTTAGACTAGGCTGGCATGTTATTATTTCAAGAAGACACATTACTAGATACACTTTTTAATATATTTAATAAAGTTATATATCAACAACTCTTGGATTTGTACTTTTGTTTAAGCACTTATTTTGGCAAAGTGAAATATTAAATACTAGTACTAGACATGCATTCCTTTCATTCAAGCTTAAGAAAACATTTACAAAGTTGACAGATAACATTTATTAAAACATGTTTTACAAAAAAAGGGGCATGGGACTCTTCTATAAGAAGAAAATATTGAACAGTAACATTAAATTAAAACCATGCTGTACAATTAGGACAGCAATATTTATAGACAAAACTATCCAACCTCTGCAATACAGGCATAACATCTCACAAAATATCAAGATATGCAAATTTACTATTATAAATGACTTGTTTAGAATAAAAACTTATAGCTCATTAAGGAAGATTCACTTGACTTGCATAAACAGTTACATTTCTGAAAGAAATATGGAATCCCATGAATTAAAAAAAAGGAGCAGCAATCGACAGACACAGGCTTCAAGCAAAAATCAGAACTTGCAATTTAATCACAGTAAAAATATACCATTTTCTTTTCCAGCATCTTCCCCTAGGCCACTGACAGTTTACAGCTAATAGCTAAAGAAGCCAAGCCATCCAATGAAGCATCTAAAAGACAAAAAACCAACTTTCCTTTGTTGCTTTGAGAAAGGTCCTAATTCTGTTACAGCAAAACACTCAATAT
Source organism: Oreocharis arfaki (assembly GCA_013398015.1). Classification (NCBI taxonomy): domain Eukaryota; kingdom Metazoa; phylum Chordata; class Aves; order Passeriformes; family Paramythiidae; genus Oreocharis; species Oreocharis arfaki. The sequence goes on along the minus strand of VZRR01007844.1, from coordinate 182,107 downwards.
ACTGCTGTAGACTCTCATAATTCTGAGACAGATCAGCTTGCTGGCACCCAGGCAAAAGTACTGAGATTACAAACTCTGATGTGCCTCCATTCTTTCAGGCTCAATAATACGGAATGCTCAATACACCAGCCTTTGATCATCTGCCTTGCTTATGATACAGGACGGTTTCTCAACCTCAGCCACACCTCAGATGAAAAAAGCTGTGACCAAAAACTGTACTGACAATACCTTCTAGAGTCTATCTGCTCACCCATAAAACAAAGAAGGAAAGTTAAAAAAATGAAACAACAAAAAAGCACCCTGCAAACCAACACCGGTGTGTGAAATAGGAACCTTCTCCCTCAAAAGGGTCTGATATACACCTAAGTAGATTTTAACCCTGCTAACAGCTGAATTTTTCAGAATGGGAGTTACAGGGATCCCATGGTAATTAACATCTTAGTTACAAAACGGAATGAAAAGGAGCTTAGCTGCAGTATCATTAAGTCTTCTTACCACTGCTAGGACAATGAATGGCTTCAAAGCAGCAGGAAAGTCTGAAAGCCGCCTGGGTGTACAATATTGTTGGTTATAAGAAGACACTCATTTTACTCCAGCCAACAGCCACATCACCGAAGGTAATGAAGCATACGGGAAGATTAATGAAAGTCATCATATACATATGCATTCATATTATATATATACATATATATATATGGATTGCTTCCCTCCTCCCCACAAACAAGAAATAATTTTTCGTACCTGAACAAGACCACTCTATTAGCAAAGATCAGAAGCTTGACAGAAGCTGTGTCTGTGTATCTTGGCTTGCTATGTTCAACTGCAGTGGCCACCAGCGGCAGGGACTGCAAGGGGTGATGCGCAGCCAGAGGTTGCGAGCTGCCCTGTGCTAGTCAAAAGAAGTTCAGCCTGCACAAAAAATGGATGTGAACAATCCACTGCAAGCCAAAATCTCAACCAGAGGTGCACATAGTGCTTCTGCTTAAACATACTTAAGGAAGAATGGCAGCTACTAGCAATAGGTGCAGGGAGACATATGGAGAAGATACTCCTGGGTATATGTGGAGAAACTGAAGAGCTGCTCTTGGGAAAACACCTGAAGAAGTCACTGAGAACATGTGACATACTCACAAAAGGACACACCCTCCGCCTGAAGAGATTCACTTCTAAGAGGACTTTGGCCTACAGCTAAGCCCTGCCAGAGCAGGTACACCTCTGAAATAACTGAGTTCCACAGGAGAACCAAGCTGGAACAGCCACATCCCTGAATGGACAGTGTCACCATGAATAGTGACACTGACCAGACCAGAGCACCAGAGGACACCTACTAAGAAATGAAGAGCATCAGAAAGGAAGTGCGCATATAAGCCCAACCTCCTGTGTGACCTGTCACCTTACTAAAGGAAATGGGAGGAACTGAATACAACTGTTGGCGAAAGCAAGGGAAACTGAGACTACAAAAGCAGGGAGGTGCTAGACTTAAGCTGAGCCTGAGGAAGATGGTTTACGTAATTTTTTCTTTCCCCCCCAATACCTGAAATGGTGATTAGAAGTTTGACAAAGGACAATAAACTGAATTTCAGAGAAACACCACAAGACAGCTGTTTCACCTGTGACATGCAAAAGTAAGGATTTTAGACATGTCTCTCAAACTGCCCTTAAATCATCAATCCTCTCAACCTGATCTCATGACAATCAGATCAGTATTTTCCTGCAATCAATTGGATTAATGTAAATTAACAGCAGAAAGCCAAACGCTATAAAATCAGTGGAGCAACATTTGTTGGACTTTCAAGACAATACCATAATATGGGGTAAAACAGCAATAGGCAAATACTAAAAAGTTATATTCATGCTAAGTCATTAAAAAAGGACATGGTTCTATAATATGATTACTGAATCTGTTATAAAACCTTTAAAGTGTCTCTCGCAGTACATTTGATTTTAAAGCTTTATTTCAAAGTAATCTTACTGCAAATAGAAGTAATGTTAAACCTAGAAATATCCCATATAAAACTCATTCCAAGCTGGTAAGAGAAACCGTTTTGCTGGCAGCTCTGTAGGACGGTCTGGGTTCAACATATTTATTTATTTTTTGACCGCAGTTTTCAGACTGGTGTTTCTGTCCAGCCTTCTTTACGGTTAAATGGGAAGAGGCACCCTTATTCTTTCTATGGAAAACTAAAGTGACAATTGGAAAGGGGCTGAGAACTGATGTAATACACAGGATCATTCTTGAAATGAGTATGAGAATAAACACCCTGCACATGTTCGAGGCCAGGCTGGATGGGGCTCTGAGCAACCTGGCCTAGTTGAAGGTGTCCATGCCTATGGCAGGGGGGGGTGGAATTAGATGACCTTCAAAGTCTCCTTCCAACTTAAACCACTCTATGATTCTAATGCCTTCCTTCAAGTGTGATGATGGTACTTGCAGAAATGACACCATGTATATGGTAAGGCCTTGGAGAATGGAAAAATAGGGCCACTGAGTGCAAGAACCGGTTCCTCTACCTTCATGTAAACAGGCAAGCATTATAGTATTTTTTAGTATTAAAAAAGACAGTGTTAGCAGTGTGTAAACAAACCACAGAGGGAATATAATTTCTAAGTTTAAAAAACATACTTAAAAAGTTTTATGGTTTGTTTGGTTTTTTGTTGTTATTTTTGTTGTTTTTTTTTTTTTTTGTTGTTGTTGTTGGGTTTTCTTGTTTTAAGTTTTTTATTTTTTTTGTTTAAATACAAAGTGCTTCTATACATTAAGCAGGTTACAGTGTTAGTGAGCAAAATCCCTGTTTCAGTACCTTGATCACAAAGGTTAAACATGGCCACCATGGTATTTGTAGAGTTCAATTAAGTGCTAAGAATAGGAACTCTGTGGTGCTGATGATTCATACCCATTGCCAGCAATGGGTTCATTGTACTTGGGAACATCTGTTTTAACAAAATTCCATATGAAAAAATATTTGAAGCATTAGAAGATTAATAATTAAGAGCCTCTTTAAAAAATGGGTTTTAAGTAGAATGCCAGTAAAGAAATTACAGTAATTACAGCTCACTGAGTAGAAAACCCTCAGCTTACAGCAGACATTCATTTTCAGGATACAGTTCAGTTGTATCTTAAGACAATTTGTAACTGGGAGTTCAAAAAAGAATCTGAAGTGTAATAATCTTTGTGTGGTTTTGCTTCACCATACAGGGTCATCTGTTTCAGTACATTATCCTGCACACAGCAGTGCCTAATACAGAAATTGGGGCCAGACAGGCTTAGGTCTTTAATGCTGGTTAACTTTTTCCCTATGTGAACAGCACTGTACTTGCATGTCACCTCTTTCTATTATATTCTATGTATGTTCTAAAGGTTCTTTCCTTTTCATATTTCAGTAAGCTACTAAGAAACTTTTGCTCTTGCTTAATGAGAAGCAGTTGCTTTTGCACTGGACTGCATTAAGCTTTCAACCCCAAAATCCTGTTGTCACCTTTACAACTGATGCCTTTACTCTATCTGCAGAGCTGGCAGCATCTCTTAGAACTATACACACTCCTCCATCTATCTCCACAAATGAGAGCCTCACACGCAGATCCTCATCCTAACAAAGAACAAATGTCACTTTCCCAGCAAAAATCCCAACTTCAGACATAAGCATGGCACCATGTTCTGCAGTACCATTAGAAGATCCAAACGACATACTTCCTACTTTTTTCCACAAGCAACTTCATTTGAGCAAGTAAAAAACTCTGCTTGTGATCACCAGTCACAGTAGTTCAGTACCAAGAATGCGTATTGTAGTTCTTACTATTCAAACACTAAAGAATTAGAAGTATAAATACCTATCAACGACTACATAATTTTCCTAAAGCAGGTTTCTAAAACTAGATAGAAGTTCTCAAAGTTGTTTTTGTACCAATAAGAAGTCAGTTCACGAATCCAGAGTTTGGTACTTGCTACTGTAGTAAGCCACAAAAATTTGAACAGAAATCTACAGTTTAAATATTTGATTATTTTGACTAAGTTCCAAATGTTACATCTTAATTTTGTTGGTTTCTTTTTTTTTTTTAATAAGACATATCTATTACACACACTTCTAGAAGCTCTCAGAATGTAGTAATTAAAATCTAATGAAGTCAAAAGTCGTACAGAATTAGACCCTAAAGGAGCAAGGATAAAGTATACTTAATAAATACTGAAGTTTATACGTAAGTGCATTACAGACTCTAATAGAAATCAGCACAAAATTAGACATTTGTTTTACTGAAGATAAATTTAAAAAACAGAAGACAGACAAAGGAAAGTCAAACCACCTTTATCACTGCCTTTCATTAAGCAATACAACAAAGGCTACTGAATGACGCACACTATGTAATGATGCATGTTAACTATGCTGGCAGTCTTCACCTTGAGGTGGAATTCTAATTTTTTTTCTTCATTAAAATGTGAATCGTATAACCCGACCTGGTCATCTTCGTTTTCTTTTCCATTAAGTAGTACTACTCGAATTCCTGGTTCATCTAAGTATTTTCAGGATTTTTTGTCAATTTAGAGCTGAGTTTTACTGTGAATTTAGACGACTTAGAAATACAAGACGGCTTCTAAATACTGCTGTGATTACAATGAATGTCAGACCTCATTTTGCAGGCACCTTTCAGACCACATGCACTTCACACACTGAACACCCGAAGTAATACTGCAGAAAGCAAAATATGTTTGATCTGTTTATACCAGCATATTCATTAAAACTTGTTTTTTGAGAATGTACAATAGCAAGTACCAGACATTATTTGCATAATTAGTTTATTTTTCTTACTCTAATAAACAAATGTAAGCACTCATGTCTTAGTTCATCTCAGCAGTACTCTGCTCAGCTTTAGAAGCCTGATAGGACTTGGTACAAGAGGTCACATGCCGATGAAAACTGTCCCGCCACATAAATCTTTTCCCACAGATGTTGCACTCATATGGTTTTATGCCTGTATGAATTTTCATATGGCCTACAAGATGGTGTTTCATTTTGAATTTCTTACCACAGACACCACAGCCATAAGGTCGAAGACCAAGGTGCATACTCATATGCCGATCTCTCTGACTTTTGTGTGTAAAGCTTTTTCCACATTGACAAGGATAGAGCTTATCGGCATGGGAGAATCCAGTGAGAGATGTTTCTTCTTTAATCCCAGCAGCCATATCAATGCTTTCACCATAGCCTGCTGCCATCATAAGATCCTGTCTGTGAGCACTTAAATTTCCATCTGCCCTTTCACCAGAAAATTCTTCCATAGATGAGCCATAGAAGTCAACTTGTTCATCATAATTACTTTCATCTGCCTGTTCATCAAATTCTGCTTCCATCTTTTTGTCACCTATGTGAAAATCTTCAACACCCGAAGACTGGATTGAGTGATCTGCCTGGATGGCATTCATGGATTCAGAAACTTGGTGTTCATCGTAAGGATTATCAACGCCTTCACAGTCTTGTTCAAACCTTTCTGGTTTCACATGGATCCACCGCTTGTGAGACATGATGCTGGGTTTGCTATACATTGGTCTGGCATACTGGTACTCTGCACTATCACTAGTTCCTTCTTCGCCATCCTGACTGGTCATTCCAGTGCTAAGTCTATCGTGTTCTGTTGAAGAATTACTGGGAAGGTACTCGTGTTCTGTCAGCTGACATGACAGTTCATCTTTAGAGCTCTCTTCTTCATTTTCACCGTCCCTTAGTTCCTGCACTTTGTGGAATTCTGTCTGTCCTCCAGAGCCAAGTTCAAAGGTTTCAACAAGGCCATTGTAGCTACTACTGCTTGGGGACTGATGGTCACTGCCATGATTCATCTTCTGACACAGAACTGTTGGGTTCCCCTCAAGCACTTCAGTGCACTTATCCACTACATGCCACATCTGAAGGAAACTTGCTGCTGTCAGATAACTAACAATTTCTGGCGCAGGCATTACCAGCCGGCCTGTATAGGTAGACAGAAGAATGTTTTCAAATACTCTGGGATTCATCACATCAGGCAGGACTATTCGCCTGCTGTTTTTCAGGAGAACCTGATCACAGAAGTAAGGTGAACTTGCTGCAAGAACAGCTTTATGGGCTCTGAAGAGATGGCCCTGAACCACAATGGACACATCACACAATTGTCCTTGCTGGCGCTGTTGGTTTAACTTCTGCAAAATGGTGCTAGAAAAATCTGGAAATTCCACTCGAAAGGAGCTTGACCCAGACTCCATTTCATTACAAATTTAGTGTTGTGCTGCAAGAAAAAAATAAAATAAAAATAATCAATACATAAAATTAGAAATTCTGCTTAGTTAAGTATTTTCCTTTTCATTAATTTTCTTCCACACTTTTTCCCTTTTTCTTAACAGACTCACATGGAACTCAACACAACATTTTCTGGAACCTTTTGCTACTGTTGTATTTATCTCAAGCCACCTCATTTCTCTCTTCTGAGAGCCATTCTAAGGCCATAAATTGCTATGCCAGCATATTCTGTTGTGTTTCTTCTCTCCAAGAGGACTCATCAACTACAGCAGGAACTACAAACAGCAAATTATCCAGTTGGGATGGACGAAGCATTTCAAACATGACTTTAGGCTAATGAAACCATTATTTCATGAAAGTATACAGTAGAGTTCCAGCTCCAGGATGTCTCAGAATTTGTACCAGCATATGAAAGATCCTGTATTTCAAATGCCAAAAAAATAATCTAATTGATCTCCCAATAAACACTCATTTTACTCATGAAATATTTCACTTAAGATCAAGTTTTCAAAAGCAACTGTATCAACTCACAGGATGACACTGGAAGCACAGGCAGAACCCCACTAAGAATGAAGCTTAAGACCCTTCTCATGCATTTCCCTATTGTTTTAGTAACTGAAAGGTGGAACGGCAACAGCTTCTACAGTTTTTAATGCCAATCTTATTGAGACATGATTATAACATTCCTTTTAAGGAAATAATACAGAATTTAAAAGGTCAATCAAGAAACTGCTTCGCTGCACAGAACTTTTCCTGCCTGTACCTTGCGTATTTGTAATGACGTAACAATTACATGCCAGAACCACAGCTAAAAGCGCCATGATTTTCACACCTGTATTCCTGGGATGACCAGATGTCTTACTACAAAGTTAACAGCCCTTTAAGCACTAATACAACTTTTTAAAATGCATACTTGAAATTTCAAATTGAATTTGAAATAAATTTGCACGTTATTGTAATTAGAAATGACAGGAATTTAAATGCAACTATGAAAGACCAACATTAACTGCTCGAGTAAGTTAAACTTCTGCAATTTTTCTATTTGATAATGTGTAAATTGAGTGCAATGGGATTCCTGAAGAGCCATGGAGCAGCAAGTGGTTTCCTCTGTCAAGTTCCATGAAGTTGCCACCCACATAATCGCAAAAGACCACCTTTAAATTTACTGTCTTCAGCACTCCTGCGGTTCTTTTTCTCAAAGCACCAACCCTCTTCAGAACAGAATCAGTTACCAATACTTTTCCAGTGAGCACTGGAATACTGCACCTGCCAGTTCAATTGTTAATTTTTCTTACCACTTCGCTTAAAACAATTTGACATAATTATTTAAGTTTTCCAAGTTACTTTATACCTTGTGTATATTATGTCTATTTTTTGAAGCAATCAGATTTTTTTATACAGATGCAGTTCCTTACCTCCCTTCAGAATATTCTCACATTTAAGATTCTATTTTTCAATACTTGCCTACAAAAAAAAAATAAGCCTTCAGGAGATGTTCAAATGAAATTGAAAGACAGATGCCTATAGAACTTATATACAATTACTGGCAATCTAAACTGCAATTTTTAAGCAGGGAGCCAGTATGTCACCACAACATTTCCAAATGATAGCAGACTTATTTGTATTTTAAGTTCTCATGAAGACAAAACGTACGTAAAATATTTTCAACTAGCAAAGCCATTCAAGTCAAGCAAACCGGTTTTCCAAAGGGCTTTTACTTCCTACTTCTACAATCTGTTTTGTTTTGCATTTCCTTTACTCCAAACTCATAAAGAACAAAGTCTTTCTACTTCAATTAATAATAAAAAAAAATCCCCATGCTGGAGCATTCAGTAGAACATACAAGGCACATTTAAGTTGCTTTAAAACAACATTACTTCTAATAAGCGCTAGCATGGAATTACTTCCCCTCTCCACGCACAGGCCTACAGATATTGATCTCTCACCCTCCCAACGCCTCCGCGACGCTGCCGCGCCCGCACCGGCGGGGCCCGGCCGGGAGCCGCTCCAGCCCGCGGGACCGGACAGGCCCCAGCGCTTCCCGCGGCCGCGCGGACCCGCCAATAGGCTCCGGCCGGAGTAGCCCCCGCCCCCCGCTCCTGCCGGGGACACCGACCCGTCCGGACAGAGCGCAGGACCTGAGGACGCAGGGCGTGGGAAGGCCTCGCGCGCCGCCCCGCCCCAGCGCGGACCCGTGGACCAGGCCCGGCGGCAGCACGGCCTCCCGGGGCCACGAGCGGCAGCGTCTCACCTGCGGGCCGCGCCGTCTCTCTCATAGCGAGACGCTGTCAGTGCGGGTGCAGCCCCGGCCTCAGCCTTGCCCGCGCCCACCCCAGCCCGCACCGGAAGCAGCTACCCTCCCTTTCCTGCGGGCACTTCCGCGTCCCGGTCACGTGACGGCCGGCCCAGCCCTTCTGCTCCCTGCCCGCAGGGTGGCTCTTACCCAGGGCGGCGGCGGCGCCCCCTGCTGGTTCCATTTGGGAGCGGATGTATTTGACAGGAGCGCTCAGTACGAACGATTCGCACCCCCAAAACCCCTGGGCCGAGCTCTCTTCTCCTCCCCGCTCCTCTCCTCCCCGCTCCCCTCTCCTCCCCTCCCCTCCCCTCCCCTCTCCTCCCCTGCCCTTTGCGCCGCAGCTGCTACGCAGGGCAATATTCTCAGCGCTGCTGTGGGCACTGCTAGGAGGGGACCATTCCACAGTACGACTGAAGCCCGCTGTCCTCGCCGGGCGCTGGCTCGGCCCGGGTGTTCCACACAGATGCCTGATGTGCTGGAGCACAGAAACTGTCCTACAGCCAAACCATTTCAATGGCCACGCAACCAACACACCCGTGTTGGAATTTTTGCACAGTTCAGGCACGGTCCTGCCCCACTGGGGCCCGCAGGGGGCGCTGCTTCCCGCCTGGGCCGGCTCTGCTGGCCGAGCCCGAAATTCGCCCCTTTCTGCGGGAAAACTTCCCAAATAAACTTATAAAAATTTAATATTAATTATGATTAGTCTTTAATATTTTTTAAAGAAAACGGACGACAATGTCTCAGTTTTTAAATTCATCACAAAGACTTCAGCTGAACCGGCCCTCCCGGTTCACAGCTGTCGATGTAGCCACGCTGGTTCCGAGTGCACCGGCCCCGCGTGCAGCTGGGCAGCGGCAGCGGCAGCGGCCTCGGTAAAACTCTGAACCAGAGCACGAGGGTCTGTGAGGCAGAGCGGTCCCGGCTCTCAGCTCGTGTCACTTGAAAGCCTCACCTAAGCGAAAGCCATAAAGGTTTTCTGTGGCTGAACTGGAGCAAGCCAACATGCTAAAACCAGGGTAGGAGGGACAACAAGCTGTTCCACGGGAGCTAAAGAAGTTCTCTTATACAGAAGCCACCCCATTTTTAGCAAGTACTATATCTGAACAGAATTTGGTCTATTGCATGTGTTTTCAAGTCTGGTAGTGCACATTCACATATTAAGTACATGTCCTTCCTACATTAATAGGAACCCTAATAAAAACTTCAATACAAAAATGAGAAAAGAGAAAGACAATGTTTAACACAATTATGCACTTGTGTCTTATAGGCATTATGAGAGTACATGACCAAATCAAGCACTACATAAGAATGATAAACCGTAGGGCAAGGAAGTTTTGAGAGATGAAATAGCACACAGCTAACTGAAGCATATGTTTTGGCCTGTGTGGAGAGCAATGTGAACCCACAGTCAGAAGTGCAAAGTGTTGCAAAAAGTGAATAATGATTTATAGAGTAGATGTGAAATCAATTCACAACAGAGGAGAACTCAGCTCAACCTCCAGTAACATAAACAGCAGCAGAGGCTGCCCTGGCAGCCCTTGTTGCATGCTCAGGAGACAAGAGGAGTAAGGGTTCAGTTGGTCCAGGTGCAGGGAGTCAAGTACTCCCTACTGGTAGGCAAGTTTTTCAGGTATAGCCTCACAAAGGTCATCTAACTTCCACCACAACTGATTGCACAAGCCACTTCTGTAGGGAGGTATTGTGGATTTTCTCTCTAGACTACCACATTATTAACTCTGCACTTTGCTTGGTCTGCCAGGTAGCTTTCCTAAGCATTTGGATAGGAAAGCAACCATGTACTCCACTTTTAAATGAGAGATTTCTGTTTAGTCAAAACACACACGCAATTGATACCTGACTCAACAAGCTTCATCCTCTCACTATGACAGCACCACAATTCCCCAGCAGGAAGCCAAAACCAGAATATCTCAGTTTTGAAGATACCCCAAGTAATGTCAAGTTCATACTGCAAACTGGGATCTCAGTGAGAGTCTTAAAAGCTCCTGCTACCTTCTCTGCTAAAATGGTGCTGATGTTTCTTCACCTACCAGACTCCTCTCTCCTCTTTGCTTTGAAATGGCCTCTGTCTCTGCCATGTCTAATAGGAACCAACTTGAATCGGAATCATCTGGTACAACTTTGAACTGTGGAGTAGAATTCTGAGATAATGCTGAAGAATTACAAACCAAACCCTCATTTTCTCTCTCTTAATTTTGGAAGCTATTAAATTTTTTGCTAAGATGGAATTCTACATTTATGTTGACACAGCATTTTAAACAAGATTAATAATAAAGCATTGTCCTCTGTCCTACCTGATCCTTTGCCAGTCATGAAGTCTTGAATTTTCTTAAAGTTTAAAGAATAAATGCAACTTTGCTCTTTTTCATAACATTGTCAGTGAAAGATTCGGAATATTATATTGGCTTAGCATTTATACTGAATTAGCACTGGCACTCCCCGTTAAGTCAGGATCCCACAGGGCTAAGTAATGAATAAACAAAGGAAGTACTTGCACAAATATTTGTTGAAAAAGGGATGCAAGACATGGCAGCTGGCTGCAGCACACTTAGTGGATGGAATAAGTGGGAGAAGGGCATTGTGGTGTGAGTCATGTATGATTATTATTTGAAATACAGAAAAAAAATCATTTGATATGGTTAAGAGGCAGAGAGAATGTCTCAAATGAGCATCAAAACTGCTATGCTGTGAGCTTCTTTAAAGATTTACTTCTCAGGATTTGGGGAATTAACAGCTACTTTTGATACCATTTTCTGCTTTCCTGCTCCAAAATTTTCTTCAGGAAAAAAAATCATGTTTTTAAAGGTAAAATCTGCTACAGTGCTGGTTATGATTAATCATGAGTGTGGCCTGAAAAGCATTTTGGATTGCCTTCATGTGATCAGTTCTGTAGTCTTCATGTGACAACACTGACTGCGGGAGCAGGGCTGCAGGGTCAAAGCTAGTTTATTAAATCAAAATTCATGTTTTACAAAGGAAGCAAATGGAAACAGCATTAACTAATGTTTGTATGTTTTACTTTTTCCTGAGGTTATGGAAGTTTGGGTCAAATTCATGAATGATCATTCATCTAAGCTTAGAGACCATAGTTTTTCTCCCTTGAATGCTTTTTTTATTATAGCATGTTTTTTTAACTCCTCTGTACTCACTGCTGTGATTCGTTTAAATAATTCATTTTTAAGGCAGTGGGTTTCATACCTTTTCTGTTATAACAAGAAATACAATGTTCTAATAAGAGAGCTGAAAAGGCATTTTTTCTTGACATTTGATGGGCTGACATATGTGTCTTTCCAAAGCATACTTGTTTGGATTTTGAGATCGAGATAGTCTGCATCACCTTATGTTGGTAAACAAAAGGTCTCTATAATTCTTGCATTACAAGATTCTGCAGTTCTGTAAGGACAACTGCAGCTTTAGCTTCACTCTGACAGTGAAAAAATGTCTTTAGGTCTGTCTCATAGTGTTCATATATTCTGAAAGTTTGTATTCTTGGTAAATCTAGTAAGATGACCCTGGTTATACTTTGCTGTATGAGTCAGACTTTTACCACCAAACTACACAGAAGGGCAAACTGGTACTTGTAGATTCTGTGTAGTTACATAGAAAAGTTTCCTTCTCCAGGTAACTTGAGGTTCGATGCCACAGACCCTGCTCAGATAAACCTCTTGCTGGTTTTCAGTGCTGGAGAACTTGTCCCAGAGACAAATAGGGAGGGTATTTTTTCTGTAATCAGCTTCTTCATATTTTAAAAATTTCTTCCTTTAAGTGAGAAGAAAAAACTGATACAGCTTTAATTACGTAGGGCGGGTCATTTGTACATTGACAGTTTTGGTTTTATATTTGGATAGAATTTTATATTTCGGCAGACAGACACTGTCACTAAATGCATTGTAGCACTATTGCTCAGAAATACAGCAATCCATTAATCTCGCCATTATATTATTGAAGAATTAAAAAACCAGTGAGCATTGATGGAAGTCTAGGAAATAATTATGGATGTATCAAATATTTATTGTTTGCTCATAGAAAAGGGAATGCCACAATGATAAGACAGATATACTTTACAATGTAACAACAAAAAAAAAAAGTAAAATTTTATAGCACTCATCAAGAACAGGAAAGTATTCAGTTCCACAACACCTTTAAATTTTAAACAGACACACATTGCAAAATCCCTTGAGCAAAGCTTAAATAATACATTATAAAAATATAAATTTCGTTCTGCTTCTCCCCAAAAAGGGAAGGCTGTGTGCTGAGAAGACCATCCTGTGTTGAAAATAGACTCCAATGTTGATGCGTGCAGAAAACAAACCAACCGAAGAAAACCCCATTTATGATCCAGCTATAGACTTGTGTTTATTGTACTTATAAAATATACATAGCCTTTTATTGAATTGCCTGCTGTCGAAATCTGCAAGAATTTTATTGCTTTTTACTGTCCTGGAGAGGAATAAAGCAGCAGCCTCTGTGTAATTTCATAAGAAGCAAGGACACTAAATCTAATTTTGCTGGATATGGGCTCAATCATAAAAAAACATGCAATGACCAAAATTTAGAATTTTGGAAAACTGAGTATCTGTATATTTCTCCTCATTTGTGTTTTGAAAACAATTTCTGTTATATTTAAACCTGAACACGTACTGCATTACAGTGCAATGTGTGCACAACTGTAAGCTTCGCATTTCTATATTTCCCATGATAGGTGCATGAGTCTTTTCCAGTATTAAATCAGGGTTTGAGTCTGTGCACTTTACAGCAGTATCTCTTTTCTTTTGCTTTGGAATGGGGTCGAGTGGACTCTGCGATATGATGGAAATAAGGTGGACTTGGCTATTGAACAAAATGCTTTCCTTGCCTTTTGTTGCCTTTCCTCTGAACTTAATGAGAGACCAAAGCATGGCATACCCAGACTGTCTCCAGAGAAGCCACTATCCTGGAACTTGAAAATTGGGATATAATTTTAAAGTAAAATGTGTCATTTAGGAACTTCTAAACAAGACTCACAGTATGCTTCTGTTGGCTGTGTTTCCAGCCTTGGGATCCACCGAGTCTTTCCCAAATTTCCCAGATATCCATGAGAATACTGGACCAACATATGCCTAGTTGTTTGTCACATACTTTCAGGGGTGAAATAAAACTCTAAAAAAATTATTTGACCTCATATTTGCCAAATACTGATGTTGAGCAACAAGGTCCGTTTAACAGTTCAAGGAAAAAGTAGGAAGGAAAAGTACTTTTCTATTGTAAGTTTTGTGGTTTTACATGAGGAAAGGACATGCAGGAGCTGATATTACCAGGCATGGTCCATCTGCTCTTATTCTGGAGGGTCCCAAAAATTTCACCGTTTAAAGTTCTGATGCAGCTTTGTCCAAAGTCCTTGAAATGTTGATCACTGGGAACTGAAGATGTACAGAATCAAACTGTTAAATTAATAACATTTCAGGACAGACAGTCAAGAAGAAATAATAATCCTACTGCAAGTTTTGAATGCAAGGGGATATGAGAGGAGAAAATTTAAAGAAGGAGCAGTATTGCACACAGATGACTGAGAAAAAAAAAGTCATCTTTTCAGCACAGGACTTATGAGTAAGAGACTCTTTCTGTTTCTACCAGAAGACTACAGCATCTTTGTCACAGCAAAGTATGGAATGTCCCGGAAGCAGGATTTTCTTTTACTGCAAGCTGAAAAGCCCCTCAGTCATATTAACACCTGCCTGTGAGTCATAAACTTGTTGCTATTCAGAGTGTTGAAAATCCTTACTCATCTTTTAATCCAAATTTTATTTTTAAAGGCCATTAAAGTTTGAATTAACTATGTTTTCATGTAAAAATAGTGAATTTCATCCCAGGGAGAAACCTGCAGAAAGTTCCCAGGGGGAACAGTTGGGCTTCATTTGGGTAAACAGAATAAATTCTCCTTAGGATGAATTTTAATATTGTCACAAAATTCTGTAAAAAGAAGTTAGTGCCTGTGTGGGAAAATTCATTAAGAAAAATCTATAAAGCAGAAAAACATTTTAGCTCAGCTTTAATACAGCAGCTAGGGGGGAGGATGCATCTCTGATGTCGAGGTGGTTGCTTTGGCCAGTACATGGTTGCCCTGCCCATCGCTGGTGATGGACAGAGCCCATTTAAGGCAGGCAGCAGACCCAGCCATTGAGCGACCCCGTGGGACACCAACAGGCACGTTGAGGGGCTGAGGGAGGTGGGCTGTCCTATCTCACCCTGTTTGAGGCACTGCATGGAAAGTGCAGATGTGGCTGGAAGCACTTCAAAATTTACTTCTAAATTGTGGTGGTTGTTATAGAGGTTTTCTGAGAGGGAAAAAAGAAAATTCTCTGTCATGTGTCTCAAAAAATGTGCCTTATTCTCAGACATTTCTTTATACAATGTGTTTGTGTTCCATCTGAATTTCTTTTGGTCTTATTTTTTTTGGAACTGCACAGGCACTTATGAGGAGATACCTCTCTGGAAGCACCATGGACAAAAAAAAAGGTAAAAAATTATTTAGCATCACATACTGTATCCTGGTATTTTCAAGGAGCAGCTTGATGCCAAAGACTGCAAGTAGATACATATTTTGGAATAAACTGACACCAGTCTCCTGCAGGAATAATTTGTTACCAGATGCTGGCTCTTTAAAGCTTTTAGATATTGGATACCTGCAAAAATTAAATTAATTCTTTCTTGTGAAACAATCCGATTCTAAGTTTTACTGACTAAATTCTGTCGCAAGGCCAGGAACGAGACATAGAGCACTACGTACGTATTGATGCTGTCTATTCTTTCAGCAACTTCAGTGTAAAAGGTACTCAAGTGGAGCTTAAAAGTGTAGTTACTGAGGAAAACAAGCCATATTAACCTTTCCTCAGATGTACAGTCATAAGTTACCCCTATATGAAGGGCTAAAACTTTGAGCATGTCACTGGTAGAGGGTCAAAAAGGGTCAGAAGGGGTCAACCCTGCAAAACTTGACTCTGTGCATGGATCCTCTGAAACTTCTGCTTGATTCCTAAAAGTATATCTCTGGAGAACTGCTCAGACTGGGAGTGTGCTGGCATCTGCTCATCCAGGGCTGGCTCTGTGTGGCTGTGCGAGTGAGCTCATGGGCAGGGCCAAGGAGTCATCTGGGCACCCCAGCAAAGGGTGTGCAGGTCCAACACCTGCAACAACCTCAGACCTGGTTCTGGGGAAAGCAGGTCATCCCCCAAGGCTAAACAGTGGCAGATGCCAAAGTGAGTGTTGCCAGCCAGTTTGGCACTGGAATCGCATATTTTTAAAATTATTGTTGTTTTTTCTTGAATGTGAACTACTGCCTTTAAAATCAATCTGTTTGGAGATTGGTGGTGGTGTCAGTCTTGCTTTTGTGAGGCTACAACTCTACTGCTCATGAAGAGTTTTTGTTGACATGTGGCTGAGTCCCAGGGCAGCGCACAGCCAGGGCTGTCTGCAGTGACTCAGCTGATTAACTCCATAGATCACCCTTGATGTGATGGAATCAATGGCTGTGGTTAAAGGTCTGTTAAAGGGTTTTTCTAGTAATGAGTTTGTAACGAAACTGCCACCAAATAGTTTAGTGCCATGTGTTCTCTCCTTTATTGATTTCAATAAAAAGGCTAATTTGGAGATATGCTGGATTGTCATTTCTGAGTGGAGGGTGGTTAATACAACTAATGGCATTTCTGCACCATGGAGACATCAACCCTGACACACTTACAGAGATCAGACAGAGTTTAGCAGGCAAAGAAAGATGTTCCAAGTGCACATCTAGGGCTTGACAGGACATGACAGGTACCCAGATGCATGCTGGTGGAAGTGCATGTGAAATCATGCACAGCCAGATCAATCAGGATCTTGCTTGTTCTAGAAAACCAGCACCTGTCTCCAGGCCTTGTTTGTGTTCTGCCAGCCCATGGCCATGGTGAGGCTGTCGGCCTGAGGTTCTCAAGGCGTGAGGACATCCAGGCTGAGCAATGCGGCAGGTGCTGCTGCAGGTAGAGGGGCAGAGCTAGGCTGGTGTGCCAGTGCTGGGCTCTACCACGGTGCTGGTGAGCAGACCCATGGTGGAAGCTGGATCTGCCAAAAGGGGGACTGTGGGTGTTGTGGACATCACGCTGGTCTGCTCCAGGCCTTGGCTGTGACCAGGCTGAACCTCCAGAACCACGGTGACATTCAGACCAAAGCTGCTCCCCTCTGTGCTCCCAGACCAAGTTAGCATTTGCAGGGTTAAGCAATCTCTGTGCAAGGATCTGCCTAATCCTCTGAGCCAGGAGATCATGGAGGGCCCCTGAGCACAGCCAGGGAGGTTCCTTCACCTTTGCATGCTGCTAGAATTCACAGGGATTATTTCTTCTGGGCTCATGTTTCCTTGGGTTTCGATCCCAATCTGTTCACTGCATCCTCTCATCAGTGTTAGGATTATAAATTCTAATGCTTTTCAGAGTGCCAGGACTATGTTCAGGAGAAGGCTGCTGTCAGAGAAGTTGATGCAAGAATTGCCACAATAGTTTAAGAACACAGAACTTGCCTAGAATAAAAAACATTTTAGTGTCAGACTCTGCGGTACATGGCTCTGAGCCATTTGAGATTGTGTCCATTGCTTTTTAAAGGATTCTGGCTTTGGAAATATTAGCTGAAGTAGTTCTGAGCAATACTTCAGGAAAGTATTATACTGGCTTTAGCTACTATAAGTCCAGCATTAGTAACAAAACTCCAGTTAAATACTTAATGAAAAAAACCCACTATTCTCAAAAAACTGGATCTGTTTAAAAGCAGTATGCACTTTGGCTATATAAAAAGTTCCCTTATTTCAAAAGAAAAGGATTAAACAGATTAAAAAATAAAACAACACCAAATGAAACTATAGTTTGACAATGAAGAAAACCTTCTTAGCTGTGATCTCTTCTAAGTACTAACCTCCATTCAGTGCAGCATAATGGGAGCCTGCAGCTGCCTGCTGAGGACTCTGGTTTCCATCTTAACTTTCTCAATGTCATGATGGAAGGTGAATTAGCCCCAGTACCAGCTGCTTAAGCACCAGTTGCTTACAGTCCCAGACCCTAGCACACTGCAGCTGGTGGAAGGACTCCCATCCATTTCCACAGAGCTAGAACTAAGCCTGTTGTGATGAGGACCTGTTCTCATTTCCTTTCCACACTGGAGGCAGAGAACGCAAGCAGGAGAGAGGTCACTGAATCATCAGGTCCACTCTCTGCCCTGTTTCCCTTGACCTCTCATCAACTCTGGATCTTCATCTCCCTTCTCCCATAGCTCTCAGTCCTTCCTCTCTTAAGGAAGTGCTGATAACTTCTGAGATTATGTGTTACTAAAAGAAACTCAGTAGTCTTGTTTCCAAGCAAGAGTGTATCCAGTTGCTGTAGTCTGTAGTTTGTGCTTGTGTTTTAACTTGTTGTGACCATAAGATGATGTTATGATGCATTTGCTTTTATGTTTAGCTTTTGTGTGTTGTTTGCTCAAGGAAAAGTTAACTGCTTGGAAACCAGTATGCGTGTATTTTATGCATGTGCAAATCTGTCCATGTATGTGGCTGCATCACATGTATGTAAAGATGAGTAGCACATGGAGACCTGCTTTCTCATTTCACCTCTTTTTACTTTCACATGAGTAGACACATCACACAGGTGCATATCTCTAGCGTCTCTGATCTGATAGGAGAATTCTTAAGTTTTCATCTCTGCTTATAAATTAAATGGTCAAATCACTGTGGTTTAAGATAGAAAAACACAACAGAAGCTTCTCAGCTGAATGATTTTTGGCACAATATGAAGAAAAAAAATAGGTGCTGGCTTCTCTTTCAAATAAGTGCTGTGCTCTGCAGAGCAAAGATCAAGCCAAAGTTCACCTTATCAGCTGCTGTACCTCACCTGGGGCTCTGTTATTGATAGGTCTGTCATCCTCCCTAATATTGGAGGGGTAATAGCAGCCGATGATTAGGCCACTCTCAAGCTATTAACTACATTTCTTATCCCTTTTATAAGAGCTTCTTAGTCAGCTGGGAAACAAAGGCTGCCTTCAGCAAACAGGAGCCCAAATTGTAGGTCTGCATCCTGCAACCTGAAAGACACAACTGTTGCACTTAGAGGAGCCTCCAACGGCAGCAAGGGGGTGGATGTCAAAGGTTACCTCGTGGTGTTATCTGAAATGAGCAGGCTCTGGCTGCCTCTTGTGCTGACAGAAGCTTGCAGAGAAATTACAGAAAATTGCCTGTTTTGTCAACATTTTCTCGTGAGGTTTAGAAAAAAAAAGGACTCTAGTTTCAGCAAGTCAAAGGGGCTCAGTCAGCCTAGAAGTGACTGACAAACACTCTATTATTCATCTATGTAAAAAAGTGATATTTTATATCATTTCTTTGAGTGATTGTTAAGTGACTGGATAGTGACACTGACATGCAAGCTAATCCCAGTAATATTTCCAGTTATTGTTTGAAGGCAGACTTACATATTTGTCAGCACTGACAATAGGTATATTCAAAAAGAAGTGGTGATGAAGAACCAGCGCCCAGTACCATCCCAAAGCACTGGGAGGACCTGTACCCTCAGATCTCAGCACAGAGTACACAGGCAATGGACAGAACTGTGGTAGAAAAGGCAGTCGTGTAGCCCCCTTAACAAGTCATTCAGCTGGGGTGAAACTACAGAGATGACCAATAAGATTCTGGCACTTCTACTACACTGTAGCTAGAAAAACAGCTTTCACTGTCTGGCTCTTGTTTTAGCCATACAGCAGACATTTTTTCTGTATAGACTGTTACTGAATTGGAAAAGTTTTTACAAGAATAAAAGAGCCAATAAGCTCAAAAAAAAAGGTCTTTGTTAAATCTTGGTTATGGATGGTGGATAGAGGCAACGAAAGATTCAGACCTCTAACTCTCCTTGCTTTCTCACAGAACATGGAGTCTGGTCACTGTTGCCTGTTGTGAGGAGACTGCCCTGTGTAGTTTACCTTTGGAGGCTCATTGCTGCTGTCACAGGGAAGAAAGATGTGTTTAGCATAGTACAGTTCTAGCTAGCCTGCCTTATCATAAGCCTAAAGAGTGGTCATGTTACCATTTATAGCTGATCCCTAGTATTCTACTGAAATGGCCCTATTGTGTCCTCCAGCACTGATTCAGCACTCAGGGTAGTTGTCAGAGGTACATGATATCTGTCACATTGCAGTCGTCACCAGCTGGTACCCCAGTCCTTTGCTGTGACAGTGCCTTGAAAGGATGTTTCCCTCAACTGTTTGCACGGGGCAGAGCAGATGCTAGAGGCAACTTTATGAGGCTGGTAAAGGCTATTTATGTCTTAGGTGAATTGATGTCTCTTAGCTGCAAGTCATAAAACCATTAACGACTTCTTGGGATTTGCTGTGTCATTGCTGGTCAGTGGATGTTGTCAGACTGACAGAGAAAACATGACAGAGCAACTGATCTAAAAAGACAATTTGGAACAAATACATGTGAATATACTAAGAGACATTATCTAGGATCAAGTATGAATTTTAAAATAAATGTAGCTTCGAAGTATATCTGGGATCAAATATGACTTTTACAGCGAGTGTAGCTTTGAAGTATTCTACTAACACGTTTTGAGAAAAGACAACTTTACTTTGGTGATAAGGTGCTTTGGCATTGGTGCTGCTGGTGATAGAAGGCTTACGGTGAAGGAAAGAGATACAGAAGTACAGCAAAGGCTAGTGGTGTTCAGACTGGGATTGCACTCTTGGAATTCTCACCGGGAGCTGCTGGCATTCACATGTGGAGTCAATGCAAAGTAAAATCTATTGAAGTGCAGACACGGTGGATATAGGGTGTCTGGGTGCCCTCAGTCTTAGAGAGGAGTGAGAACATATTTTAGCAAGGAGAACAGATGGTTTGGGAGAGCAAATTCTGCAGAAAAAGTGCAGCCTTTAGTAAAAGAAAAACAGTTCATAAAAACTGTAGAAACTTAGTACAAACTGTTAGAATTACATTACTGAGATCCAAGCTCTAGGGCTACTCTGTCCACTTCTCTCATTCTTAAAATGATACAATGCAAATATCAGTGAGTCCATAGGCAGACGAAAAAAAGTGTTCAATTTTACTGTAAATAACTTGGTTTTGTTGAGAGAAGAGATGAAATAGAGAGAATGTTTTGTTGAGAGAAGAGATGAAATAGAGAGAATGTAATAATGAGAAATCAAAAAAGTCCACAGAAAATCACACTCTCACATTTATCCTTGTTCATAATGTAAGAGTAAATGCAGCTGAGGACGGGAAAGGCTCTTCTACTTGGTCATCCTGTGGAATGCACAGGATGCTCTATCAGGTTCTTAGCAGATTTTAAACCATGAAAGAGATAACATCCATGGTTCCTTTCACCTTCAGAGAGATCAAAAGCTGTTATTTCTGGTGAGACAAGCATTAATTTTATGTTGAGGAAGAAACTGGCCCTACTAAGGGAAGTCGGATGAGATACGTGGAGTGTCCAACTGCCGGAATCTTATGGAGAAGATTTGGCCTCATGTTGCCTCTCCTCTCCAATTTGAATTTCTCTCTTCAGTTCTCTCTCATATGCTGCTGTTTCAGACATGAGGGATGCCAGAAGCTTGTCTGACACTATCGTATTAGCTGATACAATAAAAGATATATGTATATATTACTCTATAAGTCTGGGGTTTGCTTCCACTATCCTGTCCAGGGAAGTATGTTCTCACCCTTCTTACCACCGACTTACCAATGAACATTTTTTCGGCAGAGTAGAAAGGGCTTTTCCTTTGGCATTTCCTCATGTATTACATCTGTGACTGCATAGCGGTGTGGCACAGAAGGAGAGGTGAAATTAGATGGTATTTGAGGGCTGTCTCCAGCAATTAGGTTATAAACAGACCAGTATTTATATACCCAGATTAAATAAGACAAAATGCTCAGACACTTTATCACAGTTTATGTAATTACTGTATATCAGCAGAACCAGCGTATCTCCCTCTCTGCACTCAGTACATTGCAAATGCAAACTAAAATAGTTTGCTTTACATTTTCCCCATGAGAAAGCACTAATTTACCTCGTGTCTGTGCCTAGTTTGCTTCAGTACCTGGGTACCAATGGGGGCATGGCCGCTGTTGTCAGCTGGACTGGGACAGCCAGGGAGCATGTGGAGGGGCAGAGCAGGTAGCGGCCACCACTGCCAGCCGCATGTTTCAGTTGAGGTTGTCACACTAAACCACTAAGCTCAAAGAATATTTTATATCCTCATAATTTCAAAAATAGTTTCTGTAGATAATGTTTCTCTCACTGCAGTCTTTCCAGGTACATCTGTAGATGAATAGAAGAACTAAATAAAAGAGTGGCAGAAATTGTGTAAAAGTCTTTGTCTCCATTGGTTAGTCATTGTCTACACCTTGCAGGGACTTGTTATTCATTCATATCGAGAATATTGCTTTAAAAATGTGTAGCTTTCAATTATCTTCAAAACCAGGGAATTTGTTGGAAGAATATTGGCTGTTTAAGTGCCACATTCGAAGGGAACTGCTATTATGTCCCATTTGTAACAGTGGTGATGTGTATATGACAAGATGTCAAGAATATGCTCAGAAATGTGATACTCTACATGAAATCTCTGAGTTAATTTTATTCAAGGACTGTGCCATTCACCTTGTGACCTCTTGTAGTAATATTCTTGGCTCTTTCAGAGTACCAGATGTCAGTTTACAATTAACCATTTGGCTTCTCAGTGTAGCAAGGCAGCTCTCAGCCACACACAAAGTTCTTGAGAGAAAGCAAGCAGGAGAAAGTTTCAACGAGGCATAATCATTTAATCTTTTAATTGTGTGGGGGTCATAATTTTGATCTGAGCCCATAGCAGCTGTCAGAGACATAGGTCTTGGATGCCACTGCTGCAGTACTATATAAACATCGCCAGCAATGTTTGGTTATAAAATTAAAAATTGAGATTTTTACCAGCTCATGTACAATTAGTATTTAGTAAGAACTTCTGACTGCCTGCTGTCATAAAGTTCTAATCGTACCAAGTTTCTTGTGTTACAGGATTAGTATGGCAAATCTTTAATCTTCTCCCTCAGGTAACCTGTATGTTAATACTTTCTTTCACGTTTGTTTGCTGTGTGACACATTTTGGGTACTGGGATAATAAATAATAAAACTGGCAACTCTAACGGCGATGTAGTGTGCCGCAGCCCATTAATCTTTGCTCATCTTTGCAGAGGATGTTTTAGTTGTTAAAATATATCTCTCACCAAAGTCTGCAGTTTAAAAGCCTGCAGAGTAAGAGTTCAAAAGCCTGCAGAGTAAGAGTTCTCACATACCTGGTCTTTTACAACTTGTCTTCAGAGGCGTTTCCATCACATCAAGGGGTTTGCACGTGCTTTTACAAAAGTGCTCTTCTATTATTGTTTTACATCACAAAGCCTGGATATCACAAGAATAAACTAAGATAGTGACCTCCTCTGGGTGTGATCAGTTATTGCAATTATTTGTAATAATTCAAGCAATTATGTTGTACTAAAAAGAAGGGCTAGGACCAAAAAATTAATAAGTATATGAAATCGAATAATAATGCGTAGAGTCTGTCTAAGATTCAAAACCCTGACCACAGACTGCAGCTGAAGGGCCCAGCAGAAATGTGATATTTCCTCAGTTTGTTTCTGGCTTCTGGCCTCAAAAAAAAAAAAAAAAACAAAC
>VZRR01007844.1:4527-158822 GCA_013398015.1 Oreocharis arfaki | reverse complement strand
AACAAACAACCCAGAAAACAAAAAAAAAACCCCACCAAAAAAAAAACCCCACCAAAAAAACCCAAACCAAACAAAAACCGAAAAACCACAGGATTTCCCCTTGGCATTTTGGAAAAGAGGAGAAGACACATGTCCTGAAGCGCTTCTCAACACCCAGCCACCGAAAGTCACCTGTTTCCAAACAGGTTACACCATCCTTTCTGCAGTGGGTTTTTCATGTTTTTCCAAGAATCTCTTTCCCTTGGATGGTTGGACAGAGAGGGCTTGAACACCCTCATACGGGACAGGAGAGTTTTTATGATGCTGCACCTTCACGGCCCCATCTAAAGCCTGGTTTCCCTGCCTGCTTTCAATGTGTTTAGCTTCAGTGGCTCATGGAGGATGTGGGAACAAATTCTCACAATCTTCAAACACACAAAAAATCCACAGCTGCCTCATGTTTCTCACAACAGTTGAGAGATGGGAAAGTGGTTAGATTATTACTCATTTTGTAATGTCCTCTGATTTATTCCTGAAGTGGATTTTGCTTCCAGCACTTCTCTAAGTGTATCATATTCCCTCCCTGGTTCCTTTGGGCTTACTGAGAGGCCTACTGACTGATACTTCCCAGCTTTGCTCCTGTCTCGTATCTGTTCAGATTCTCAATCCTGAGAAAGGCAGCATCGGAATCTGTGGTAGAAACAGACATGAAGTCCAACAGTAGAAGATCCATCAAGAATGGATTAAGATCATTGTCTTGTAGCCCTCTTTAAATGCTGGAAGGGGCTTCTCTTCTCCAGGCTGAACACCTCCAGCTCTCTTAGTCTGTCTCCATAGCAGAGGGGTTTCGGCTCTTGATCATCTTTGTGGTCTTCTCTGGACCTGCTCCAACAGCTCCATGTCTTTCTTATTCTGAGGACCCCAGAGGGGATGCAGAGTTCCAGGTGGGGCCTCATGAGGGCAGAGTAGAGCATCATCATGCTGCCCACTCTCTTTTGATGCAGCCCAGGACGTGGCTGGCCTTAGGTGAAACTGAAGACTGATTTTACTGACCTTAAACCCTTGGGCTACTTCATACATGTCTTTTAAGTAAAAATTAATTTTCTTCTGAACTGCCAAATGTTCAAAGCCCTCTAGAAAGAATTAGTATCAAAGTTCAAGTCAGTCTTTACTGATTTCTTCTTGAATGCTTGGATGCAAATGGTTTGGTTTTGCTGACTTAAAAATATCTGACTAATTATTGCTCTTTAGTAACAATCAGACTCACTCTGACCATTTTTGTTTCATCACCTTCCATCAAAATAACCATTCTTGGTAATTCTTTTCTCGTATTTGGGATAGAAATAATATGCTGGACACCATCTTCTTGTGCCTTATTAGATGGTGTACCATTTTCGTTTGAAACAGTAAAATCTTTAGAACTCTTTGTAGTCTTATTACATACAACACCAGTGTCCCAATTAGACAAAGGTGTGACAAATTTTGTGCAACAAGAAAGACCGAACCATTATCTTTTGAAACCACAGAAGTTCAGTTGACAATGTTCTGTGATGTGTTTTGTTGATATAATTCTCTTTTCTTTTCTCTCTTAGCTTATACTTTCCAATTGGAATATTAATAACTGTAAATGAATCTGCATCCTACCTTCTTCTTTTGAATGGGGGAGTGCTGCTTTAGAACTTTTCATGTACAGGAAGAATTGATATGTAGAAATAACGTAAACATGACTGTTGATGCTCTTCACTGGCAATGGTATCTTGTATGACTTTATCAAGAGAACGAGATTCTTTATTGCGGCTTCGGAGAGTCTGGTGGTATTCCCAGCAACCACAAAGACCAATCTCTTGAAAACTTGGCGTCCTTTCTTTTACTTCTCATCAGTGACAGTTCAAATCTACCTGCTACAGAGCTCTGGGGTGCTTCTCTGCAAGTATTTTTTTTTTTTAATAGACCCTTTAATGTGCTCTAAAAAGGCCTTTCCAACTTGAGTTTTCTCTCAGTGTTATTAATTTTTTTATTACAGATCTTGTTATTTTCAGGGTTCCCAAAGGACCTATTTACAGCAGACATTTATGGAAAAGAAGCATGGTTAAACTGGTGAAAATAACTGCAGAAGTCATAAGTAAGTAATATAAGCTGCAGCAAGGATACCGTGCGTTGTTTTAATTTCCAAAATAGCAACAGTTCAGACATTTAATTGCACTTTTATGACTTTTTTTCATGGCTGTCTGGTGTAAAATATGTTGCCAGTAATATGTAACTGCTAATAACTTTAAGTTTCCTAAGCTGGCATTAGATTTCTTATCCTATTGGAGAGGAAGGTCACTTAATATACTCTTCATCCTTATGAGGAAAAAAATGTGGATGTATATGTTTTTATGCATGTATTACCTGAAATCTTTTCTGCAGTAAGAAGGATACAGGACAGTGAATTATTTATGTCCTCTCATAGTCTTACGTGTGTAAAGGGAACTTTTCTACCCAAGGGATTTTTTGAGAAGCGAGCTTAGCTTAATTTTGCAATAACTGACTCCTAGTGTCATATCTCCATCCTACTGTGCCTACCAGCTCTTATTGTGTAGGGACACAGGCTGTAGCAGTGCTCAGCTTGGGCCTTAATATTGACCCAAACAAATACTAATACCAATAGTAACTTAAGAGGATGGGAAAATGAGGCAGACAAAGACACAATTCTGCTCTGTCTATAGGTCACGTCTGTGTTGTTCAAGGCTAGCATCCTTTGGGAAAGAGCATGTCTATCCATACCTGCAGAAGCTGGTTATGTAATTTCTGTAGTAGTGAAATGTGCAGAGGGCTAGATGATTTTTAAAACATTGCATAGAGGATGAATGTTCTGTGCCTTGTGGCATGGCACAAAGGTGTATTGGAGGCTTTTGAGGTAGTGTTAAGTGCCTGTCCTGGACAGAGGCAGAGTAATTTGCCTCTTCTCATGCATAATTTCTTCCTGGAGTAGCCCTTGTGTGAATTACTCAGCTAGCTCTGCTTAGGCTGCTTCAAGGATGGAATTAACTATGACTAGAAAGGAACCTAAGCATTGTAACTGAAGAATGGATCATGCAGACACCAAAGTCTACATTAAATAAGGAGCAAGTTAGACTGGTAGGTTAGACACAAGGAGGACTAAATCCCACATCAAGAAACAACCTGACCATTGAATTTAAGTAAATTCCTTCCTTCTCCGCTTCGCATCTTTAATCTTGATGCCAAAAAAGAGATACACAAGTTCTCTAAACTCATAGCAAGGTATTCATATCATGCGTCTCTCATGACCTCTATGTCTTCCATCCACTGACTTCTTTCTAAATCCCTGACAGTATGCTGAGGAGTCATTATATTTGTTAGGATCCAGTAACGCATTACATACCATGCATTCTTCCAAGTGATGCACTTCTAATTATTCCCTTGGGGATTATTCAAGCAATATTGATGTTGGGAATATACATTATGACTGTTCAGGTTAATGGCCCAGTGATTCATTAGACATTCTTGGAAAGTAATTGATTGTATTAATTTTTTCACTGAATAGTGTGAACCACAGCTGCTGCATGGCCCTCCCACACTGGCCCAGAGCTTCTTCTGTGGCAGCATCAGTGGGGCGATTCGCTGCCAGCTGTTGTGCTACAGCTGTTGGATCTCCTTGTTTTACTTTGGGATCCAAGGCTGGGATCTGCTGCCATTGTCACTCTTTGACTCTAATTCCTTCAGGAAATCTGTGGTAACACCTCAGAATAGAGTTGGTGCTGAGGCACAGGGAATGATGTTGAGCTGACAGGACTGAGGGTTACCTGCTCTTTGGCACTGACCAATATTAGGTTACTGGATAGTCTCAGTGCAGTTGAAAATAGGGCATTTTGCAAAACTCTGTTAATGCTCAGAACAGCAAATGCCCTGGTGAATGTCATATTGCTCAGAGAGAATGCAGCTGTGATTGAGAAGACTCACAACTGCTGAAGGTGAAGACTAAATGCCTTGCAATAGTGAGAGATGAAGGAGATCGACAGGGTCTAACGTGACCAGCTCTTATGTCATGTACAGCCACACACCCTAGAGAGACCATTGCCCAAGTGTTTAAACACTGCTTTGCTACACACGTAAGGAAAGCAATCTATTTAAAAAATACAAAAGCAAATGCAAATCAGGACAGTGTCTCTTGTCTTAGAGTCCCTGTAGGGAGCTGTTTGGGATGTGGAGGAGCTGAACTCTTCATTGCTGCTGGGTGAACACACACGTCTGTGTATGTGTCAGTCTGTGGCACATGTGGAGTGATACAGCCTTTCAGAGAGATAAGGTAAGATTGGCTTTAGAGAGACATTAGGTAATAACCTCAATTAGTCTGAATTTGGAAAATGGAGTATGTGTGCTGTATGAAAATGCAACATCATTGCCAAGAAACAAATACCACAAAGAGCAAACCTTTGTTTTTGATGACTGAAGAAAATTATTTGGTACATTGGAGTCAATAAATTTGGCTTAAAGGATGCAGCTCAAGGCAATCTTAACTAATCATTGTTTTAAAAAGCATATAAAATTCAACAAAAAGCTTTAAAAAGAGATATCTCAGACACGATATTAATGTCAGGGAGAGTAAAATCTTCTTTGAACATCCTGCCAGCTGCTAGTCACTTACTGAAGTTTTATAACATTAGCTTAGTAGTGGCAGCCTTCTGTATCTGTCACATCTTGTTTTATTTGCTTCAGAGGCTATAATTATATTCATGCAAACTTTATGTCATTTTAAAAGCTGAAAGCAGCCCCTGATTTATGTTCCCTACAAGGCAATTCTTTCTCTTCTGGATGTAATATGTCACGGAGAAGAGTGAAGTTGCAGCATTGCTGCCATCCTTCTGCCTCCTCCAAGCACACCTCCAGGACACTGCAGATACATTAACCAGGAACGGTGAGCCCCGGCTTCTCTCACCTCCTTTGCAATGCTCACAGGCAGGGCAGTGGGAGAGCCCTAATGGGGGCTGGGGCAGCACTGTGACTTCAAAGAGGGCTTACATTTTAAAGTAAGAAGAACAGAGAGGGCATGGGGGCACTGGAAACCCCTCTGTCGATATCCTGTCCACTTTTGGATAAAGCAATAATGTCCTTGCTTGAACTTCATCTTCACTCATAAAATATCTAAAATAAATTTTGGACAATAATACTTTTCTGAGAGAGCAGACATACACCACCAGTGCTCACATTTCAAAAGCATTGGTGTGAAAAATTTTGCCTCTAAACTACCGAATTTTCCTGCAGCCTCCCCTACTCCAGTTCTACAGAAATTCAGCTGCGCACCCTGCCAAAATGCCATTAGCTGGCTAGAAAGATGGGGCTTTTGGCTAAAAGACTAAAATGCAGATTTATGGCCTGTGATGATTCTTCCTAGCATCATTTCCCAAACTGTCATGCAGAAGTAGCAGGTTGACACTGTTCCCTTACCATATATATGTTTTGACAACTTTCTTCAAGCTGGCTTCTTACTGTCTCTTAAAACTCATTTAAAAAGAACTTTCTGAAAACCCTTGGTAATGTCACGTAACGTGAAGCTAGCTTTCAGTTGCTTAGCAAGGGCTTGTCTGAGGTTGACTGGCATGTGAAAAGAAAAAATAAGGAGCCTTTAGAAAAAAATTGAGTTGAATACTCAGAAGTATTTCTTATGGACAAATATTGCATGGGTTTAAGTTTCTAAATGAATTGAGTTTATACATTTCTGGAGAAACAACTGGGAAAGGAAAACCTGACATCAGAACCATTCCAATCAGTGACAACATGTGGAAATTCCAGGCTTTGTGACTTTTTGCCTGTTTTTATTTTACGTCATTAATATGGGACCAGCGTGAGCAAACACCCATGTGGGGCCGTGGGCCAGCTCACATGTCTGCTATGTTCACCCATGGTCTTTGCTGAAGTCACTGTTGGTTCAGTGCATGGCCATGTGAGAGGAATGGTCAGAAAAGCCACATTAGATCTGCCTGACAGGTCTCTCCTGAGGTCATGACAAGGACCTTCACAGAGACCAGCACTGGGTGGGCATCAACCCCTTGGTGCTTCCCAGCCACCATTCAATCTGAATTTTCCAACATCTTCCCAGCTAAAA
The DNA here is from genome assembly GCA_013398015.1 of Oreocharis arfaki. Classification (NCBI taxonomy): domain Eukaryota; kingdom Metazoa; phylum Chordata; class Aves; order Passeriformes; family Paramythiidae; genus Oreocharis; species Oreocharis arfaki. The sequence continues at coordinate 152,737 of VZRR01007844.1, read as the reverse complement.
AAGCTTCCCTCTGAAAAACCCCTTTCTGCCTACATCATATCATTTTCCCAGCAGCTTCTGAGACCCTCCACGGATGTGTTGAGATTTCTGAGGAAATGTGGGTCACAGTAAGCTGCAGGAGGAGTAGGCCTCTGGAGCCAGTGCCCAGCAAGTGGGGCTGAGGAATTTACAGCCCTCCTAATGCTCATACTTTATTTCTCCCCACAGCCATGCGAGTCTTCTGTATTGTGTCAGCAGAGATCTTGAACACGAGAGCAGAGTGCGTTCCCGTGCCTTGCTTGCTGCTGTTTTTCCGAGTTTCCCATCTCTGAACTCGGGCATGTTTCTCTCTTGCACAGGGTGTGTGGACGTCATGGGCTCAAGCGAGTGGGGGCAGGGGTTGTCCTTGTGGAGCAGGGGGGAGTGGGGCTGCCATCACCCTGGAGGGAAGTACAAACCAACCCACTGCCCTGGTCGCCACTGGCCCCGGGATAGGCGGACTGATGGCCCCCAGGCCCTCCCAGGACAGTATGCATTTCTGCTTTGCTCATAAACAAACATATCTAAACCACCACTCTTTATATCCACTTAAAATTCTGAATACCTTTTCATTTATCTAAAGCTTGCTGAGGTGAGTTCCTATAAGGGAAGACTTATTTCATTTCCATGAAATGTTTATATTTTCTGGGAAGTTTCTCTCTCACCTCTTTAAATTTTACTGCAGTTGGCGTGCAGCCTGTAGTAGGGTCCTCCCAAGGAAGCTGGTGAGGCAGAAAGGTTCAAGAGGGACTATAAATTTCAAACTTTCTGGGTTAGAATAATTTAAGTGCACCAAGTTCTTAACCTTAAAGGATCAATATTGAGGGTTTTTTCCTTATAGTGCTGTAAAATTCAAGCTAAAAAAAGAAAAGAAAAAAAACCCCAACAAAACCCAAACCCAAATCAAAACCAATTCCCCCCAAACCCAGATTTAAGGTAAATAAAGGTTGTATATGAACAGGGGATTGATCCTGAACTCTGTTTCCGGAGTTTCAGATTCCGTTGTCCGAAGGATGTCTGTTTTGGCTGTTCAGGTAAATAATCATCTTAAGAAAGTTTTTACAAAAAAATATAAATACCCATAACCTAGTACTCATCTTTGCAAAATGGATGTAGTTCTCTTTCTGCAACTAATTTCTTTGTTTAAAGTCCAGAAGGGACTTGGCCATTTCAGCACTGATTTTTGGAGTGGATTAGGGCTGGCTGATCTGATATGTGCCCATGGGTGAGTGTATTGCTGTACAGATGACTTCTCTGAATTACATCCTGCTGTAATTACATTTTCTGATCAGTTTGCTGAGACTCTGGCTTAATATCAGGCATATATATGTCATTTTTATGTTTTATATCCTCTTGTATGGCATTTGTATTAAAGAAGGCATTGACCAACCTGCTACCTTCTCAGAATAATTAATGTATGGTCTCAGGGAAGTATCTTGCAGTATATTCTGGCATCCACGTTTGTTTTGTTTTGGAAAAAAACCCCAATACCTTCAAATGAGGTTCACAAACTTTTACCAAAAACCACACAACAAATTCCAGTGCAATATGAAAATCTCAGCTGTTTTTTCTCCAGCAGGAATGTAAGGTAAATGCAACTCAAAAGAAATATTAAGATGCCGTATCTAGAAGAATAGATACCGCGTTTAGCACAATATGTGAGATCATCAATCTAATATGGGAAATATAGGATCCTGAGGTCAACATTGACAAGTAGTGCAGGAGAAACTGTTTTATAAAAAGCAAATTCCCATTTAGTCTCTAACCCTTCACACAGTCTCCAATGATAATTTTCAGTCTGAAACCTCTGTCCTGTGTGGGAGGATGATGCTGAGTCTCTCTTTTACATGGGTAAAAATGACAGGGAATGGAAAGGGTCAGTATAGGCCACATTAAAGCTGTTTTAAACACTTGTTCCTAACAGCCTGGCCCAAAATAAAAATGTGAGACCTAAACAACCAGAGCAAACTAAAGTCTCTGGGTCTGGTTTGGAACATTCCAGGAGCAGCCCTGTAGAGAAAATTCCTAAATTAATCTTCTGGATGCTCTTAATTGATCTGAGATTACGGAGATGAAGCTCATTTTGGCATTTTACCTAGAAACTCCATTTGTAGATGCCAAGAACTGCTCAGAAGAAAAATAAAGAACACCTTGTGTGACAGTGACAAGGCTTTCTACAAAGAAAGTATCATCTTTACAAACCAGATGTCTAGCACAGAAACACCCTGTATGCACTGTACTGGGCATTTCACGCAGTCTGCAGATCCACCTGCCTGTCTGCTCTTGTTTCTGGCAACTCTCAGTGCCCTGCCTGGAGAGGGTGTAGGGCTACAACCCCTGCTCACTTGTGAGGCAGCAGTGCAGGTGTGCAGTGATGACAGCAGGTGACTGTACTGCCACCGCTGCCCGATTTGCAGGCTCAGTGCCTCCAGAGACACCATCGGGGTCAGGCACCTTTTTCTGCAATGACAGTCCTAGCTTTGATAGGGTTTAGGAGACATAACTGAACGCAACTGAATCTATGTAAAAGTCTGAGAACAAACTGTACTGACACCTCTATATTCTAAGGGCTTGGTATACAAGGTAGGAGTGGCAGGGTTTCTCCTGATAGAAACATTTGAATTGGGAGTTTTCAGCCAGTGCTGGAAAAGGACTAAAGAAACCAGTGTCTTAGATTTAGCTATTACGTAGTAATCCTATCCTGTATATTTCCTGCCAGTTTTTTTCTGGCGTAGTTTGTAACTCCCAAAATCATCTCTGGGCAGTGACACAAACTATGAATTCATACTCAGAAATCCCCCCTTGACCCATCAGTGGACCTTCTGAGAAGCCAAAAAATAGCAGAGGTAGAGCAAAGTTTGTGCTGCTTCTAGTCATGTCAGCTTCAGGTGAAACTGGTCTTATCTGTCACCAGCCAACTGAAACCAATAGAGACCACTTACCAGCAGTAAGGTCCACCTTTGAGTCTCCATCGTGTATGCAGCCACTGCCTCCCTGTTTTATCCAGAAAAAATACCCAAACATATTCTAGATGAGCATATTCAAGCCAGCCACAGCCTTTCCTTCAGGTGACTGACAGCATCACAGAGCAGAGGTTTGTGAAGCTGCATAATGGCAGGAGCCAAGGCAGAGTTCCATGCTAACGTACTCTGTCCTCCCATAGCTTTCAAGATAAGAAGGCAAACATGGTATTGATTTACCTAGTAAAAGTGACCGCTCCCAACATATGGAACCCATCCCTGCTTGTCACTCAGCCCTGCTCTGTCTTTCTGGACAAGGCTGCTTGTTCGTATGAAGTTATTAAGCAAAAACAGCCTATGAGAGCAGCCTCAGAGCAGAGAGGTACCACAGCAGTTCCAAGAGCCTGGGAACTACCAAATGGCACTCAGAAATCTGCACATCCAGTTGCAGGAATGTATACAGACACCTGATTCTAAAGAGACACATTTCTGGTTTTGGACATAAATCCTATGACTCATGAGCCAAGTTCATTTAATAATTAATCCAAGAGACCTTTAATCCATATTTTTTTTAATCCAGCAAACCTGAGGAGTGATACACTTATGAGTTAACTTACGTAAGAAAAAGCATAGGAAATGTATCCGCAGTGAGTCACTGGCTCTTGCTTTGTAAATGTCACAGTTGTCAGGGGTATCTAGTAAATAATTAAGGCTGATAATGGTCAGCTGGTAAGAAGTTTGTCCTAGGCCTGGGGACTTCTATTAATAAAGATCTGAGCAGAATAGAATGGATATTTTCCATTTGCTGCTATCAAAAAGCACTGAGAGCTGGAACTGTGTCTGAGACTAATGTTAAATGAGGTTGTCTGTGTTGGAAGGTCAGTCAGAGTCCTGTTCATCCTTCCTCTCTCTTCATCCTGATTGTCTTCATCAATCTGTTCAGTAGAGAAGTAGCAAGGAACAATGCCTGTCTGTGACCTTCTCAGGAAGTAAAGGAGTCTAGTTATTCCTAGACTTAATGTTTTTCATACTTAGATGAGCAGTAGCTTTAAAGTTCTTGCACACAACTTACTCTAATAAGAAAACTTTCCTCTGCTGTGGCAAATAATGTGAGCTCCAGTGCAAGCTGCAGAGTACTCTCCACAGTTCTCTCTGCCATGTGATCCAGCATCGCAGAAAATGAGCAATGGCAACAATAAATAATGACAGAATCAAAAAGCATGGAACCCCTTTTCCTGTAACAATATATATCTTTCAGTGAAACACTCTGATCTCACAGCAGTAATGCACCATTATGCCCCTGAGGCCACTCCTCTGATTCCACATTTTATGGACCAGCTCTTTATTCCTAAATTCAGCAGATGCATGGCTTATAGCTAGTCCCAGCATGGAATGCATCACAAGCAGCTTGTCTATTACAAGTGACCTGCTAAAGAGAAGAAATAGTGTTTGTATCCTCTGTAGCATTTTTAAAGCTGAAAAAGGAGACGTGAAAGATTTCTTTTTTTCTGCATCCTGTGCATTGCTCAATATTAAGTACTTGGAATACAAAAAAATCCTGAAGACCCATCATTCATACATTTTTCTCTTGGAAACAGAAGATGAGTAGTGGAAATTCTTGGGAAAAACTCTGCTTAAACAGTAAGACAACTAGAAATTATCTACAACTGATCTCTGGGATTTTGGCTGAATAATCCTCATATGGAATTTTAAAGGCTTTACTAATAGAATTATTTTTAAAATAATCTGTTTAAGCTGTTGTGGAAAGTTTTATAGGTTTTTAAATTTTTTTTGAGATTTCTGTTCAAATGATCCTTATACTTTTCCTTTAAGTAAGAGACTGTTGTATTTGTTGTTATTATAGCATAGTGTGTACTAAGTAACCACAGAAGTCTTCTTATGTCCTTAAAAATGGTATATTGTATAGCTGACCTTCCAGACCACAGACTAGTCTATCTAGTTCCTGCTTTTGGGGTGCAGAGGTGGGCTGTGTGCCAGGTTTGAAGTGGTGCACAGACAATTATTGTGGTAAGCATCTATCCAAATTCCTGAGATAATGCCAGACAAACCTATTTGTGTGTCTGTTCACTTATACACACACACATGCACACATAAGCATCAAATCAGTGCAAAAAATATTTTGGGGACACAGTCCACGAGACCATTGGAAGCACAAGCATTCTGGAGCAGAGATGAGTAAAAGCTCCAGCTTCCACTGCCTGAGAGCTGGAGCTGTTCCTGTCCTGACTGACAAGTACCTCTATCCTGTGGAGATGACTGTATAGTAGTTCCACGTTTGAGGTATGCCTCTGATTGTGACCATGAGCGACAAGGCCAGTCTCCTATATGCAAGGTCATGTTTCTTTTTGGCAGGTAGTACTGGACTGGCCATTGCCGGAAGCACAAAGAGGACCTAAGAGGAATTATTTCGGGATCTGTCCATTTCCAATATTTTTCATGTTGTTCCAATCCCAGAATTCTGCAGCTAAGTCATAACAATAGAGGTGGCTTTAATCGCTTTCTGCAAATTTTCTCCTACACACCCACGTCTGTTTCATTCCCAGAGCTTATTTACAGGTCTCCCTTCTCAGTGTTTTTGGACAAGTGCTTCAAACAGACATTCTGGAGCTGCTCACTGCAGACACTGACTTACGAAGGGGATGCAGAATTCAAGAGGATCAGTATATGCATAAGCCCTGGTTAAACACCACCTGCACACCGTGTCAGGTCTCAGTTGTGCCATTGCATGGGGAATGGAATTGTCATTGTAGACTGACTATTCTGTAACCAGACACCAAAGCATATGGCACAAAGCAGATAAAATATTTTCTTTCTCTCTTATTTTCCTTCTACTGGCTCCAGCAGTTCTCTCTGCCCTGCCCACAAAAGCCAGCTTTGTATGTGAAGACACACCAGGCCAGTGCTTTGCCTCTAAAACTCCAGCATGGAGATAAAATTAAAGGAGAAACAGTCATCAGCTGTGAATGAAGGAAGACCTTACACTGTGGTATATTGACTGAATGAACGCGTGCACCCTAAAAAGTGTAGAGAACTCATAGCTTTGATTCCTTCATGGGAAAAGCTGGAGTGGTGTTCTGCAGCTAAGAAGTGCTGATGATACAATGAATATTTAAAAACAGGCTTGTTCTTTCTGAAGCTAAGTTCTATGACTTCATTTCCTCATTGGGAAGACAAGCCACTCTAAAAACCTCTGTGTTACCTGATCACCCAGCTTGCTCAGAGTGCTACCTATGTCAGAGTTTGAAATTCTCTCTTTACCAGTTTTTTTTTTTTTTTTTTGCAAAATGTATACTGCCATTTACAAAGCGGAAAAGATAACATGTTGGGGAAAAGAGAAGGCAATAGAAGAACTAGCTCCTATGTTATGGAAAAATCTAATCTTGGTTACCTGAAACCATGTGGGAATCCAAACACAACAGGACTGCAGCAGGAAAAGGGAGAGAGTTCTCATTTCTTCCCTGGGATGGAATGAAATGTCTCAAACTAACACTTGGCCACAGCTTTATTATTGTTGCTATGATTTCAGAATTATAAGGAAAAAGCTCTGACTACTGATGGGGAGAACTTGCACTCTTATTTCATGGTGCTTAGAATTTTAAAATAATCCCTTGGAAGAGGAGCACAATTGGAATCACAGTTGAATGTGTTGATTCTTTTCCCTGCAAAGTCTACAGAGAGCCTTAAAAAAAAGGGTGAAAATCATCTGTGTGGCCTTGAAACCTTATATAATGTTTCAGTGTTGGGCCAATAAAAAATATCCTAACCATTATTCTGTCTGAGCTCAAATCTTGAAGGAAATGTTGGACCGAGTGGGAAAAAAGTTCTACAGTTACAGGTCTTATAATTCTCAGAGCTTTCCCCTAAATACCCCCTATTTCCAAGCCCTGTCTCCAAACACTCAAACTGTGGAAGTGATAACCTGCAGACTTGGCAGTGTACATGACATTTTACTAAGGGAGCTAATACAAATATTATCTCAAGTGAAATGAGGGTTTAATTCTATTATCTGTGGCTTTTCTTTCCCTGGGGTCAAAAGTACAAAAAGTGGTCATGTTGTCTTTATAGCCCAAGAAACAAAAGACCTGTTTTTAAACCAAATAATTAGTCATCCAGAACTAATGTCCCACAGCACTAACCACTAAGGGGGCTTTGGAGTGATCTGAACCAGTGTGCAGTTCTCCAGACACATCATTTCAAAGGTGCTAGTATGGAGCATAGCAGAGGATTCTCTTGAGGTGGCTGACACCATGGCCAGGGGACGAGGAACAGGGACTCTGCAGGTACTGTAAAGAAACTCTGCAATTGCCTATTTCTCCAAGAGTCCTACTTCTTGTTTTACAGTGAAAATTCCATTCCCTCTTGCTTTGTCTTTGTGCAGGTTGCACGTGTGTGGCTGTGCATGACAAAGCCTTGTGACAGCCAGCAGTGCCCTGCAGAGAGCAGAGGACAGATCAAGAGAGGGGCTGGTAGAGTTCAAATGTGGATAGTGTGGTCTGGCATCCTACAAGGCGTGTTAAATTCTGCAGCTGTGATCAGAACTGTTCAGAAGGAGGGATCAGCATCAGCACAGATCTGCTCTTTGACTTTGACTAGTCACTCATTTTTAGCAGCTCTTGTGCAAATCTAAAGGGGTCTACACTCAGTTTTCTGCCTTTTAAACTGTCTGTGTCCCAGATTTTGTAATTCTGAAATTTGCAAGGGACTGAAAAGCACCAAAGCAGATTTTTTTAGCGATGGAAGTAAAACCTGAGTAACTCTAGTGTCTGAATCCTGTCTCCTCTGCTTCTACTCAGGGTACTGGCTCCAAGAAGCTCACAGTCTAGACAAAAGACTCATGGAAAAGGATCACAGCGCTGGAGCACTGTTTGCTATACATGCTTGTTGACCTACTACTGTAGAGTTATGTCTCTGTAGGTAATGAGTGTTGTAAGGAAAAATGACACAAGCTCCCTCTGACCAGAATTTTGGCAGTGGATCAGGTCAGAGGTTGTGCAAAGAAATTGTGGAAGTGGCATGACCTGAAGGATTGCGCTGGGCAGGATGCCTGTGTCAGCGATGCACACATCCATGAGCTCTGCCTTTGCGGGCAACTGACACTGCAAATAGAGCTGGGTGAGCCTGACTCCTAACAGAATGGAAACCCTGAAACGGTCACGGTAGTCATGACATTGGCTCAGGGGCTTATGGAATTAATAACTTGCAACAGTTCATGTCCAATCCAAATCCTTTAGCTAGTCATTAATTAACAACCAATGCCCACAGCACTGATTACTGTTCCCTATAAGAATGACTCAAATCCAGCCAAAGATTTTGTAATGCTTCCCTCTCAGATGCTCATCGCAAGGCTGAAAGCGGGATCTTCTTGTTCACTGTAGATTCTCAAGAAGGAGGTTAGTTAATTTCATGTTCTTTTCTCTTACAAATCCCTATTTTCTCCTAGCATTCACTATGACTCCGTACGGTTGGCCAACAAATTTTATAGGTACTTCATTTTACTGGTTTTCCCTGGGATAACATTACTTTTCTTCCAACTAGCTGGTATGGTGCTGTGATCTGGATGTGTGACCAAAGCAGTCTTGGTAACAACCTGATGTTCCAGTTACTGGTGAGCAGGGCTTATACCAACCCAGCAGCAAGGGGCTGGGGGACACCAGAAGCTGGGAGAGGACAGAGCTGGGACAGCTGACCCCAACTGGCCAATGATTGGTATCCCACATCATGTCACATCATGCACAGCAACAGAAGCTAGGGGAAGAGAGAGGAAGGAAAGGATGTTCGGGGTGATGGTGTTTGTCTTCCTGAGTCACCATTACATGTGCTGGAGACCTGCTGTCCTGGCAATGGCTGAACACCTGCCTACCCGTAGGAGTGTTGAATGAATTTCTTGTTTTGCTTTGCTGGCGCACAAAGTTTTTGCTTTACTATTAAACTATCTCCATCTTAACTCACAAGTCTTCCTACTTTTGCCCTCCCAATTCTCTTCTGTTCCCCATCCTGCCGTGGGGGAGAGATGTGAATGTAGCAGCTCAGCCCCACAATGTCTCTGTGGGGCTGAGCTGCTACCAGGATGAACCCACAATTTTTACGTGACACAGCAACTGAGACTTCCAACTCACCCCAGATAATTTCTCAGGTAAAAAATGCAGCAGTTTCTCAGGATTCAAGAGATATTCTCCACTTTCTCCTACATCCAGAGTCATCTCAGACTTTTCTTTCACACTTTTTTTCTCACACTGCATTGGGAGAACTGAATAAATGCAAAAATTGTTGTTTGAACCAAGAGGAAACTGAAAAATATGTTTTGTTGACAGCATGTGCTAGAGTAGTAAGATCCAGTGCTGCTGTAGTAATTACAAGTGAAATAGTCCTTCACTCTCAAATATACTCTGCAGGCTCTGTTTGTTCAGATGGCACACTGTCCTTTTGGTCTAAAGCAATTACTTACATTTTCCACATAACAACTTCCCAAAGATGCCTTTGAAAATTTCTAAAGACAACATGTATTTAATACTTTAATATAAGCAGGTTTGATTCAATACAGATTGTCCAGAAGCACCAAATATCTGTGGATGTATCTTAGGTTGTATCTAAATCTGTACTTCCGTGCATAGTTTTGTGTCTGAAAGCAATCCCAAGCCACATGGTCTGTGAAACAGCACAGGGAGCTTAGTAGAAATATAAACCATGTGAACTGTGATGCCACTAAATCACAGATCTTCCTTTTGTCTGTTTTGATAGCCCTTGATCCTCCAAGGACGTGGAAGTATTTTTCAGTCCAGCAACTGAAAAATAAGGCCACTTTGGATTCTGGAAAGAAAAACATTCTGTTTAAATCCATCCCTCTATAATTTTGTTTTCAGACACTGTCTGTCAGTCTAGCCTTCGAAATTAGCACAAATACCCATGAGAAATTTAATCCTGCTCAAGGCCCTGAATTAAATACATTGCAGCCGATAAATAGTTGCCCTTTGACTTCCAAATGATGTTTAATCTTTGAATCAGGTACAGTAACCTTGGGTAATCTGCTCATCAGTTTTCTAGGTTAAATAAAGGGATATATTAGTTTCCTCTAGATTTCATTGTTTTATAATAGCAATGGGAACATAAAATCAGCACCACAAAAAAGAATCCAGAACTGTCTGCCATGCTTTGTGGAGTCTATTAACAAGCCTCAGATAAAAGGATCTTTATTGCCCATGAAGTGACTTTGTGCTGCCCAGGGGGACAGTCAGTGTTTCTGGGGTGAGGAAACCACTACAGGCATGTTAGGTCTGCCTTGTCCAGGTGTAACTGCCCAGCAGAGCTATTGACTTGGGCTGAAAAGACCTGTGCTTTGTTCTGGGCCACAGGGGACACTGAGGCTGACACCCTCATTCTGCTTGAGGTGGAAATGATGTCACTAAGCTTCTCTTTTCATGGTTTGCCCATTCCTTGTCTGTATGCCAATATCCCTGAGTTTGCAGTTATTTGTTGGAGACAAATTTACATGGAATAAAGCACAGAAAAAGAACATGACCACTTCAAAAGGTTAAAGGACCAATATAAACAAGATTAGTTAAAAGATACTTTTATATCATTGTGTATGCTCAGTAAAATCTTCCTAGCAAGTCAAAATAATATTAGTATATTTAGATGAAAATACTTTCAAAATTCAGATTCACCTCAATTAAGTAGCTGACAGAACCCATTGTACAGTCTATAGAAGTCAGGCAGTTCATGATTTTAAAATTCTCAATTTTTTTTCAAAGCAAATAAAGAAATAAGAAATGAAGCTTATGTAGAACCAAGTGTTCCAAATGAACCCTCAGGACACAGCAGTCTCAAACTTTGTGAGCCTCTGTACTCATGAGATGGTGTCCCACTGCATTAGCTTTTGGTAGGACACTGTTACTCATTCTTCTCAGTGCAAGTGAATATACTCAGCTTGACTTCCTTGTTATGCAAATCATCAAAGTTATTGGAACATATACAATTATCTGTCTCGAATCCATACTCATGTGAGACAGACAGTCAATGAAGAAACTGTAAAATTCACTGTTTAATGCAAGTTATTGATCATTTGGACAGATGATTAACGGAATTACAAAGGCCTGACATTCATTGACCACCAAGTTACCCTTTAAATTATTCAATGCTTTAGAGATTATTTACTGACCTGCTGTGACCTAACCTGAGCTGATTCCTGCAGCAGTGCAGAGCATTGCCTGCTGCTGCGGTGCATGTAGGACACATGCAGATTTTACACCCTGTTGACAGCCAAAACAATTAATTTTGTCCAAACTGATTTTGTAATATAAAGCTATAAAAAAAAAGCACTGTAGTGAAGGTCATATCAGTCAAGGTTCCTCATATCCTCTTCCAAAAAGAGAGCAAGTTGCCCACACCTCTACTTTATTAAGGCTGAAATCAGGTTAGGTCCCTGTTCACCAAACCTAACAAACAAAGCCAGGCATTTTTCAAAAGGTAAAAGAGGTACACTGTACTTTCATCAGCTTGGGCAGTAATTATCTTCATCTGGCTACTAAGGAGGTTTTGTGAGAAAGCAAGCAGCTCAGACATACTTAGTGGCAGTATCTGTGGCACTAAACACTGTACTCCAGAACCCCTTGCCTGGTGGAATAATTGTGGCATTTTTTCAACTTTTGGTTGACAACTAGATCTCTGAAAAAAAAGAAGAAAGCCACAGAAACATCCCAGCTGTTTCTGTGTAATACTCAGAGATTAAATAGTCTTTGCCATATCTATAAGAAAAAGAAAATTGGAAGTTTTGTTATGAATTTTCAGACTATGTTAAAATGAGAGCACTTTCTTGGCATACCATGCTAAATAAGTGAGGTTGATGGGGGGATTGCTTTTTAGAGAGCCACTGAAATTGTTAGAAAATGATCAAACATTTAGAGAGACTCATGCAGGAGTTAGCAATCCTGATAGAAGCTGTCCACAATCCAAGTTAATTGGAGAACAATGACTATGAAGAGATGACAAGCTAGAGCAGGTCTAGGCATATGGATGGTAAAAGGCTATTGTGTAAGGAGCATTTTCGTACAGGTGAAGAATTCTCCCCAGCTATACAGGTGACATTTACTCAAGTTCAAAGTTTGCCCAGAGTTAGACTTTCCCTGTTAGTATAAGGAGAAGAGGTATTGCTTTTTCTAAGTTTTGATGAGTTATTGTGAGAAATTATTAAGAAACCGTGTTCCTTCCCAAGTGCTAAAGTGTGTCCCAAAGTCTTTCACGGTGCCCTTTTTCTCATGTGATTATATTGATGTAATCATTAGGTTAGTTGCATAAGTTTTCCTGTAGTTCCTAAAAGGCACTTTAAAGTGGGAAAACCTTTCCAGTACAGGTGTGTATAGCAAGCTGGAAAAGCTGCATGAATTGAATTGTGCCTCGCCAATGTCCATAGAAAATGGAGTAATCTCTGAATTTCCCATGAGCATGCTATAAACCAGTGGTTTATCTAAAGATGAAGGGAAGATTGAGTAGAATAAATTTCTTCCTAGATGTATTACATGAACATGCTCTTTAGACTCTCTCCCAACTACACACTCTCCCTGTTTCTAACAGATTCTGCTGGTAAATATTGTGATCAGCATTATACTTATCTGAATAAGTTATAGTTAGTTATAGTTATAGTTATTCAACTCCTCCAAACACATAAACTACAGGTATTTGGATTTCAGAACAGCACAAGAAGTGCTCTTCTTTCCCTGTCCTTGCCATGCACTATCTGCAGGGGACATCAGAGATACTGTAAACAATCATAATAATTACAGAGTTCTTGACCTGTGCTGCTCAGGGTGTTACAGATGCCCAACCACAAAAGTAAAAAGGGCTGAAAGTGTTTAGGACAGAGTCCTATCTGGTCACAGGATTACTGCTTTTAAGTAGCTGTGCTAGCCCAGCCCTTAGAGCCAGAGCCGCCCCTGCTTTGCTCCAGATGCTATCAAGGACTCGTGACTCAGGGAGGCTTTATTTTCTCTCTGAAGATCAGTTGTGCATACGCGCTGAGAGTGAGGGGGTGTGCATGTATGTGTAACGTAAGGTGCCCCGATCAATCTTGCCAATTTTCAGGATTAGTAATTGTTAGTTCAAACGCAATTGAACAGTTGGATTTTTTCTCTGCTAGCTGTAGTCTCGGTGGTGGGAGAACCCGTCAGCTGCAGGGAAGCAAAGCCGGGGATCCAATGGCCGTTAGGTGGTGCCCCTGCCTCAAGTAAAAAAAAAAAAAACCACAAAAGACTCCACTGTCCTCATTTTAGTTATGCAAATAGGAACAGCTCTAAGAAGGAAACTGTAGGGCAAGATTAAGGTCTAATGTGGGAATATATGAAGTGTATATATGCGTGTATATATATATATATATATATATACAAATACTCTTTTACTGAAAGAGATTTTAGCTGTTGAAACAGTTGGTAGAGGAGAGCAGCTTCTTCCAGTTCAGTTGGGTCTGTCATCCACCTTCACTGCAGTCTTTGTCCCACGGGTGCCATCTCACCCCTAACCATTCTCACTGCAGTTTGTGCCAGTTGTAGAGAGCTGACATCCCAGAGGTGTCTCTGACATGCAGAGAGACACTTTACACACCACAGCATGCTTTCTTCTGCATCACTACCTAAACTTATGTATTTCTCTGCATTATTTTGGGTTTTGCCATTTTTATGACCCATTTTAAATCCTGAAGTGCCTTACCTCTAACCCTCTGATAGAAATTCAACACAATGGAATTACTTATTTGCCTGTATTTTTTAGTGCCTGCTTTTAATTATGTTGTTGTCTGCCCCTTGCCCAGTGGTGAAAGGACACGGCTATTATTCAGCAGACTGAATCCAGCTCATGATGTAGTCTGTCTCACTGGAAGTGACCCACAGAATTCAATGTGATGTCTTTTTGCATGTCATGTACAGTCAACTGTCACTGTTTGCTGTGTTTGGAGGCTTAGCTCATGGTACAAGGTAAGTGAGCCAAATCCTGAACCTTTCCTAGTGACCAACAGTGAATGAAGCTCACAGCTTCTGGCTACCTACCTCACTGCTCATTCGCTCCTGGCTCCACAATGGCACCTAAACATCTTGTTCCATTGAAAGAATTTTGCCCGCAAACAGGGAAGATTTTAGGAAAACAAATGTTCCCTAATAGATATTTTGGTTTCAGCTGCTTCCCAGATAAGCTCCACAGTATAGCTTAGTATGCTGAGTCTTTGACTTAAGAACAGCAGGTGAGGTGGGGGTACTGCTAAGGATGTTTCTGGCTGCCTTGCTTTAGAACTTATTTTACCTTTTTGAGAAAACAAGCATCCCTTGTCCATGGATCCAAGACATTCTGACCAGCTGGACAGAAACAGCTGGTAAGAGCAAAGACCTGGGGAGGTACCTGGTGCTTCTGGGTTCCAGCAATTGCAGAAAAAACAACAGCCTCATTTCTCCACACCAGCTTTTCCATTAGCATAATTGAGAATAATGAACTGAACCAACAACCTTAAAGTTGATTAATAACTACAGCTTCTCTGGTGATGAAAAGCATTCCATATCCTATTATTAGCAGATCAATGCGAATAATTTGCAGACATACAACAAAAGCTACCCATTGCAGAAATTTCATTACAGTTTTAAAGTAAAATTTAAACAACTACATTTTTATTATTTAAATATTATGTCTTTGATTTCATTTCTTGAAACATTCAAAATTACTATTACTTTTATATGTTGCTTACTTACAATTACAGAAACCAGAACCTTGTCCTAACCACTTATTTCTTAAAGGGTTCATCACTCTCTATATCCCTGGGTTTGCTGTTGTAAAATGTACATCAACATTGAGAGTCTCAGCTTGGGACAAGCAGAAGCAGCAGCTGCTGCTGCCACTGCCATGTACACCCCCTCTCAGTGAATTACCCACCATGCTGGCTTCCCTCTACTGGAGACTGTGTTCGGTGTTAATGGTGAGCTGCTGCTTAAGAGGAGAGAGTTTCTGTAGTTCTTCTGGCCTTGCTGTCAAGGAAACTTGTCTTCCCTCCTGCACATCTGCTGAGCATAAAGCTGCAGTATTCAGCTGGAGTGAAGGAACAAAACATCTGTCATTTTCTTTTTGAAATGGAGATCAAATCACCTACAAACTCAAATGAGCTGGCATTGGAGCTGGGTGCTTTCTCCACTGAGCAGGTTATTGGAGAAGGTATCTGGCTGGATGGGCAGCTCCTGTGCTTGACCTCACACCTCTTCAGTCAGCAGACCCAGGGGCTTTGCCTGGGCTCTGTCAGAGGGGCTGCACAGGGAGGGAGTACTCGCTCCTCCTGTTTTTGCACAAGTGCTGCTGCAGATGATCTGTGTCAGGGTAGTCCAGAGACTGGGAAGACGTGAGTTTGGTTGGGGCCGGTCAGCCATGTGCACAGCAGGCTTTGCACTACACTGAACTACAGTGCTCAGTGAAGTCCTCATGCTGGAAATGAGTAATTTCATCCCACGCCAGCTCTGGAAAAGCTGGTACCTATAGGATACAGGTGAGAAGAAGTGGGAAGAAGGATTCTCTCTGAGATGCCGTCACTGTACTCATCCCTCCAAAATTTGAAGGATCTGGCCACTGTCTCAGCCTTTTACATGCAGTTTATGCCAGCCATTCTCCTGACCTTCACCCTGACTAGGGAGGGGGATGTGAAGGCTGAGTGCAGAATGATCAGTACATTTTGTTTATTCTTTATAATTTATTTATGCTGTATTTAATTTTTCAAAATACAACCTGTTCATTTTGGGGGTGATTTCTTTTTTCCCTTCTTTTAGTTTCCCAAAATAATGTAACTAATATGGAAAGTATCTTGCACTAGGAAATTTGCAGATGCAGATGAAAGCATGTCTCTGGTGCTAGTTACCTGCACTGGACCTGACCCTGACCTGTGGATTGGCTTTGTGTCTTGACCCTGGACCTGCCTCACTGCCACAGACTTGCCGGATGATCTGGGCTTTGCTGACACCAGCTGCCATCCCTGGGCTTGTCCTGCTCTGCCCACCTTGTTCAGGTACTCCATGTCAGGCCATAGGTAAAAAGGTCCCTTTACTGCCAGTCATGCTGTCACACTTTGTCCCCACCTCTTGCAAGCAGCTGGCCTTTGCTACCTCTTGGCACCTGCCACATTTCTAACTTGAATCACATTTTCTCGAAAATACATGCGCTGCTGATACTATCTCTGACTTCTAAGTCTAGGGGGATATTTTTAACAAGCCACTCTGAACTTACAAAAACTAAATGTGATGTTCTGTGTGCCACTTGTTCCTTCTATTTCAGGGCTTCCTGGAAATCCTGACACACCTTTTCTTGCAGGAAGTTCACTGTGAATCCACCCTGATGCTAGGTGAGACAAGAAATGTTCTGGGGACAGGAGAGCAGTGAATTTGCTGTCAGTATTACTCTCAGCAGTTCAGCTCCAGATCTAACTGGAGCCAGAGTACAGTTCCTCACTGTAGATGGGGAGAAATTCAACTCAACAGATATTTTCCTTGCCTAGAATACCAGATTTCTACTAAATGAGGGCACAGGGGACAACTGAAAGGAGAACAAACTACTTTTAGATAAGCATGGTGCAATTCACAGCCAGCTTGCGTTCTTTCAAGTTTGTTGTTATCTTTTGCTAAAACCAATCATAATCCAAGACAAATTCTAAATTTGTAAGCTGAAGTTGCACTTGGCTTCTGTGAAGATGAGCATTTGTTTCTCTTGTCCCTCTTGACCTTATTTTCAAATTTCCTTCCTCACTAATATTTTTTTGACCTGAATGAAAAGCTGTCCATGTACAGATTGTCTTTCCATCCTAATTTCATCTGGCACTGCAGGCTTCTTATGAAGCTATTGTTACAGGAGCTAATCTGCACCACAGACTACCAGCAGTGTTCTCTGGGCAGTGGGGAGAGGCCAGCACTGGAGAAGGCTGTGCGACCACTCCTGACACACTGCACGTAGATACACTCCAGAGTGCGTGTGTGTGTGTGTGTGTGTGTGTGTGTGTGTGTGTGTGTGTGTGTGTGTCAGTTTAACTCTATCTTACCTAGTCTTGGTGTCTAGAGCTCCCATGCAGCAGCACATGGTTATTAGGTTATTGAAATCTAGCCTGAAGCTGTCAGACCAAGTGCATGTACCGGTGTGTGGAATCTGCTTCTAAAGCCACATTGGCAATCACTTTGCACCTGTAAATCAGCCAAGCCAGGTGTTTCCTCGGTGCATTCAACTTTTTCAAAAATCAAAGAGCCATGATAAGCTGCTGAGTCTTTGAGTTATGAGCAACCACATCCTTGTGGGTTGGAGGTGGAGCCCAACCCAGGACCCAACCCAGTGGATCTCAGCAGCATCATTGAAGGGCTGTGTCCCTAGTGGCAGACAGGTCTCGTGCCCGTGACCATCCGACCCTCTGGCTGGGATTCTGCTTCTTCAGCTTTGGCAGCAGAGAAGACAAATCTTGACTTTCTATAGGCTGACTGCACTGCAGGTTGACTTGATGGAGCAGAAAAAGTCCACATCTTATGGAAATTTTTAACGCTCAGACATAATATATTGAAATGTAAAATGCATTCAAATTAGAGACTAGGTGTAACAGCGTTAGTGGCTTACCGCAGCTGGAATTCAGTGCTGAGCAAGGAACCCAATGCGGGCCAGCTTTAATTTGGATCAGACGGCATGCCAGAACATGTGCACTGAATCTGAAAGGGTTTCTGTGGGTATGGCAGGGGGTAGCCAGCACCACAATAGCAGCACAGATCTGAGCAGTCAGCCCAGCTCTCCTCCATGAAGCTGAGCATTGAATACATACACCATCCCAGTAAAGGAGAGATTGATCTCAGCAGGATGGCCCAGTCAAATAATTGTGTGTCAATAAGCAGGGGGAATAAAACACCTTCTCACTTTTCGAAAACCCCTGGGCTCTCCCAAAGCAGGACTGGCACAGGCTAGTGGGGCTATGCAGGAAACAAGGACTTGAGCAGCTCCTGGAGAAGTGTCTGCCTTCTCCAGCCCTGGAAATGTGCAGGGAGGCAGGTGCTGCCCCTTGGTGTCAGTGGCAGCTTCAGGGAGGTGCCTTCAGGCAGGGAAGAGCAGGTCAGGCATGACATGTAGAAGTTTGCACCAGCTGCTATTTCACCATTCACTATGTCACAAATGGACAGTGTTGGGATGGGCCACGATTAGATTTCAAGGTTTTGGGCAGAGCAAAGCATGCCAGGGCTTATGTTTCCTTCTGCTGCAGAAATGTAAAGTCAGCCTCAGTGGCCTTTTTTCTGTGTGGCTCACAGATATTTCCTTCATTGTTTCTCTGTGATTTTCATTGCCATGTGTGACTCTGGCAGAGGAACATCTATGTGGTACGCTGCCTGAAGCCAGTTCCCAGTCCCTCCCAGCACAGCTACCAAACACAAACTGTGCCGCAGCCCAGCGGGGGCTGTGCAGTGACCTGTGATCAAAGTTAGACAATACTCTTCTGGCCCCAGTGCCAAGTGATCTTGTTTTAACCTCAGGATGTCAAAATAATATGGAATAAAATACATGAGGAATGATCTCCCATTGCTCAGAGAGGGAAGGAGAGATTCCTTCTTGCCTTCCTGCAGAGTCCTGTTAGGGCTGAGTCCTGCTGTGGGAAGGTAGAGAAGGAAAAGGCCGAATAGAAGAGGAAAAGCAAGGAGGGATTATATGGAGCGATGGTGATCTGCAAAAGGAAACACTGTTGCTGCTGGAATGCAATTGTAGAGGAAACATTTAGGAAGGGAATCACCCACTCCCAGCTCCTGAAAGGCTATGTCGGCAGCAGCTGAGAGGATAAAGATTTAACTGGTGCTGACAAATATCCCACCTCCTTCCCTGCTGTTGTGGTAATAATGGCCTTTCAGACCATAGTGTCTGTATGGGAAGCTGCAAGGTTTGCCCATGCACAGAGCCAGGCAGGTTGGGACGGCAGAGGAGTCACATTAACTGTGTCCATGCACACCTGTGTGCATGATATTGATAGCAGCTGATGCAGGTTTGCAGCCCAGTTCAGATGCCAGCTGGCACTGCCAGGTGTTGTCAGGGCAGACACTCCTATTGCTATCTCCTGTAGGTATTTTCTGCAGGAAGAGAAGAAAATTGGCCCACATTTTCCATGGTCTTAAGAAGCAATCAAATTGAATCTGAGGTTCCTGTGAAAGACTACCAGAAGCATGGCTCCCTTTGGGCCTCCTAGCAGGAGGGGCCTCAGCTCAAGGCCCGGCAGCCGTATGAAGCAGAAGTGCAGAACATCACTAAGAAGGGCTGCTCTTGGGCACTGCATCTGATGGGCAGTACAAATGTTACTTGACAGCAAGGCTCCTAGAACAGAGACACTTTTGCTTGCAAAGGCCTCTCATGTTTTGTGATATTTGTAATGGTTACATGGACAAGGAACATAGTACAGAACACTATGGGGACCAGGACTGCGGAGTTTCTGATTAATAATCACATAGAAATTAGGTTCAAAGCAAAAGATTTTGCATTTGCCAGTGCCCATTTGGTGGAGTCCAGCCCCTGAATTTCAGTGCAAATTCATAAATCCTCATGGAAAACCATGTTATCTGCTTGTCCTTGGGATGACGATGAGGTAGTGCTGCAGTAGCTGAAGCCACAGTCCAGAAGAGCAGCAAATACTCACCTGCAGATTGTATATGTGAATATGGGAAGGTCACCATTCAGCTAAGACTTCAATATGGAAATTGCTGTTAATAGAGACATTCCAGTGAGGTGAAAAGTCAGCCTTGGATCAGACTGTATGGATTTGGACATTGCTTTAATGTCATCCATCTACTCTCAGCCTGCTCTGTTTGGCCTGGGTTTTGCTTGATTTACAGGTAGAAGTTTTGGGAACTAAAGTCTTAGCTGTAAGTGTCATGACACGCAGGTGGAAACTGAACCCTCAAGGTTATTAGCAGAAATTTATTCTTTCGTGGTTTACTCTAAAAAGCTGTAGGAGCAGACAGCTTTTTAAACACAGGCCTGTTTAGAGAGTCATCCAGCCACGGCAGACAGCATCCTACTCAACTCCGACAGTTCAGGTGTTCAATCTTCAGCTCCACCTCTGCATTTGCTCTTCCATTCAAAAGAAAAAAAATCGTGATTTTGAGACTTCTTTGTTACAGCTTCCTTATCAGGCCAGTTAAGCAGGGAGTGAAATAATTTGTGCTGGGATCACAGTGTCTACTACTGCGCTCACTCTTCTGAGAGGAGCTGTGGGACATACACACACCTCTGAAAAGTTGTGAGCTCCTGCTAATTGATTGTACCTCATGGCCCAGATGAAGTTCGCAATAAAATTGTCATTTAGGCAATCCTTGCCTTCTGCTCAGAAGTCTTAAGCAGTGCTACAGCAGTAATGATGCATATATGCTGTGAAGGAGAAGGGTTTTAAAGTAGAGAGCAACTACTCATAAAAAACATTGAGTGGAAAAAAATTTTGAAACCCCTAATAGTGCTTTGACCCAATTCCTGAGCTTGATTGGACAATCTGGCTTTATTGCTCTCTGTAGATTTTCTCAAGAGGCTAAGAACTACCCTGGTACAGTGGCAGTAAAAGAAACTCATCTGACTAAATTTCATATAGTGCTCTACAAACTGGCCAAGTGCAGAAATATCAAGCCAAGAGCTACAAGGATGTGTGAAATGGGAAAACTCTGCCCACTGTCGCTACCCACAATGCAATAAAGCTCTCCCACTAGCAGAGCTCTAGACTCTTATGCTTTATTAGCTAATTACAGACAGGAGATTCATTCAGCACAATTGATAACACAGTGCTACCTCCATTCGATACTTGTCAAGAAAATACCGTATCTGTCTTGGAAAGGAATTTCACCACCTCCACTTGAAATGTGAGAATTGTAAAGTATCTCCACAGTAAATAAACATCAGAACCTGAACAAAACATTTTCATTTCTTTTTTGCATTCTATGCTTGGTTTCTTTAGCTAATTATGAGGACTCTAGAGAATAATGTCCAGCAAATATTCTCATTTTCTGTCCATGAAATACCAAAAATATATTGTGGTTTTGTTTATTAACTCAAATGCTTTTTCGTCTTTTGCACTAATGATTATAAGGAAAGTATTGATAAAACAGTAAGCAAAGAGTATGTCACTCCAATATGTGACTACATGTTGGAGAAGAAAGAATAAAAATCGCTGAGGTTTCAGCAAACTGGCTTACTTTGCGTTTAATATCTCCTTTCCTTGATTTGGGATTCCTGCTAGTACAAGCAGAGCTAATGCTTGTGGTAGACTCACTGACACTGCCTTCTTGGTCTCAAGTATCCCCTGTATCTTCACCTTTATTCCGCTAAATAATACAGCCCATTGTCTGCAGTTCCCCTCAAGACATTTTAAGCAGTTCTTAGTGTCAGCTGTAATTCTGTCAGTAACTCAATCCAGGATGGGTTCTCACTGTTTAGTAATGCTCTTGAACTCTGTAGCTCCTTGGAAGCAATTGATAAATTATTGTAAACAATGCCCTTGGGATAATAGATGATACCACTTTTTATTTTTTATCTGTAAACAAAATAAGACCCATTTCCACTGGGAATGCAACTGGCCTGGTAATGGGATCCCAGCTTCAAAGTCTGCATTTCTTTACCAAAAGAGGAGACTGTCCTGAATATTAACATAATCGGGATCCCACATTGGAAAGAACAGCAGATGGGATAAAATATGGAAATAAAAATATGAGATGAGACATCTTCTTTTTCGAGAGACCAAGTGTGATGGTTGCAAGAAAATAAAGTATGTGCAAAGATACCAGTACTTCCGTGTCAGCTGCTGAGCATGACTCCTCCTCCTCACCCAATCGCTGACAAGTTAAATAGCTTGGATCAGCAGCTGCAGAAGAACTCTCTTGGCAGCTCCCGCTCCAAAAATGAGTTGCTTTTTCCTTGCTAGCCCTCGTCAGGCTGGTAAAGAAGGGGATGCATCTGAGGCAAGACTGGGGAGGTGCAGACCACTGGAAAATGGCACAAGCCTGATGCTGCTCTGGCTTGTCATGGAGCTCTAACAGTTCAGGAGAGGCTGGTGTTGACAGGTAAGCATGGCAAGGAGATACAGCCCTGCCCCTACCTCATCTTTCCAATATTTAGCCTCTTCTCAAACATTTGGTGACATCTGCCCCATTACAGTAGATATGTGGCTATAGACAAACCGCAGCTCTCTGGGTCACTGTGTTACGTAGCACAGCAATAACCCAGTGTCAAGGTGAAGGTAGCAGTCCTTTAGGATATATCTATGTTCCCAGATGTATCTACATTCCTTTAGGATATATCTGTACTGCTGCTGAAATCACACCTGTAGTCATAGCTCTGCCTGAAGACAACATATAGTCCCTAAGGAAAAGATACATCTTCCTTTAACCTGAGCAAAACTATATTTATGCTATTGGCTTTAGTAAATTACTCTGGAGCAGCACAGTTTTGTGTAAGAGCAGTATTTGGCCTAGCAGGCATAAATCCCTCTAGGTAGGAGGGCACTGGAGACTAGGTACATTTCTCCAGTCTTGTACCACCTGAATAATGCATATTTTTGGGGGTTTTTTGTTTTTTTGGGGGGGTTGGGGTTTTTTTTTTTTGTTTTTTTTTTTTTTGGTTTGTTTTTTGATTTGTTTTTTTTTTGAGAGTGGAATGTGTGTGCTTTTGCAGAGTCTGACACCCTAAGATGCTTTGGTGTGTGTGGGCATTCTGCCTCTCTTCCTGAAAGAGGCTCAAAACTTTTGACTCAGTCTAATCCCTCTGTTTGCCCTCACTGCAAAAGAAAGGAGGGGGAGCTATAACTTGCACACAGATGTTTATCTAAAATATCTTCTTTCTATTTTAAATTTTCTCTGCAGCTTATCAATGGGATACCAGAAATACCATCTGAAATGGACAGGCAGGTTCTTCAAAGTAGTTCTTCTGTTTTCAGGGTACAGAAATCTGTTCTGTGGCAAGGAGGGAAGAACTTGGAGGGATATAGCTGGCAGGATGTTTTTATAGGATGTTTTATCTTTGGCAAAAAGTCCTTGTGTTAGGGTGAGTAAAGCCATGAAACCTCTCCCCTGCATCCCATTTCTCAAATGCTGGAGAACCCTATGTTTCAGCATGGTCAGTACAGTGTGCATACACCTACTGAAAGCAGATTAGAAAGATATTTTTTATAAGTTCCTGAGATATTGCTCTCCCTTTCAGTAAGTTTTTACATGTGTCTTGGAGAGAATTTTTAGGGGTTTTCAAGGTTCTTGAGACTGTTAATAATACTGCTCAGGGCCTCAGGGAATGAACAAGATGGTCTAACAGGTTGTTTCCATCTCTTGTTTCTGTGTCTCTTTGATTTAAGGATTTTCTGCATTTATTGGCTGTTGCTTCTCGTGGCCACTTTATACACTGTGTAGTGATTTTACCAATCATAGGGAATGGCAGAGGCTACTTGAACACCCTCGTTGCCATAGAAACACAATAGCATCTAGCTGGCTCTAACCTCACTCCCCCATACCAACCCCCATGGGAAGCAGAAATTCTGGCCTTAAAATTTAATCAATTTGATGTTAAGTTTTAGAAGCGATTTTCTTTTTGTTGCCTGGGTCTCCTGATGGATGTATTCGTGCAGATTTAATTACTTACACTACTAATACTTTATTAAAATTACAGCAACTAATTATTAGCACAAGTAACACTGTAGTTTCCAGAGCCATCATAACTCCTGTTGTTCGTGTGCTCTAAAGACTAACAGCGTTCGTGTTTCAGTCAGCTGCTGATGCAGCCACAGAGGGAAACTTCCAGCATAACACAGGAGACGTAAACCCAGAGAGACTGGGAGAGATGTTTGGGGGTGTGTGAGGCTGGTGGGTCCTGCACTGGTCTGTGTCCCCTGGCCAGTCCCTGCCACAGCACTGCTGGTCCTCTTACACAGGATCATGCTTCTGTGTCTGCAGTCGTAGGCGCTTCCCAGTCCCCCGCAAACCCCATTGAGTGCACAGTGCTGTGGCCTCATATTTGGTGATATCTCACTTGAAACTTTCTTCTTTTACTGATGGTTTTCAGATTTCTGTACCTTTAATGCAAAAGTGCTGGCTATCCCATGGGCTGCAGCTTGACATGGGCTCCTGACATCATTCCATGATCACTTTGGCCTCTAGAATTCTGTTGTTTTCTCCTCCTACTCCCGTTAAACATGACAATATCTTCAGGTGTCAAGGGTAGGAAAGCACCTTTGTAGCACAAGGTCTGGGGTGTGCTGTTCCTGTGGTGCTTGTCTCAGGTAGCATGACTTTATTTTTGGGTGCATAGAGAACAATAATTTCAGGTAATCTTTAATAATTTGTAGCTTCCAGGAGTCCCTAGGAACCAGAACTTTTTGTTGTATTCAGTCGATGTGAGTTGTGACCTTGGGTCAGTTTACTGTCATTGCACATCCTAATGAGCACATACTCTGGCATCAAAGGCCAAGGCTGGAGCTGGTATACTTTAAACAGGGTGGAAAGAAACCATACAACTACTGTTTTAAATTGCCATTACTGATTAAAAAGAGATAGCAAAGGTTTCTGCTGAGTGAGCTCTGCATCATAAAGACTGCGCAGAATCAGGCCCATGGCAGATAGTGTGGTAGGAAAGGCAAGTTAGTGGAATCACCTGCTTCTCCCAGTTGCTCTTCTCCAGTGACTGCTGCTGCCAGAGAAGGCTGGAGAAGAAAAAAGAATTATGAAGTATTTGCAATATTAATAGCTTCCAGCAAGCAAATACTGTTTCTCTGCTTACTTGGAGATGACATCAGACCTTACCACCCCTTTATTGTCCTGGTCTATGGGAATAGGAAGTCTTCAAGAATTTTACCTAGGAGTTGGCTTTTACAGAATTTGCTGAAACTTGCTGTGAGAACAGCAGCAAACTTACCTCTAGTAAAATAAAGGAATTCTGTGAGGAATAGCCCTCTAGAAGTAGTTTATACTGCAAAAGTTTTGTCTTGCCAGGACTGGACTAGGAAATCATAGATGCTCCTGTAGGACCCGTGTTTCCTGTGCTCCCATGATTAGATCAGGCTGTAACCTTTCAATACAAAAAAATTTAATTTCTGCATGTCTCTAAAACTTCAGGAGACAACCTTAGAATATGCATAGAATATAACAGGCTGTGCATAAGGACAGGGACAGCTGCTTGTCTTTGACAAGTGTGTGAAGAGATAACTTTGACACAGTAAGAACTCCTGGCCTATTTCCAATGGATGTTTACTCCAAGACCAGGAGCTCCCAGAGGTTACCTGTGCCTCTGGGATGGAGCTATGCACAGACAGTGAGGACAGTGACGATGGCTTGGACATGATCAGAAGCCAGCTGATCATGCTGCTGGGATTGCTGGGAACACGCTGTTACGTCTGGGAATTGCCCAGATTCCCACCATGACACATCAGTACTGAGCCTTGCTGATAGTCTCATTTCTGTAACAGAAATTTACATGTTTTTCTTTTGTCAAACAGCACAAGGATTGATGTCCTTGGTGTTGTTAAACTGAGTTTGCCCCTGTAAAATCTGTATGCTGTTTTGGAACTGGCAGTTCATTTTCCCACTCTATACTTTCATGTTTCTTGGAGAGCTCCTGTAACTTTACTCTTCCCTTCTCTCTCCTGGCTGACGTGTTTCTGATCTGTACCAGCCCATATAAAAGCCTAGGAGGAGAAACACTTTCTGCTCTCTTTCCATAAACTGGTAAACCTCTTCCTGAGCCTTCACAACCTTTTGGAAGCACACAAAGTACATTTCATAATTTCCAGGTACAGTGCATGAAAATTCTGCTAAGTAAACACTATAAAGTAGGTTTTGAGAAAATATTAGTCACCATTATGCAATTCTAAAACCAAAACCACAAAGAGAGTGCCAGTATATTTTGTTTTATTGGTTGTGACTGCAAATACTATGCACACAAAGGAAACCTTTGAAAACCAACCAGCCTATGTTTGTATGCATATTACTCTTACAAGGCAATTTGTCTAGTAATCTCAGTGTTAATTTTTTTTCATCTGGTATACACTGCTGATACACCAGACAGTTTTCTGTAACACATCTGAAAAATTCCATGCAGAGATATATATATTTTTTTTGCTTAGCTTATTCTTAATTTTTTAAAAACAAATTTACTTGCTTTTCTTTTTTGTCTTTGCTATTAAATGTAATGAAGAAAATATTTTCATACAGTGTCTTTTAACTTCAAAGTTTTCAAAGTAAATAGAAGCAATGTGCACTCTATTAGAAAAAAAATGTACAAAGTACCTAAATCCTAATTTTTCAGGCCTGCCAGAGCTGCATCTGTTTAAACATGTTACTTATATGCATGTGTACAGTACAGGAAGCTGGACTGCTCTCCAGAACTGCCTGGAGTTGTATCTTTTTTTCTTCTTCTCTTTCTCAAAACAATTTTAAATCTACAAAAAAGGTCAGGGGAGGTCATGATTCCTGACCCAAAGCTGAACTGAGCTTGCCTATACCGTCTGTTTGATGATCCGACCAGGGTCACTGAACTGGGGGTTATTACTGGCTCCCTGTGTCTATGAGGCACAGCCTATCCCAAACAATTTTTAAATTACCACTGGCATGAGACTGTCAGGAAGGATAGTAGCTGGGAATGTCTAGACACTGCCGCCAAGACAAGCTCCCCTATAGCGGAGCCACTGTGTGCCGAGGGGGTCAGGAAGAGGGGCCGGGAAGCTGCCCCGGAGCCCCGGGCTGAAAGACAAAACTCCCATCACGTGCCCTGCAATTTGCTCCAGGGGTTTAGCCAAAGAATTTAAGATAAGGAAATCTATAGGCATTACAACTGGGAGAATTTTTAACTGCTTTATTGCTTTCCATAGATTCTAAAGCCAGTTGTCTGCTTTTATGAGCTCTTTAAATCACACATCGGTTTCTCTTGGCTTCAGTCACACTAAACTGTCTCTGAATTTATACTGGTTCTTCTTGACTTTATTCTTTAGAAATTAACACTGAGGTATGACTTTCAGGTTGTGTCAATGAATTCTCATACTTCTGCAAAGCTGAAGCACCTTCCAGTGCTGGCCAACAGTTCTAAATGGTGTGTAAGGCATAGATAAGACCATGGGGGTCTTTAAATCGTGTCTTTTTCTGATTCATCACTCTGCTGAAGCAGAACTGCAAGGGAAAAGTGAGATTAAATACATCTTCTACTCTTTCCAGCTCAATTCATCGCATTTTTTAGGAAATTTCTTTCAGAATGTGCTGGCAAATTATTTAATAATGATATATCAAAACGTATTAGTATCATCATTTACTCTTTCATAAACACCCTATTATTTACAATAACAGCACAGTCATTTTGAACTTTATACTTAAGGATATTTTTAACAGACAAGTGCCCTGATCACTCAGGTTAGATTGGTGGAAGGCACAGCAGTGCTGTAGCCTCAGCCGCTCACTGGGCACTGTGCTGGCACTGTGTAGGCACCACACTGGCAGAAAGGAGCAGCCCCTGCCCCAGAGCAGGAGCTGGCAGTTGTGTGGGTGGCAAGGCACACACGACTGGGGTGTGGGAGGGGGCACCCCCTGCTTTGCATCCTGATGTCTGAACATAAAAGCATCTCACAAAATCCCGAGTGTTTCTCTGAAGACAGCTGAATGGTGATTATTCCCCTAAGGAAAAGTAAAGCTGTATGAAAACTGGAGTGCTTTCCCTTATGTCCCTTGCTAAAATCCACCATTCTCCAAAGGGGCAGCTTTCCTGCTTTTCCCCTTGGCCACACTACCATGCTGTTTCACAGTATTTGTGGGCTAATCTAAATGTCAGTGGGAAAAACTTTCCATAAGCCCACACTTCCCTTCTGTTTGTACTGTGAAAGGTGTGACGTGTCACACAGCACACCTCCAGCTCCTCAGTCCCTCAGGCCATTGCTAAGCACATGGCAGGCTGGCACACAGCAAGGACACTGGTTTGGTCACAGCAGAGCAGGACCTTTGGTCAGTACACCTGACCTGTCAGAGAGCTCACTCACTGCTTGCTCTCTCACTGAACAGGAAACAGGCTCATACAGCCAAAGCTAAATTTGCAGCATAAATTAATTTACATTTCAGTTGTTAACTTGTGTGCAATTTAATAACAGAAGGAAAAAACCCCAAAGAGATGATACTACACTTGCTATATATAAACTCTTCTAAAAGTCAGTGGCATTAGGGAAATGACAGTCCAGCAGAAATCTCTCAGTGAAGCTATTATCACACCTGTGCCTCAGCCTCAGACTGAGGGTTGAAGATGGACTTACGGAAAGAAAAGAAAGATTTCTTCACTGCAGCCTGTTAGCCTGTCCAGAGTGTCACTGGGGCACACTGCTGGGAGGTGGATTACAGGTGCTAAGCTTGTCATAACCCTCAGAGGTCACAGGCAAACCTCTGCTTTTGAGGCTGCATCTCTATAGACAGGGCTGAGATACAGCTGAGATATGAGTGCTCTTACTGGCTCTTCCTGCTGTTGTCTGTGCTTGGGGCAGCAGCAGCTCAAGGAATACAGCCTACTCAGTCTGCTGAAGTCCTGGGAAAGGAGAGCTGCCACACTAAGTTTGAGGACAATTTTTACCTCTTCCTTTTGCTAAACTAAATTGGAAAATTAATGCGCATAAAGTAATGCACTTCACATTCCCCACGTAAGGAGAGCTCCTTCTAAGGACACTTTTCTTTTCCTTTTTTTTTTTTAAAATTTCTCCATTAGCCTATTCCATTTTTTAAAGCCTGTTAGTTGACTAGGAAAAAGATGCCTTTGTGCCTTCAAATGGGAGTTAATCAAGAACAGTTGAGGCAAGTTATTTTACACTAGCTGCCTTCAGGAGCTGGCCTTCATCTGCTGGGATTTTCAGCCCAGGTAGGACCACAGGTTAGTGCACCTTGCATTACTTTTTCTTACATCCTGTAATAATTGTATAAAACAACACTTTTTCTAAAGTTGGATCTTTCTTTTAATAATCCTACTTTAAACTAAGCCTCTTTCTCATGAACTCACATACAGTTTTGTGGGGCAACAGATCCTGTTTCTGAGGATGCAAGAAAAATCAATCTGTTCTCCTTAAGGCGAATGTTTGCAAAGAAATGTATTGCTCATCTATGACCTGCCTATTACTGCTAAAATCTGTTAAGCTTGGGATGTAAGTGCATGTGCAAATAAGGAATCTTGTGACTGCCTTCCCTGCCCATCCTGGCAGCTCCTCTCTGGCGCATCTGATCCGTGTTGGCCCAGGTGTATTGGCAGCTCACACTGCTCACCCGGTGCCATCCCAGGCAGTCCTGAACTGCATGGATAAACAAGTAACAGACTATAGCTGGACAAATTGGCCCCAAATGCTTTTAGAGACTGAGGGGTGAGCCACTGAGTATGGAAAAGGGCAGGATTTAACTTGTGCTGATGTAGAGGAAAATTCAGTGAGCAAAGCAGCTCAGAATGAAGTGGGACAAGAGCCCAGCCAAAAGCAAAGATTCTTCTGGGGCACTACCTGTGAGTGATATGAGTTATGTAATCTGGGACAGTACTAGTTTTGCTAAATGTGATATCTGCATATGGCGTAAAAATGCATTTCTACAGAAGATTATGTAAACATCTGTGAGCAGAAAAGAGGGTCTCTGATTTAAGGCATGGGATATAGTTTTGAT
Organism: Oreocharis arfaki; assembly: GCA_013398015.1. Lineage (NCBI taxonomy): Eukaryota > Metazoa > Chordata > Aves > Passeriformes > Paramythiidae > Oreocharis > Oreocharis arfaki. Next base: position 123,108 of record VZRR01007844.1, on the reverse strand, counting down.
GCCTGTTTTTTAAGAACGCTTCTCTGAATACTCCAACTTGAAAAACGCTGTTGAATGTTAAAATGCAGCAGCTGAATGTCTAATTCAAAAGAGAAAATTTAGAATGAGAAAAAGGAACCCTGTTAGTCACCATGAAACACAAAAGGAAAACACAGAGAGAGAGAGTGCTTTCCAGAAATCAGTCAGTGAAACATCCCAGTATCTCTGGACTTTGCTCACTGTATCACTGTGGCTCTATTTACCCCTCATGCTTCTTGTAACTATCTGCTGTAGACCTTCCTAGCTCTTAAGTATTTAAAAATATGTTTTAAAGAAAAATTGGTAGCACTTTTCAACTAAAAAAATTGAAATAAATAGTTCAAACAATTATGTCCCAGTGTACATTGCAGTTAGAGAAGCCCAAGAAATAAAATTATTGCTGTTGCACTCAAGATTTTCACGCAGCTGATGAACACAGGAGAAGGCAGAGCCCTCCTCCCCAGGACCCCACACCAGCCATTCTCTGGGGCCAGGCTGGGGCTGTGCTGTGGGACCACGTGAAGCCGCCACAGGAACAGGAGCCACCGTTGGTCCTGCTCGAGCTGGCCATTTTTATCTACCTACGGCAAACAGCTCAAAACTCAAGAGTAAGGCAAATTATTTGTAGAGCTAAGTTAAAGTTCATGTTAGTTGTCTTCTTCATTTACAAAGCACCCTATCTCTGTGCAGTAGGTGATATAAAGACACTTGTGGTGACCCATCCTGGAGCCCTGCCCTGCCCGGGAAGCAGTGGCATCGACTTTCTGCCTTTCCTGCTGGCTCTTGCAGACTCTTTTGGTTTTTTTTTCATTTTTATCTCCTGGTTCTCCACACTCTTGTTTATACAGAGGTTTCCTGTGTCTCTGCATGCATGAATAATGTACTTGATGGGATGTATTTCTGCATGTTCTCTCTCCTCAGAGGCATTGTCTTGCCCTGATTTGTGTCATCTCCTGGGCAAATATTTCAAGGTTATGTACAGTTTAGAAATTCATTTTGGAAGCTTCAAAAATATTGTAGCAAGTAGGGGAAATACAGCAAGTAGAGAAAAAGAGCATTTCTCTATAGATTTCTCAGTCATGGGAGCACCAGAATTTTAGTGATGAAATAATACTCCACAAGAAGCAGAAAGTTGCAGGTTTAGTGTTAACAGAATTTTGAAAATAAAAAGAAATCCTTATAAGGAACCCACAGAATAAAATTATAATAATCAATTGGGTAAGAATTATTTTCTTTTAAAACAAAAGTTTGGAAGGATTTTCACAGTTATGTCTTATATTTTGTGCATAAAGTCACTTGTATGCCTAACTGTAGGGCAAGCCTTTAAACAAAAAAAAAAAAAAAAGTTTTATGTAGTTGGAAAATGTTTAGTGACAAATATTTAAAAATAAACACACTTTGTTTGTGCCAAATTGTTCCAATCTAAGCCAATTGATTCTAAGCTGCAGCATTTTATCGATTGTTTTCATGTTTTTCTTCTAATTTTCTGATGTGTTGACTACTATAAGCTCACAGCAAACCCAAGCTGGATGGGAGCATGTGCATAACATGCTCACTACATCGGCTGCAAAATAAATAATTTTTTTTTGACTAATCATATCAACTGCAAAGCATTTTCAGTGCAGTGATCATTCAAAAATAGGGTTTTTTCATGTAAGCAGAGTACTGTACATTACAGCACTGCCTTAGTGTCATTTCACATGGTTTTGTACGACTTCTGTAGTCTGCTTTTGACCTTTTAAAGTATTTCAGTGTATGATGATAGTCATCTTTCATGAAAAGAAAAGCTTCAAATAACTAATTTTCATTCTTGAAATCATTAGAGCAATTTCTGTTATAATACAGATCATTAAGAAGGGCCAGTAGTTATGAATCTGCTACAAATGCTCTGTATTGAGTGTGATTTAAGGAACGTAAGTTTATTAATAGCATGTTTATTAAAAAGAGTTTCTGGGTCCTTCCTGTGCATGACTATCAAATCTATTGGTGCTTAGGATGATAAGACATGGTTCCAAGTGTAATACACATTTCAAAAGAATTTGTGATTACTGGCCTTCATAGTAAGCTGTACTGGTTTTTAAGTTTAACTTGCATAATACATTTTAAACCAAGAATGTGAAAAGAATCTTGTTAGATCACACATGGACTAAATGCTTTGAAATTAGAAAATTCCCCTAAATTCTGAGGGATGGCAAGCATCAGATTCTTGCCCTCTTAACCCCCTCCAAACTTTGATGATAGAGACTGATTTTGGCACATAACAAGAATGTAACTGGGAAAAATAATTCAACAAGCCCACAAAACTGGATGTGCAATTTTGACACAGAGTTGTTCAAAAGCAAGAATTCTTTATATAACATGAGGGCAGTAAATCAAGGGATTTTGCCACAGTTCCTTGTCATGCTGATACTCCAAATAGGGGCACCCACACTGCCTGGTACAGAAAAAATGTTTTTTAAAAAGACTTCTTTCTTTTACCTTTCCATCACAAATAAGGTGTGATTGTGGATTTCTACCTGTAAAACTCATCCTAAACTACACTGCATTTATTGGAGAATATTTTAATCCCCGAGAAGATGAATTTGACTAAATTTGTGCTTTCTGAATTATGATACAAACCAAAACCACTTTGAGAAGATCAACGTCATTTAAAAGGAGAAACGATGGAACAGTGATATTCATCCCTCTAAAAGAGAATTTTTCTCTTTTCGCTTATCTCTTTAGGATACATTCAAATGTAATTCGAATTACAGCATTTCTGTGGAGGATTACTTCCCATTAGCTAATAAATAGTAAACTGCAGCAAATAAAATATTTTTTTAAACTTTTATCTCTTATCAATGCTGTAGTTTGGCAGATAAATTGGCATTCTGATTAGAGAGTTTTCAGAACATTCAGTTTCTAAAACTCAGCATACTAACACATTTAAATAGCATATTTCATTTAAAAAAAAATGAATCTCATATATTAATTTGTTGTGGTGGTGGAGCAGCAATAATAATAGAGACGCAGTTTCAGCCCTAAAGACTTTTACAGCTTGGTTTTTCATTAGGCTTTTGAATCCCAAACAAGGTATGTAAAGCATCTATTTTGTCTCAGCGTTCAATCAGAATTTAATATTTGTTCTTATTGAATCAGATTCCTCAAAGTCTGTAATAAGCCAATTCTTTGTTGTTAATTTTAACATGAGTGAACTTAATTTTTCAGTGTGCAAAGGAGCTTAGGATAAGCAGGTTTGAAGTTAAATAGAAAACCCAGGGAGCAATATTTATGAAGCAATGTGGCCAAATGCATTTAAAATGCAGAATATTTGTGACTTTGCTAGCCAGTAAATCCTTTTCTAGTCTCTGCTTAGCTACAGCAGCTGGTGATTTTTCAGTTTCCAGGTACAGTATCAGCAGCATAGCCTTTCTTTTGTGACAAAGGAATATAAGTTGCCTTGGAGATTTTTAATTAACTCTTCTCCTGTAGCTCTGCCTGCTTATCATTTCAGCAGTTATTTAAGCTTCATATCAGATTTTGGATATTGTTCTTCAGAAATGTCTTCTTAATCTACACAAATTAGCATTTCAGCAAAACAGTGTTTCCATAATGGACCATTCATTACACTTTTTTAAAAGGTGTAGTTAGTATTTACACCCATTAATTCAGCCTTGAAAAACAGATGAATCCTAAAGAGGGGAACATATGTGGATTCTGCAACTAAAAGAAACTATCCTGCACAAAAGAAGTGATGGTGATTACTTTCCTAACCTTAATCAGACTAAGATACTTCTTAATTACTTTTTATGATTTGTTATCAATAAATAAAGATGAATAGAATATTTTTGGATAAATTGGGATTCCTCAGACTAATTTGTTATTTAATGCAGTATTATTCATTTAACAAATAAATTTACCTTTCAAAATGTCCCTAGCTTGCTCACTGCCATTTTGAAATGGCTAGTTGTCTCAGCCAAGTGGGTGAAGATATATATATATTTCTACGTGTGACAATAAAAGAGAATAAAGTTGGAAGAGGCAGAAAGGTGCTTATGACAGTCACATCCCCTGATGTCACAAATTTTTTCTCTATACTGCTCTTTTAAAAAGTCTGGAATTCACTGTCATCATTGTTGTTAATGCCATTCAGCTAGCAGCTGGGCTTTAGGGGCTTTTTTTTTCCAGACGAATTATAAATGTCATAAATGCTTCCAAGAATACAGAATCAGAAGCCTCTTCTACCCTGAAAATGGAGGTAGGAGTCTGAGCAAATATGATTTACAGACACGGGGTTAAGGCTATAAGCTAGAGGGAGCTCCACCACAACGAAATGCAAAGGTTCGGTTTCATTTATCAGTGTGCTTCCCCGGCTTTGTCTGCTCGTGAACATAAAAGACCCAGTTTTATTGCAGATATTATCTACACCATTCTGTGATATGAATGTTATTGTCTAAACTGTTGCTGAGACATAAAACAGCTGAAACCCTCTACCAACACCATATTTATGCCAAACCTTTTGATAAATATACAGGTCTTTTTGTTCACCTTCACTGTCTTTGTCTTCATCTCACCACCCAGCCATTTTTAATGAAAATGCACCCTCTATAAATCCCAAGCAGAGAAATGCACCAAGAGCCAATCTTGTAGCCATAATTGTGCAAGATAATGTCCAGCAACGGACAAGAATTCTGGGCCAGCCCCAAGCCCTGGGTCTGCAGAAAAAAAATATCTCCCCAGTTCAGTTATTTCGTAGTGCTCTTTCCAAAGTAATCTACACCACAAATTCATCCCAATGACAACCTGGTTTATTCCACAACTGGGCTTAAACAGGGATCCATGAAGGAAGGTTGGAGTGACCTGCTTTGAAAGGACGTAGTTATTATAACTGGAACATTAATAATCTTTAATAATTGCTTCTATTAAGCATCTCAGAGACACAATGATCTATTCACAGTTCCAATCATTCTCTAGGAATCCTGTTACCCCTTCTGTAGCACTGGCTAAAGGACGGTGTTAGTTCACGATAATTTTTAGATGCCTTTTCAGTGTAAGAATAATTTTTACTTAATTTGCATCCCTGCCTCACCTTTGTGCACCGAAATTCCGGACCCTACATTTGAGGTTCTTCTTTCTTACCTCTTGGTCCTCGCTCTCAGCAGATCATAGTGCACTGGTTATAGAGATAATAAGAAAGCACCTAATATGTTCTTACCGATTTTTGTTAATAAAATGCCACTTCAGAGAGAAAGCAACAGCTGAAACCACGAAGGTTGAGTCATGGCTGTGTTAATGAACTTTATTTTTGTCTATATTTGGTGTCTAATTCATAGTGAATAATTTATTAAGTAAATGTGTCCTCTTTCCTGTTTGTAGAATACCCACAAGCAAATTATGACCTTATTTCACTTTTTAGAAACAATATTATTGTTTTCTTCTATCAACTTAAAAAATTTTCCAACATAATTGACCAACTCAAAAACTTTAAATGTAATTGATCAAGTCTCTTCTCCTTCAGCACAACTGACTGCATCGGTAGAGCACAGTGTTCTCATAACAGAGAACAGGTATCAGCTTTTCAAGCAACCTTACCACTAATCTTCTCCCAGTAAAAATTTGAAATGGGATTTCCAGATATGCTGCGAAGAATACTTCAACATTTGCTGTGTAACAGCATTCCTGAGCATAAAACCTGGTAGGCTTGACCTCACTTGCGGGAAAAGGCCAGAACAGGGCTTAGAACTGGGTCTCGGGTTGGTCATCTGAGACTCAAGAGCAGGAGAGCCTTGCATTCACACAGCTCATGAGTTCCTTGAAGCTAAGAACCAAGTAACGGCAACCTTAAAACAACATGTAGGTATCAATCTTATATATGATGTATTTTCTACATTTAATGTTTCTTTTCTAACTTCTGAAGAGCTGGGGGTTTTTTTTGAATGAGGCAAACAGAATGCCTTTTTCTCCTGTATTTATGGGAAACATGGACTTATTTTTGCTCCTTTCATAAGTTATGGCACATTTACTGAGTTGTTCATGTATTTGTGCAGCACCTTTTATGTCTCTGTGCTTTAAAAAAGAAGTCTGAGTGTTCTGCTCACAGACAGGCCTTGCAGGATGCTGAAATGGGCAGCTCTGCTTCTGGTCCAGGGGAGAGAATAGAAGTTTTAGCACACATGCTGGCAACTTAGGACCCATTTTTAGGGCTGTCTGCATACGGGCTAGGCCTTACCTCATGGGGCTTTAGCAAAAGTTGTCTGCTTCAGCGGACTCTGAAGTGGACCCTGGGTGAACGGCAGATCAGCCTCAATAAGTATGCCAGAAATGTTTATCACTCTGAGAACTCTACCTGCAGAACTGGCATTAAGTTGCAGGTCAGGATGTCTGTTTCCAGGAAAATGCCTGAATTTATTTCTTAAAGTATTTTAATTTCTGTAACACAAAACAAAAATACTTAATAATCTGTAAATATCCTCAGACATCACACAAGAAAAAGGACCTCTTTTGAAAAGGACCTTTTTTCTTTCCCTTTCTCAACCTGGAATAAACTTTCCAATGAAGATGTTCTAAGAAAAATGTTTTGGTCAGAGGTGGCAAACCAAAACTGATGCTTTCCTGACAAGTCTGGGCTGCTGGCAGAAATGTTTACCAACACCTGTCTTTAGACTTATGCAATCATTCTCCTGTAGTTCCTTAAAAATACAATAAAAAGGCAGAAATTTCTCATTTCTGAGCTCCTGGTATCACTAAAGCTTTTTACCTGAGAAGTTTTCTCTTGAAAAGTTTTTTTGCTTAATTTGCTATTTAATATTAAATAATGCAATATTAACAAGTTCCTAGTGGTCTTATGGACAAATACGCAAGCAGCAATTCTGGGACTTGCTCCAAAGCCCAGCTGCCAGCCATCACCCCTGTGTCACAGCAGCGAGGGGCTGGGGGAGTGATATGGTCAGAAAGGATTTCCAAATGGTACTTTTACAGGCAGCTGTTTGCCAATCCTCAGTTTGCTTTCTGAGTTTGCTGAAAAGTCCTGCTTAACATCTTTTTGAAGATTTTAACCAGTGTTTGCTTCTTTGCCATATGGGATCACCCTCAGACACAACTGTGGGATGCAGCCCCAATGCAGGTTCTGCTGCACTGCACTGCACAGGTTGCCATAGTGACAGACAGTAGAGACATTACTTCAGAAATGTTGCTTTATTGCAGCTAAAGTGTATTTTGAAACAGGATCACATTTCAAGTCACTCCCTGTGTTTCATATAGGAACAAGCAGAATTACTGGCTTCTACAAATAAGAATTAGTTTGAACCTGCCCATTCCCCAGCAGACGCTCAGCAGACGTCATGATGTGCTGCATGTGCTTTCCATTCCTTTTGGGTAAAAGAGTCCAGAACAGCGCTCTTCTCTCTCTCAGTATATGCACAAACACACTCTGCCTCTCTGCTGCCTTCAGAACTGCCCCTGCTTCCAAACAGGCCCACAAATACCACGTCACTGCTGGCTCTGATGTGCTGTGTCTTTTTTTAATAAAGAGTATCTTACTTCAGATTCTATCAATTTTGTTCACATTAATACAGAAGAGACATCAGGGGAGATTTCTGAAGGATCCCTGACTGTGTTATGTCCTGACAAATGAACCAAATAAGGGGCATTTCGCAAGCATGGCAAGCACAGCCTGGCCAGCTTGGGCTGAGATGTCTCTCAGATCTGAGATGGCCTTCCTCATGGGAAGATGGGGAAGCCTGTGGAGATTCAAGCTGCAAAATTCATCAGCCGTCCTCTCCCCTGCAACACCACCTCCATCCTACAGCTGGGGCAGGCCCAGAGCCATCAGCATCCCTCTTCTCCACTGATTAAACCATCCCCACCATTTTCCCTAACAAACAGGATGAAAGGGTGTGCTGGTGATGGGAGGAGCTTGGGCGCAGTTTAGAAACAGGTGAGTTGCCAGTTTGCAGGAGGAATGTTCAGCCCTGAGAGCCCTTCAGCCACAGGGCTCTCCTTCCCACAAACAGGGGTGATGGGTTGCTGGAGCCTCAGTGGGTGCATGGCTGGCACCAGGACACTGCTGACTGAATTCTTAATATAGGAGTAATGTAGGACAGAAGGATCTTACTGCTTTTTGAAATAGAGTTTTGATCTATGCCTCGGATTTTACAGCTTGTTCTTTTACATCCTTTCCTTTCCATTTCTGTAACTTACAGACAGGAACTATTTTTTCTGCAGTAGATAGCTACAAAGGTCAGAGACATGATTCAAATCCTGTGCTGTTATGCATCTACTTGCAGTTACGCTTGTATCATATACTAACAGTATAGTCACAATGTCAAATGTTGATTTCAAGCCTGTCCAGCATACTCCTTCCAAAACACACAGCCCAAGTCAGATTTCTTTGTAAGAGAATAAATAACGTACTGTTCCACCAGCTTCTTCCTTCCTGGCTCTGTGACCCTTTGTTCCCTGGGCTGGGAATTATTAGGAAGATTAGACTTCTTATTTTATTTTTTGCTCATTCTTTGTCCTTCTGCCTAAGCAGACATGACTCTATTTCCATTTATTTTGCACACATCTCAACTACCAAGACAAGCAACAAGCACAGGCATTGGATGAATTCTTGTCTTGCTTAACGTTATTTTCCTGTCCATCAGTCAGCAAGCGGAAAAAGAAGTGGATTAAAGTGTAATGCCCCAGGTTTGTTATGATGCTAAAGGACAGTAAAAATAATATGGGGAAAGCATCCCTATTTTCTCATCTGGTAAAAATTGAATCTCTCTTCTATTGAAACTCCAAAAGTAAGAGCAGACCCCTGGCACAGACAACTGAAGGCCTCAGCTTCAGTTTGCCACAGGCATAGTGGTCTCAATGGGACGTGCCTATAGGTGAAAACCTTTGGGTCCTCTGAAGAGGACCCATGATTTGAACCATTCAGTGATTGAGGAGGACACAGAACCAACAAGCAGAGTCTGCTGCTGCTTGCAGCTAAGCCTGTGGAAGAAAATCTGTGTCAGAAGGAGTTACAGCATTGGCCTGCCACAGAGAGCCAAGGGCTTGGCATCAGGAGAGACGAGCCCAGTTGAGGATAACTACTGAGTCTGATTTAAACTGTGCCCTGTCTTTTCTCAGGTGCGGGAAACGGGCTGAAAAGAGGCAAAATGTGACAGACTTTAAGTCTGGCTCTTTTGTACACCCTCATGCAAACACTGTCTTTTCTTCCCTTATATACCTGCATGAAACCACACACTTGTGGTTTGCTTTGTAATTAGTTCTGGTGCTGAGAGAAGACAAGAGAACTTCTTGTTAGATGGATTAAAGGGATCTGTGCTCTACACCCTTTGAGTGACAAGAACCATGTCAGACCAGTCTGCTGTCAAATGAAAAAAAGCGACAGCACAGTCTGAACAAGACGCGTTCTCCCACTTAGCGAGTGGCAAGAGGCAGGCATGAACTAGCCCTGTCAGAGAGCAGCCACAGGTGACTGGGTCAAAACAACTGGGACAGAGATGAAAACACACAGCGTGACTCCTCCTCAACTTAGATGAAGCTCTCCTGCTGAGACTTGTGTCTTCCTACCGGGGAACTAGAAAACGCCTTCAGGTCAAGGAGTGGGAAGGGGAGGAGCCTGGAACCAGCTCTGCACAAGTATTTCCTAGGTTGCAGCCATCACTTTATAACAGTGTTTACATGCGATGTGCAATAACAATAACTCTTGTTGAGTAAAAAAGGATGGAAAGTAAAACAGAGCTCTCTGTGCCTGTGGCACAGTGTCAGTGTGGCTGAAATCCAGCCTTTGAGTCAGCTGAAGCCAGATTACGAGTCAGGGGAGTGAGGGAGAGATTCCCTTTATGTTTTGGTTCCAAGAGCTCTGCTAACATCAAACATCAGTGCAGCAGGTAGCACGGGAATGCTGTGGAGAGGCTTGTGCTCAGTTCTGCTCAAGTCCCCGTGACTGGGCAGCTCAGTGGTGGTCTACCTGCTGATTGCATTAGGGTTATTGGCCGAACTAGTTCATTCTCAGCTTCACAGGCTCTAACATCATGGCAGAAATATCATAAATATTCAAGATACAAATCCTTCAGGTGCTGTAGAAGTAAGCTAGTAGGGAATGAATGCTCCAAATTTGGATTCATAGAAAAAGTCCATGCTGGAAAAAAAAACTTTCTCTCCTCTGAAGTTCTACCTTAGTACTGCATTCTGAAATCTACAAACAAATCAAAATCTGCCTTTTCTGCCTCTAACCTATATAAACACATAGTTTAATGCAAATTCTACCAAGCTTGACAATCAGCACCTTGAAGTTATATGGCAGAAAACAGCCCCTGAGACCATGAAGTTTTTTTAACCGTTTCCAAGGGATTGGAAAAGGGCCACAGCAGCTCTCACACCTGAACTCTCTCGTGCAAAGCAGATGCCCACAGCAGAGCATTGTTTCCCTCATGGATGCTCTGTCTGGCCTTCACTGTGGCTCAGGAAGTGTGCCCAGCTCTGCAGAGCGGTCCCTTGAACTCTCCTCATGCACATCTGTGATTACAGGCACAGACTGCAATAGCAAATATGCACCTGTAGCTATGAGAGCATCAGCAGTGCTTCAGCTGCAGATGCGTTGTGACTGTCTCACTGTGTGGACCAGCACTGGCTCATTGATACCTGATGTTCTGCAGATCTTTGTTATCTTTACCTGTTGTGAATCATCTTATATCAAGACTGTCAGCATATCAGGGCAGATAATAATAATGCTGGCATCAGTAAAACTGCAGCTTAGATGGCTCCATGTGTGGCTGAAAGATGTGTGCCCCAGCCATGGTGGAACTGCCATGAAATGTGTGAAGAGTAACAGGGCAGGAAGGGCAGACAAAGTGATCCAAACGCTTTAAAGAAGAATGAGCAGCTCTGTAATACTGATGCAGGAGATGAGGAAATAGATTATTTTGTGATGATCAGCAAAATAATGGCATGAAAATAACCGGTGAGGTGACAACAAAACCAGTCATGTGCAGAGTGCAAGGCTCAGCATCGCAGCTATTGGATCAATGGCAAGTGTTGAAGTTGAGAATTGTATGCAGAGCTGTCAGGGCACATATAAACCATAAAATCTACTGATTCTAATCTAAGTCTCTGATTACAAAGTGACAATTGTCTTTTTTTTTTCTTGGTTTGCACCTTACTCTATGACTCCAAAATGTGGACAAGTTAGGACAAGAACATCAGAGGAAGCAGAAATCATTAATCAACAATACCTCCAAGCTATTATGCTTATAATTGTAAGATTATGAGTAATGATTTTTTGCAATACATTTTCACAAATTGTTTTTAGAAAAGTACTTAGAAAAATATCAGCTTTTCTGGACAGCACCTTTTTTCCTGGCTAAAAGGAATTCATATCAAATTATATTTTAATGGACAGATAAAAATGCAGAAAGGGGATGGAGTATCTAGGAAGAGCTTTTCTATCATCACTTGGAGCTCAACAGCAGCAAGAAATCCTCATGGCACATTGAGAATTACTATCATATATTGTCTACCAAGCAGAGAAGGGCTTCTGCAGAGACTTGCTGTGTTTTGAAGTAGCCTAAAAGTCAAAAATCAGATTTTTTATCTGTCCTGCCTCTCACAGAAGCCTTGGAAAAACTGAAATTCATGATGGATGACAGTTAATAGAACTTCTTTTCCTCAAATTTCTGATGCAATGGGTTGTCTCCAATTTAAGAACATCTCAGCTTTTCAGGCCAAGAGCTCTAACTGACCACATGCAGGCATCTGATATTTCCCTGTAGCCTAAGGTATCTGCAATATAATGGTTGAACATCCAATGCTTTGCATACATCCTGCTCTGTTACCTCCTTTTTATCATCTGAAAATAGAACTTCTTATTAAAAGGTTTCACACCAGGAATTTTTTCATTGCATTTGAGATGAACAAACACCTCAGGAGAAATAGTATCAGCAGGAAAGGTCAGAGTGGTTGCTCTGTAAAACATTTTTAAAAGGTCTTAAAAACAATATTGGGATAGGTCGAACAAAGTTTTCAAAAGTCAAATAACTGGGAAATCATCAGTCCACTTCAATTAAATGATCTTACATTTATACTGTCAGCTGCAATAACACTCAGTTATTAGTATTCTGTGACTTTTAAAGCCTGCAGTTTATACTCCTAAAGCATAGCACTAGGAAGGGAAAGTGACAGCCAAGGAGCTGTCTATGGATGCAGCCTGTCCTGCCGACCTCACCAGGTGTGCCCAAGGGGCTTGACGCAGGGGCTGGTGTGTGTGGCTGGTCCCACCTGGCCAGCACTGCCACAGGACCTGCTGCTGTGCCCCAGCCCTGTATTGCCACAGCGGCCACCTTGGGCACAGGCTGACAGCAGCCACAGAGACTGGTATGGCTGAGGAGGCCAACGAGGTGATCCTGCTGCTCTCCTCAGCCCTGCTGAGGCCACACCTGGAGTGCTGTGACCAGTTCTGGGTTCCTCAGTACAAGAGAAACAGGGAGCCCCCAGAGCAGATCCAACAGAGGGCCAGAAATTTGATTAAGGGACTGAAGTATCTCTCTTATGAGGAATGGCTGAGGGAGCTAGGCCTGTTCAGCCTAGAGAAGAAATGACTGAGAGGGGAACTCATCAGTGTCTGAAGGGAGGATGTCAAGGAGATAGATCCAGGCTCTTCTTGGTGGTGCTGAGCAGTGACAAGAGGCAATGGACAGAAACTAATGCACAGGAAGTTCCACCCGAACACGAGAAAGAACTTCTCTCCTGGAGGGGTGACTGAACACTGGAACAGAGACCAGGGAGGTTATGGGGTCTCCCTCACTGGAGATATTCCGGACGCATCTGGACACAATCCTGTACCATGTACTCTAGGATGACCCTGACTGAGCAAGGAGGTTGGACCTGGTGACTCACTGTGGTCCCTTCCAGCCTGACCCCTTCTGTGATTCTGTCATTCTCAGGCAGTGTGCAGCACACAGTGGCTGTGCCAGTGGAGAGCAGCTGGGTTCCCTCCCCAGGAAAGCCCCTTGCCAGTCGCACCCAATGTCTCCTTTTTACGTGTTCCTCTCTGGGAGATGCCACTTCCTCATTCTGTACTGCAGTCACAGATCCTGTGTCCTTATCTTGACATTAAAGAAAAAGATTTAATTGTCAGTCCTCTTAAACAAGCGTTTAATTCCATTCTATGGGGACTAAAGACAGTCTTAAATAATTGAGCGGCCAAGAGATTGGTTATTTCTGTTTTCATTGCCCATATTGATTTAAGTGCAGTTAATCCTTTCAAATACCCATGTCACACTGGGCCTGATGGCTCTCTTTAGGGCAATATTGTTCCTCTGGCTAGATTATTTGACATCAAGCATTGTAATGTCACAATAAATCCTTCATGTAGGCTGTTCTTTTCAGAGAAGTACCAGATGGGGACTTCAGCTCTTACATTAAGCTCTTGGTTTTACTAGTCAGAAGTTGGGCTTGTGAATAATTTTCATTAAATTTTCTTTTGTGCCTCATAAAAACTATTTCTTCAGCAGTGACATTAAATAATCAGAAGCCCAATTAAACAGGCATGTTGACATAAAACAAACCAAGGTGTTCCCCTCACTGCAAATTAAATATAGTTGTGTGTAAAATAATCTCATTTGGGATATAACCCAATACAGAACTTGTGGAATGGATTTTACAAACAAAAAAGTGGGAATGGCTGAAGCCAAGATCCAACAGATGTGTTTTACAAATCATTGCAACATTTCTTAGTTCTGGTTAAGTCCTAAATCTGTCTGTCTACCTTGAGCTCCATCCAATTAATTGAATGATTCTCCACTTGCTATTCATCAATGGATCCAAGTGAACACAATAAATGGAACTCTCTGAAACTTCCCTTGGTTGATGCACTCATCTTTGCTTCCTCCTTTACTGTGCTTTTCATGACTGCAGAGCCTTTAGAATAACTCTGCAATTAGTTGGCAGTGGGAAATGGGAAAGCAGAGTAGCGGATGAATTTCCCTTGAAGCAGACGGTCTTGCCTGTGCTATTAATGTGGACAGCTGCTCAATGGAAGCCGTTTTACCTTTCTTCTTCTCTGGCCTTCCTTCCCTTTGGTAATAATTGCATTGTCTGCTTTTATGGGGTCTTTGGGGTTTTTTTGTTTAGGTTTATTATGAGAATGCTTAATGGCCAACTGGTAAAGAACCTTCATGGTGATTCTTTGGGTCTGTCCCCAGAGAAAGTAATTACACGCACAACTTCATGCTGCCCAGTTAGATGGTGGGTGTCACGGAGGGATGCACAGGACCTCCTGGCACCATCGTGGTGGGGGGAGACCAGGCTAATGGCATATTAGCTGCACATGGTCCCCATCTCCCTGACTAGTGATTACTAGGGGATCAATTTTATCAAATTTAAGATAAAGTTTTTATTAGAGTTCTTGTTACTCAGACAAGAGGTCTAAAGTCCTGGCCAATTCAGCAAATATGGCACTCTCCTTTGCTAATTTAAGCCATATCTCAGCATTGCTTTGGAAGCAGCAATATCAGGACTTGGGCTCATGGTCTTCAAGTTGTACTGTGGGCACTGAAGACCCTTTAATATCAAAGATCTTCATGCTATCTGCACCAGCAACCTTTATAGTAACCAAGGAAAATAGATTCTTCAGTTATTAATAAGAAATTCTTCTTTTATTACGGCTTTCTTACTAACCAGATGTGTATTTGAAATTCTTGAATTTTAAACTTCATCTGGATGAAGCATCTGGATCCACCTCATTGGGTAGCCTTTAGTGACAGAAGATATTTTGGATTGGCAGCTAAAAGGACACAGAGTTTACCAGCTGTTCCAGCTCTGCTCACATCATGCCTTTCATAGCACCTCCCCCTACTTAGCTCTCCCTTTCCTGTTGTCATACAGGTTGCTGGTGCACTCTGGAAGGTGTTCTTGCACTACCAACCTTCAGAATTAAATTATTATCTACTTCTTCAGCAGGAGCGGTATTCATTATGTATGCATTAAATGATGTTAAAATCTGTTCCCTCTGGACTCCCTGTCTATCAGAGCTGCCCTTCTTCCTAAGCAGAAAGATGATGTCCAAGAAAAAAGGTGTGTTAGAAAACCAGGCAAACAAGCAACTTCTGCAAACCTGAAGAGACGTGTGTTTTAGGCTCTGGTTTTCTGGACAAGGATACAGATACCCACTGCGCTTGTGGGTTATACCAAAGCAGTTTCACTTTCGTTCACTGAGCAGATTGTGTAAAGAACTTATGGCTGTTACTTATCTGCTTGGGGTATTTACCGCATGGCAGCACATGTATTTTTTTCTACTGTTGATTGCCATTCTTCTGTTCTCTTGCCACAGACCTGCCCTAAACTCATTCTGTGTGGTCTCAGCTGCACTGGGATCAGCAGCAAGGCACAGATAAATGTATGGGTCACTTCTGCTGTACATTTGGTCACTTTTTTTCGGTTAATTTTAAGAAGTACATGTTACTGTCAAATCTCGTCCTGATTGAGTAAGAGTTTACATATTTGATGCATTTTTAAATGACATTTTAAAGAAGTTTTCTTAAGATCATAATGGAGACAGTCTGTCAAGAATGCAGCTCACAGCAGCGTGAGAGCATTCCAACAGCATTACCGGCTCGACAGCCACACACCCAACGTGGCTCTGCCTCGTTATGCCCAGAGGTGTAAGAATAGCTGTGAACAGCTAATAAGAATCAATGCTATTGGAGACATCTGGTTTAGTTTTCATTTTTCAGTGTTATTAGTGCTTATTGGTACAAGGCTCAGGAATGCAGCCAATCCCTTTGAAGTGGAGTGTATTGTAAGGCTGGAGGCATTGTGAGCCTTGTTGATGACCCTGTGTGTAACCTTTCATTTAAACATCCGTAATGCATGGAATGAGAAAGGCCTCCTTAAAAGAGAAGACTGGTATACTAGAAATCTACTTGCTGACATTTTAGTATTCATTTTGGATTTTATAATCTCCAAACAAATAGCAAATTCTTTAATCTTTCAAGATCCTTTAATTTTTTAAAAAATCTTTTACTATGGTCATGTGAAGACATCACTCTTCTTTCAGTTATTAATATGTAATAAAGGTCCTTAATCTGTGCACAGTACAAGCAACCAGGGAAGATACAGCTCCTCCCAGAAAATAACACAGAGACCAAGTGGAGCTGAAGTCAGCTGCCAGCTGTGTCTTGTTCCCCTCAAAATCTCACATACATCTACAGCAGCCTGGAACAGGATGAAAATTTGTTTTGTGAATAAACTGATCTGCATAAACCCTGCAGTTTAGAGTGAGGTTTTCAGAGGCATTCTGTGGAGCACAGGGAGGGTCAGCACAGCCTTAGGAAGCTCCTGTCACAGATCAGGCTCAGAATAGCAGCGTGGTGAGATCGGGGGGTTCTGTGTGTGCCATGCTCTCTGGAGGCTGATTTAAGTAAAGAGACTGTCACAAATGCAACAGTGGCGTCATCTGGAGAAAGCTGGGAGAGATGATGTGTGACAACCATCACCACTCTGAAGACAGTGATAATGTACTTTGATCTATACACGAGAAAAATTTTTTGAGCCACCTCTGACAGTCTGATATCAGTTCCCACCACCTATGAAAAGTACTTCTGTCAAGACAAAGAGAAGTTTCCTCAGCTGCTGAGTACTGAATGCTGGAAGGTAGCTGACTGCTGCTTATTCATGGAGGACAGCACAAAGTTTTGTTATCCTCTGCACAGATGTGGCAAATCTATCATGGTGTCTATCTTACACTTAGTGATGCAAGTCCTCCCTCCCAATTGCCTTGAGGGGAAGCAAGCAACAGTGTCTGCCCTCTTTTTCTGACTAGCGTGTTGGGATGAAGCTGATGCTCAAGCAGCAAGATGTAACTCCAGTACCTGGCATGTGTTAGTAAAAGAGTCCTGGTGCTCACTGACTTCAGCATGGACAAGTAAATGCAGATGAGCAGAAGTGGAACCAACCATACAGCATGAGACAAAGCAGTACAGTGGGTGAATGGTGGTAGCGGAACCCCCCTCAGTGTTCTCTGCTTCTCATTAGCAGTGGGGAGTGTCAGCTTGGATTTTTCAACAATTAATGTGAAGTTTGAGCTCATTAACTTGTGGGTTTTTAATAGAGTGATTAATACAATTACTTGCTTGTACTTACATGGAAAGAGTCACAAATATTAGCAAGAATCAAAATATAATAAAAGTGGGCCAGTAGTGAGATGAGAAAAGTGGCAGAAGTTGGTTGGCTTAAAAAATGAGATGTAATAGCAGACATATAAGTGGGAGAGGAATTACTCAGGATCATAAAAACAGGGATGATAGAAGGAATGAATAATGTCAAAGCTTGGGCTGGCAGTGAGATCTGCAGGGCTGTGAGAAACTCTCATAAGTAAAGGGTCAAGTATATCACCAAGGACATTCAAATCTACTAGAACAAGGTAGAACAGAAAATGTCTTCTGAATAAAATGCCTTAGTCCTTTGGGATGAGATACAGGATATTACAGTGCCAGCAAGTTCTATCTGTGTATTTGGACTGGCCACCAACATTGCTGCTGGGACATAGCTTGGCACCGTGTGAAAAGGACAAAAAATCTGGTAGTGATCATTCTGAATGGCATGGACAGAATAGGATGTAGATTTAGTTACAGACATACACCAGCACAGAAAGTATGTCTTTTCTGCAGCAGGAATATACATTTGGTTAAAAGTTGTCCCTTTCAATTCCTGTTTACCGGAACCCTTGAGTAGCAACAAAAGCAACAAATCAAGTAAAGCTACCAAGAGAATTTTTCTTCACATGGGAAGAGTGATCTATGATTTTTTTTTTTTTAAATCTAGACACTGCAGAATTGTTGTTTCCCAGTACAGATAACAAGGATATGTTTTAAACCAGGAACACTCTTTCTCTGTTAATCCATATGAGAATGAACTAATATGTTCTTCACCTGATGTCAAAGAAACAAGATGGCACATTGGGGCAGTGTGTAAAAATGTAGAACAAAGAAACCTAGCCCACCATGACAGTGGAAATAAGAAAGCTGCACATTCCTCTGCCTGGGGCTTCTTCGCACCTCAGTATCCTTAATTATGTTCCAGGGTATTTTGGCATTCCTTCTATTTGCATTTAGATCTTTCATCAGGAAGTTAATGTTCTCAGAGCAAGTAAGATCTCAAACCCCATAAATCCTAATGTTTAATACGTTAACGATATAGAGATAAGTATTTAATTTTGCTTTATGCATGACAGAGAAGCCAATGACAAATAGCACTGAGTAATATTTATGAGTTCCATGCCTGAAGGAATAATAAGCACCTTAAATTATTGTAAATTCCAACAAGGCACATACATTGAAGGCTTTATAAAACTTTATATTTTATGCATGTTAACTACCACATTGTTCTCCCTGCCATAGTTCAGCTTTTTGGTGTTTCCAGCTCCTGTGATTACAAAGCAGCATCTTCCAGAGCTGAAACAATCTGTGTGTGTGTATCTAACTGTTCTTCCTGATATTGTTCTGGTCGTCAGGTTCCAGCTATATCCTGAAAAATGCCATGAAAAGGGCAATAAGGAAATTTATTGCAGGGCTAAGAAAGAAGCATATGGTTACTAAATGTCTATAATGGCTAGAAACAAAATAGGGTTCATCTTTCCTTCTTCTCTTTCATTATTTGTATATTAACTTTATGTGCCAGCTTTGCTGACCAGCATTTCCTGTGCTTGCTGAAGGGCAGCTGGAGAAGGGAACTTCACACATTCAGGAAAAGAGCAGCAGTTTCTACAAGCATCTTATACCAGTTCAGCAATGAAGAATGAAGGGCTATGGGAACAGAAGATGGACTATAGCAAAGGAAATCTATAGGAAGCCACTTCATTTCTTGGATTTTCAAGTGCACTTTATAACTGGACTCAGAAGAAGTCACAAGTGTACATGGAGGTTTCAATTCCTCTGGCTGAATTTGGCTCTGATAGTGGTGGCAAACTGAAGATGCCTTGGTAGGTAAGGAAATATTTACAGATATTTGTGAGAGAAGATGGCAGCCTTGTGTAAAATGATACAGTTGCCAAGTGTTATCATCAACTCTAACTATATGCTGCAAGACTTAAAATATATTTTACAACGTACTATTTTAAGAGCATTGTAGCAAGGAGTAACAGACAAAATGAATGGAAAGTACCCTCTTGCATGAGTAAAATGTTTTTCTACTCAGTTCTAAAGAATACATGTATAGAGCAGAGGCAGTGGTTGGCACATAAATGAGCACAATCTTGTGACTGGGTTTCAGGACATCACTTAACCAAGTATTATGAAATGAATGGGGGTAGGAGGGAATTTTCCTGTCTGGAATAGTATTTAGACAGGTAAAAAGATGGTTCCCAATTTCTAAAATACCACATTTTAGTACCCATCCTTTGTGCCACTGCACCACATCGGTGTGAGCCTTCTGCAGACGACACTCTGCTCAGAAGATTGCACAGGACGTACACACCAGGATACTCACTGCTACTCACAGAGAGTTGTGCTGACAGGAAATGCAGCAGCAGTGCCCCAGTCCTGCTCGGCAGGACTACCTCCTCTTCTTCCTCATAGCAAAATCAAACCCTCCTTGAAAAAAAAATTAACAAAGTTTACAAAAACCCCCACAACAATCCCTCCAAGTAAGTTCTAAGTGTTCTTTTTCCTTAAGGGCAATTTACACAACCCATACCTAGGATGGGACCACTTCCAAGAGAAGCTGAGTTTTGTTTTTACTCCATTAATCTGGCATGGCAGGAAACTCTTACCAGTTGTGCACAATACATTTAGTTTCTTCCCTTCTCTCTTCCAAATGTACTTGGCTTTATTAAGGTACAGAAGACTTTGAGAAATGTGGTGCTGTGGGCTTGCAAAAATAAAGTACAAGTGATGGTGAAGCAATAACGTGTTTAACAAAGTGTCATGGAGAAGACAAGCTGCAAAACCTATTTGCTGCACTGCTGTCTCCACTGGACCACCTGCAGCTGCACAGAGCAGTCCTGGGTATCTGCTAAGTGCTCTGCATACACAGGAACACAGCAGGAATTACCCAGGTTTGTGTGCATCACCCAGACTAGTACTGATTAGTTCTTTAAACTCTGATACCACCTGTTGAAACCATGTTGGATAGAGAAATCTTTGGTCACATCCATTCTTGGACAACAGCAATCAGTTAGTCTCGCCAGTACATTTAAAAGAGACCTTTTGAGCAATACACGGAAGGAAACTCCATGAGTTCTTCAAAGGCTAGTTCAGACACTGGGACGTGACTGAACTGGCAGAAGTAACATCTCTAGGAGGTAGTTATGTCATTTACTGCAGGTACAACATTCAGGCCTGACACATGACAGGTGCTGTAACCTTTACATTTGTGTGGACAATGGAATCCATAACTTATTTTTAGACCAGTCTTCTGGACTTGGTCAAAAGATCTGTTTTGTGTTACCATAACAGAAGGCTTAGAGGGAACCAAGCAAGGGGAACGATACAAAATGTGTGACTCCCACAGGAGAAGAGACAGCAGCCATATTCTGCTCCTCCTGTCATGTAACAGGTGTATTCATGTATTTTTAATTCTATTTTTTAATTGAGCAGTGGAGACTGTTTCTTGCCAGCTCTGACTGTTTTGCCTTTTGGGTAAGAGACAGGTCTGTAAAAGATCTTGAATAAATAGTAGCATTCTGTTGCAGTCAGTGTCCATCTATAACTCATTTTCAGCTCAGTATAAAGTTTAGACTAATGAGTGTGCTGAGGACACTCAGAACAAAAATAAAAAGAAATTCAGAAAGCTGGTGAAATGCAGTTTTTCTTGGCAACAGGAAAGAGCATGGACTGCCATGGGGAGGTGCCTGGTGGGTGAGGGAACCATTCTCCTGCTGCTGACAGATGGGCATCAGTGGATGAGAGCCCAGGAAAACTGACACCCAATTGTGGGAGTGGGACCTGCATGTGGGCAGATCCCCACGTCAGCTCAGTGCTAGAGGAGTGTGCTGAGACTGAACCACAGCAGAGGCTCAATCAAGCTGACAATGATCAGACATGTAACTCATCAGGTATGGGTCACAGGGGAGCATGCAAGAGGTTGAAGCCGCTCAGATTCCCTGTCCTTGGGAAGAATTGCTGAAACGTCCTTGTCCTGTCCTTTGAACAGCCATGGGTGGAAGCCGGCGGGCTGCGCTGGTCAAGGTCGAGCACCTCAGAGAATGCCAAGGCTCCTGTTGTTTTCTGAGGCTGAGCATGGGGACTCACTGGCAGGGTGTGGTAACCGAGGGGTTGGTATCAGGGCAATAAACAGGCAATAAATCCACATTTAGGGCCCTTGTCTACCACTGTAGAAGATCAGCTTCATGGATCAGACAGTTTTTGCTAGCATTCATTTAGGAAAAATGAATAATAAAACATGAACCATTTGGTTTGTTGGAAGTGTTGCGACAAGATTTTTAAAAACATATTTCAGAACTTTGCTTCACAAGGATGTGGGGCACTCTTGACTTTCTGCAGTGTTTTACCAGGATGCTCTGAGGACACTGCCCCCCTTCAGCCTCTGCTCGAATGACTGAGTCACCTCAGTGTGGAGGAGGGTTTTTAAGTGCTTGGAGGAGGGGCAGGCTGGTGGCCAAGCAAGGCTTAAATCCTCCAAGTACTTCTCTACTCTCTGAATTCGTGAAGGCGTTTCTCCGCAAGGAGAATTTTCCTGCACTCCCAAACAAGTGTTGCAAGAGATTATTTAAAACATTGCTGTCGGTGCCTTCTAGCACTAAGCCTAATTAAGTTTCTCTCATGTCTTGAAGGACTGCACATGCTTGCTTTCAGGAAGATGGCAAAGCACCGGCACTGCCAGATCCATGTCAATGTGTGAGGTACCTCTGCAGTAAAAATGACAGCCAGAAATTGGTAGCTGGTTCTTATAATTTAGAGCCAAGAAGCTAAGATTGACGTTTGCTGGCAGCAGGTTTGTTGTGGTTAAATATCTTTTTTCTTTAGCCCATGAAAAATACTCACACAAGAATTACTTGATCCACAGCAGAATAGGATTAGCATCAGGAAGAGGTGTCTGGTGGCAGCCTCAATAGTACGAGTTTCCCTCCCTGAATGGGATTCATTCTTCCCCAGTTGAGCCGGTGGGAAGTTCTTGCTCCTACAGGAAAGTGCATGGAAGGCTGCCATGGTGTTGTTTTTTGCTCTCATGTTATGCCCTTTTGCAGGGGTCAAGAGTTCTTCCATAAAACTCACTCCAGGCTAGAGGTCTCAGCATAAGGAACCTTCTTGGCAAGTCCTTCCAGAAGGGATTTTACACATGGGGTGATGGAGCCCCCATGAAATGCTTGCCAGCCCAGCACTGCTTGTTTATTCCAGATTCACTGGAAGGAGAACTCGCTTCACTCTTCAGCCTGTCCTGGAAATTTTTTTCATGGATTTTCTCTACTACAGCTGTATCTCGGTAAGATCTCTCTGACAGCTTGGCACAGGCACACAAAGCCGACTGAGCCATTGACAAAACCAAGGTGCCGCCCATTATCTGAGCACGCTAGAGTGGACAACTGCTGGGAGATCTCGAGTGCCAGACAATGAACGAATCCTCTGCGGTTAATTGTTATCCCTGCCAATGAGAGGAGGTTCGTCGCTCTCCCAGTCAAGGACAAAAGTCTTTTCTTCGGCCCTTTATTGCCTGTCACAAAGCTGGTTGGTGCAGCTGGGATCAGGCCCACAGCTGATCCTTCTCTGCACCCCCCCGCCCCCGGGCCATTCCTCCCAGCTCAGCTGGGGTCACCCGGACAATGGGGAAGCTGCGTCTCCTGTGTCACAGGATGTTGGGTCTATAGCCTGGGCAGCCCGAGAATATGTGTGTATTCTCCCCCTTGATGTTCAGGGGCTTGATACCTCTTTGTTTGCTTTGCTTTATTGTAAGGTAAAATGGAAGAAGGGAAAATGCCGCTGCCTAGAAATACAGATGCATAGTGACATAAAAGGGATGAGAAAGGCACATTTCAGCTGTGAGCCTCACATCCCAGCTCAGCACAGGGGTAGTGTAGCAGGAGGCTGTCACAGTAGCTGTGCTGGCTTGCTGCAAGGGTTCTGCAGACAGGATCCTCTCCACAAAACAAAGCCGGTTTCATGTTCAGGTGACAGGCTGCCTAGTGTAAGGTGTCAGGATAATTTGGCAGCTCCTCTGGCAGGCTGCTCTCCATGCAGGAGTGAACTGGCAGGTCTGACTGAGCTGCAAGCAGACAAGCCATCAGAAAATAGTGATCAGAAAGTTGTGCTGCTCTCTGTTTTCCTGTGTTGGAACTTTGCTTCCCCGATGTGTTTGATGTAGGTGCACTAAAAGCATAGGATAATTTTTTCCACTCTCTGTATTTTTGTGGTTACCTTTCTCCCAGCTTGGGAGCCAGCAAGCAGATCCCAGCATGTCCATTTGCTACTACCCACTTGTGCCTCAGCAAGACATAGCACAACCTGTGCAACCTATGCTTGTCTCATTAGGACCTAACCTGGTTACCTGCTTCCCAGCATTTACCTAGTGGCTCTTGGAGAAAATCCCTGTCTCACGTCCTCATTTCCATAATGCTACTGCTACCAAGAGCGTCACAGCAGCTGGCTGCTTTTCCCACAGTTTATCATACGTGATGACTAAACCGCGTTTATTCTGCATATCCATCTAAGCAACTGCCTTTGTTGACACCTGCACTGAACACCAAAGGGACAATGCCGGGTGGTGTGGGTTAAATAAAAGTATGTCCTTTGCCAGATGACCACCAAGGAGCTGGAAAAAGGTCAAAACTGCAGTGGTGTCCTTCCCTTTCTCCCTGCTGTTATGACTGTTATTATGCCTTCAGTGCAAAGAATAGCAGAGGCTGATAAGCATCCTGAAAGAGATGATTTAACTTGTATTTACCTATGCATATAAGACAGGTTTGAGACAACATAGGCAACATCCCGTTCTCTGGCATCTAATGTTAAAGAAATGAATGGCTCTTAGTTCATCTACTATTTTGGAATAATGTATTCCCTGATTTTTCAGGTGTCATTGGATTATTGATAGCTATTGTGTTCTATCTGCATATCAGTGTTTGTACTCCCTCTGCAAAAGACGCTCACCTGGAAGCCTGTGGAAATCAAATACATATTCAGGACTCAAAACAATTCCTGCCTGATGTATTCAAACACAGCAGCAGAATTTCATCACCTACCTCACCACCAAATTCTTTTCAGATCTTATCTTTTCCAGTCATAAGCTAAAAAAGATGCATGATACAATATCCTAGCAGTGCTGCAGGGGATGTGACTCCACCAGTAATTTCTGAGATAGATGTTGGGAGTGCCCCTAACTAAAATTGTTTGAGGATAAAATTACTGAGCGCAGTGCTGAAATGGTGCATCACCCACTGGCCTGGTCCAGGATTTACAGGGGGCTTCTAGGGCCTAGATACCAAAATGCTACTGAATATCAATTGGAATTTTGTTTCTAATTCAGTTGCCTGAAACCCCATTAATCCTTCCCATAACGTTTCTTTCAGGTTTTGGATGGTGATTACATTAAAAATCCTATAGACTTTGATCCTAACAGGCAATATTTGTTTTGGTGTCGTAGAGCTTTGATAGCCACATCAACATGAAATCGAATTAAAAGAAAAATTTAGAGATTTGTATCAGTTTACGATGGCAGCTATTCATAAAAATTGAATTGGTGTATATGTGGTATTTATGTACAGTCTGAGAAGCACAAGCCAGGGGACCAAGGTCTGATGCAAAATTGAGGTGTTGTTAATGATAAAAAACTTAAGCAGTACCATAGTAGAAATTATGACCTGTGAACCCCTGTTCCAGACCAGACTGGAGGTCTAGGAGTTGCCATGTCCTTCACTTGCCACCACAAGTGACAACATGAGTATTTTTAACAAGGAGACAAGAAATATGAGTTGGTTTCTGACAGAGCATCACCCACACGGGTTGTGAACTGGGACTTGTTGGGTTCTGGTCGCTGGTTCCTTAGAGAAGGACCGGACCTCTGATACAGCTTTTCTTCCTGAGAGTAAGTGTGCAAGGACAAAGTGCTGGAGAGACCCTGTGCCCTGAGGAACATAGTCCTGCCCTCCATCAGCACCCGTGGAATTGGCCACAGGGGCACTGAAGGCATTTTGCATAACTGGAGGGCAAGATTTTCCTCTGGTTGGCCACAGTGTTTCTGCAAGAAAGACCTGCAGGACTGATTGGAAGAAAAGAATATTTGTACCTTATATATTGGAGAAATTGTTCAGGAACAGTTAATCCTTGTGAAAATCCTGCTCTGAAATGCTGCCAAGAGCCAAGAGTGGCTGTGCTGTTATTTGCCATGTCAATGCCAGTCTGTGAGGAGCGCCTTCTCGCCATGTAGCATGCGACTCTGGCAAATAGAGTGGGACATTTTTCTCCCAGCAGGACACAGCTGATTCTGTCATTAATGCTGCCTGGACTCTGGGACTGCCAGCTTTTCCTCCCCCATGGGCATTTCCTGCTATTGGCTGCACAGCAGCGGCCAGGCCAGCGGCATAGTACTTACAGGTGGAGCACATGGGGTACCTTGTCTGAGCACGCCTTACCTGGAGAGCCTCTTCACAGACATACGTGTACACTGAGCATCTATTTTATCTCACTTGTTTTTGTTGACTGTAGTATGTATCCTCGGCTCACAATCCTCTGCACTCTGTATCATTGAAAATCAGGTTCTCCTCAGCCCGCTGCTGTCACACAGGATGTATCTGTGTGAAATCTGCCCACCTCAGGGAGTATGCTCATCATTTAACATAATCTTGTGCTTTCCTCCATGCTTCATTTTTCATGCTCTTAACAGCCATAACAAGTCTGAAAGGTAAATGATGAGAAGCCTAAAGTATGCAAGGAATGACTATTTGATTCTCCTGCAAAACTGGGAAAGAAAAGCCACAAACACCTTTGAATTTTCGCATACATACAGTCTTGTTCATGCCACACCCATGCTGGGCTCAGAAACATAAAGCATGCCAACTTATTTTTACAGGAAAATCAGAACAGGTACCTGGAACACAAGGAAGTTTTGCAAGGGCACTTTTGAGGAAAAATTTGTCTTATTCAGATACTCTTAATTTTAATTCAGAAATATATAAAAAAAATATTTGCATAGAAATATCACGTTGGGTAAACTTTGTATTTACTTTTCAGTTGTATTGAAATAGTAATGTTACCATTGTGTTTTCATTTATAAAAGCTTTAATCACTAATGCATATGTGCATTTGGTTCAAAACCAATAATTTCAGACTTTTTTTCCCCCAGTGCTCAGAAAGTTAGCTTTTCATTCCAGTCTGTCAGATTTTTCACTACAATAAAAAGTCATTTTTTTCTCCAGTGTCATCAAGTTTGACAAAGCAAAATAATGATGATTAATAAAATACTACCTTTGCTTTGACTAAACCTATTTGGTTTTATTGCCTTATTTTGTGGAGGTTTGTTTTCCTTCCTGTGGTGTAACTGTTACTTTTAGTACAGAAACACAAATATTCCAGGCTTGCAGATACCAGCTCCAGTTCTCAGAGACTCCCCTCTGACAGCTAATTGAGGCATTACTTCATTAGCAGTGTGAGCAGGAGCAGCACTGCCTTCCTTGCCCCTGTGGCTCCTTTGGGAGTGGGTGAGTAGAATAATGTAGGAAAAAGCAGCATCGGGACAAAGCAAAGACTAGCAAGTCTGGGTGGGTTTGTCATGGGGCAAGACAGCTCTGAGCTGTGAAGTCCCGGTCATCTAGCAGGGGGTTGTGGTGTCTTGGCTCTTCAGGGTACCCCTTCTAACAGCTGAATGCTGCTTCATGTTTTTTAGAAGATTAGAAAAGAAAGGTACAGAGTTCTTTATTAGAAGCTGAAAATTACTGAATGCAGTAGTAGGTCTGGTGTGGAAGTTTGAATAACAGTTTGAACATGTGAATTAAGGTTCAGAAATTTACTGTGATGCCCTCAGGGGCATGTCTTTGCAGTAGCTCTCTGTAGAGATAAGCAAGGTACCATGAGAATCAATTGCTGCTTTTTGTAGCTACGGTAATTTGGGCTAATTAGGGCAGGCTGATCACCACCCTGGTGCTGAACAGAGAGCTGTATATAAATTCAAAATAACTAAGCTGTCAACTTCAGTGAGTTCCTCATCGAAAAGACCTCATTTGCAATCACCCGTGGAAAAAAGCTACTTGCACAGACAGGCCATCCTGAGAGCATCCCAAGCCACGAAAAAACGTTTCAGTTCTGAAGAAGTTGCAATGCTTGGAGCTTCCTGCCAAACTTCCCTGGTGTCTGCAGGGTGCTAGGCTGCCAAGCCTTTGGGGAGAGACTTGGTGCCCGGGGACAGCTGGGTGCTTTGCCAACTCTGGGTGGCTGACCTAGCTCAAAAGGGCAGGGAGAAACTGAGTGCACTTCCCATCTGTTCTGCCCAGCACCAAGTCCAGTAGAGCCTAGCCACGCTTCCAGCAGTACCTACAAGATGAAAGGCTGAGATCTGCCAGTGGTTACCACCTTCCTCCAGCCCAGCCCAACCTCAGCAGTGCCCCGGGGCTGCCTGAATCATCACAGCAGCACCAGCACCGACAGTTTGCTTTGCAAAGCATTAGCTCCTTAATGCCTGTCTCTGCTCCAGTTCCCACTTGGTTGAAATGATGAAACCCTGCACAATATCAGCCTGACACCACTGCTTACTCCTGGAGAGGATTCGTTTGCTTCATTGACAAAGCTGCCAGGTATGTGGAAGGGAAAGGGCTAGGCTGTGCTCACATGCTCCAAAAGCAGTTAAGAAACCCGAAAACACAGCACAATCTGATGTAAACAAACAAGTTCTGCATATTCTCCCTTCCCAAATATTCAGAAGTCTTAAAAGAATTGGGTGTGTAATTGAAAGTAGCCGAAGGCAGCTCTATCCTGTGCTACCAGCGCTTACGCAGCCGATCACCCAAAGTTTCACTTGGCAGCTTGACAGGGTTACACGTTTTCACATGGGTGAACAGTTCTCTGACAAAGCACTGCAGCCCAAACAACACTGAAAACCACATTGTCTTGTTCCATGGACTCTGATTTCAACAGGCTGGAAGAGACATTTTCCTTTTTTGCTCCAGCCTTGCCACCAAGTCCCTTGCCTGAAAGAGCAGCACCAGGAGCCTATTTTCTTTGACCTCTTTAATCTCACTTGCATTTTCGCTAAGAGATAACGTGCCTTGTGTTCTGCCCCATGCTCTCACTAAGCTCCTCTGGAGACATAGTTCCTAACGTCAAGGGGATCCCACTGTCAGGAAAAGATCTGAACCAGCAGCATTTTAGATTTTGGAAAACCATTGATCAGAAAATTTGACACTTACAAGGGATGCAATTGTTCTAAGAAATGAGAAGCATTTCCCTGCAAACCCAAGCACTCCAGAGGATCAGCTATGGGGAACAGGGCTGGCTCCAGAACACCAGGTTGTCTTCCTTGCATGCCATGACTTTTTTCTCTTATGGGCCAGAGAGGAAAATCATTCTAGGAAAAGAAAACTCAGTATGTAACAAGTGGGTGAACAAACCACAAAGTAGGGGGCAAGATGAGCCTCTTACAGTTCTGCACTGAGGAAACAGAGAAACTTGTCCCTTCTACCATAGCGGCTCAATAGCTCTCTTAAAGCTATTGGATTTCCCATCTTTTGAGAAAAAGTCTCACTTTTGATGACTTTGTTCCATGCTAAAAATAACTTTTTTTTTTACTGAAATATGACAAGATAAACAGAAAACTCCACAGCATGGGCAGACACTACACTATACTAAAATCTGACATGTTTTTCTACTACTATCACTGTTTTCATTCATGTATATGCTATTTCCTTCCTACTTGCATAACTTAAAGATATGTGAAAGCACTGGAGTGAGAGCTCCATCAAAGAGCAATTCTCCTGACTAAATCAACAATTAGGGGAAATTTAATTTAAAAAAAAAAGAAAGAAAGAAAGAAAAAAAGAAAAGCATAACAGACTCTTCACATAGTTGATTTCTGTTATTTTAGGGGATAAAAGATGCTTTTTTCAATCATCACTCTTGTGAGGGACATAAAAGTCCACCTACAATACAAATCACATTGTTTACCAAAACCACAACCAAGTGCATTTCTGGTTCCTTCTGCAGCAAGCTTTGATGTCAAGTGGTGTTCCCAGCATGGAGACAAATTTATTTATTCATTAATTTAATATATTCAATAAGCCAACCAGCACACAGACTTATTCTTTACAAGTAATTAGAATGTATTACAAGCATACAAATGTGCCTAAGATTGAGAACTTGGGTTATAATCTAATGAAAATATTGTCACTGAATTAATTTCCTATGTGGTGCCAGACTCACAGAATAAAAAGTATATTGAAAGTCTTCAGAGACCTACTGTCAACAGCCCAGCACTACCTCTATTTTAAGCAGGAGAAGATTAGATTTCAAAAGCCTGTTCTTTTCCATGCATGTTCTAGTTGTCTTAGAGGAATCTTCTGTACTTGAAAGGCCTCATAAACGTTTCAGAGATTACAAAAGTGAAGAAACAGGCAATTTTTGCTACAAATGTCATTACAATCAGTACTTTATTATTAATAACTTATCTATTAATTAAAATCTATTTATTTATTAGGCTTTTCTATTGTGCTATTGATTTATTAATAGCCATTAGTCATTAAAAAATGCATTAGTCTCACAGAAGTGGAGTTCAGCTGTCAACTTACCGGGCTCAAGGCAGTTGGTCCTCCCTGTGATGAGCTGCAGTCCCAAGAGCTGTGGGTTGCATCA
Source organism: Oreocharis arfaki (assembly GCA_013398015.1). Lineage (NCBI taxonomy): Eukaryota > Metazoa > Chordata > Aves > Passeriformes > Paramythiidae > Oreocharis > Oreocharis arfaki. Next base: position 93,334 of record VZRR01007844.1, on the reverse strand, counting down.
CTGCAGCAATTGAAAATTGGGGTAGGTCCGACTCTTGCTGTGGCCGTAAGCTGTGGTCTTTGCCAGCAGTGCAGCAGCACACAGACCCTCACTGATACTCAGTCCTTGTCAAAACCATTCATTTCACACTTGCCTAAGATTTTAATTTCTCAGTGTTTTGCAAACTGACTGTTGGGGTAGCAGTGAGAAGAGGAATGTTTTCAAGAATGGGACATGTGATCTCAATAACACACAGAAACCCTTCGGAGCAGGCTGGGACAGACACAGGCTGTTGGCTGATGCTCTCAGAGAACAGCTGCTTGCACTCATTCGTGGCCGTTGGAAGTCACACAGGCAGATGAACCACAACTGGCATATTGGTTCCAACTTTCTATTCTGATCAGCTGGTACAGAAACCAGGCAGAAACAGCCGCGTCTGGGTGCAGACACAGGCTGCAGCCCCACGAGAAACTGCATCCCTGAAGCATCCCAGAAGCTGCCAGCCTGATAGCAATCTGCCTTCCAACACACTTTTGTTTGTTTCTGCCTAATGCACAGCCTGGGGGCTTCTCTCTTTAGAAGTGAGAAAAAGAGTTTAAGTTATCCAGAGCTACTTAATTAATTGTTTTTAGTCAGATGTATTTTGCCTGCTTCAGTATGCAGCAGGCTTCCATTGCTGTGTCCTGCACGAAAGATGGTTGCCACTAGGAGTATAATTACCTGTTTTCTCCTCTCAGTTCTAAAACAAAAGGTTTCCGCACAGTGCTGAAGTGTAAAGAAAGATCAAGGGAATGCTCAGGGTTCCCTCACAGCACTTCAGTGCAAGGCTTATCAGCGGCTCCTTATCGCCACTAATCTGACAACACAGGTGTGATGGGATGCCCCAGCTGGGACGGATCTCTGGTAATCTGATCAGGAGTAACTCATGGTGTGCTGCTGGACACCAGTTTACTCTTTACCAGTTGAACAAAGGAAGAAATTAGGCCTACCTGAGTGGTGCTGGTACCCAGAGGGGTGTGGTGGGGAGACCTTGGCTGTCTGTGGGTGTGCAGTTCCCAACCATTGCACACCACCACTGATACGCTCCCTGGGGGCGGGGAGAGAGCAGGTATTTACAGAATGGTTGTTCAGAAGGAAACGGCATTTCATATCCCATGTTCCTTGTTTTAATAATACAGATGGCTCACTGTGAAACATCTTCCTTAAGAAAATGTAACTCTGTGACCCGCATCCTTGCTGCAGTGGCAGAGCCGGAGCGGCAGCCTGCGCCTTCCCACTGCTCTGGGGAAAGCTCCCTGTCCCACCCAGTGGACAGGGCTTGTCCCCAGAGCTGGGTCAGAGCAGTTCATGGCTGAAAGGGTCAGTGTCTGCTTACAGCCAGGGTCGCAAAGCAGAGAGGTGCTCTCCCCAGTCTCAACCCAAAATGCCATGTACACAGGTGGACATCAATGCATGCTCAATTCTGCTCCTCTCTGGACCAGGTCTCCCTCACCTTCCTCATTCCAGCTCCCTGCATGTGCTCCCTGGGCCCCACCACCTGAGGGGAGGAGGCAGCATGCCAAAACATTGTCTTGAACACTGAATTGAAGCACCAGAAGAGCTAAAAATAATTTGGGGAAGAACTGTGTTGAGCTCCAAATGAGGTTGATTGTTTATTCAGGACATAGTATTTCAGGTAGAAAGCTGTAAGGAACCCTTCCGTGCCCTTACCCTTCTCTACCATAATTTGAATGGAAAAATGGGTCAGCTCTGACAAAACCACTTGAATTCTACCTAAGCCTGTTTAAAAGTAAAATATCACAGCATATGCAAAGATTTGTTTGGAACGGGAGGGACACACAAACACATGACAATGACAAAAATCTCTTTCACTGATGGATGACATGTGAGGTTTGAGCCAGGCTCCTGTGCTTTATGTACAGCTCCAGCCTGTCCCTCAAGCTGCTAAAGGCTTGCCATAAAACCATTGCTTTTATCTGCCTGTCATACAGAATCCTTTTTGTTTTGGACATCATCTGACTATGCCAGGGTCTGATCAAACCCTCATTACCTGCTGCTTCTAGGAACTGGATCTGTCCTACCTGCCAGTCAGTCAGCAGGCAAAAGGGATGGCAAGAGTGAGCAGATGCTGTGTTAGATCCCTGCACAGTTCCTTGTGGATGCACCATCCCATAGGCATACAAAAATGTCACTTTACTTCCTCGTGAGAATGTGATGCCCTTGTGCTAACTAAAGGTCAAGAGATTGTTAGTGTAAATCCAGGCAGCAGAGCAAAAACTCTATCAACATTCAATGCAGTGAAATGCGCATTGCTGTAGTTCATGTTGTGCTTTACGTAATTCCCCACTTTTATTTTCTTTGCTCTGCAGTTTGGGGTGCAGCTTTGGCCATGTCTAACACTGGGCCTTGCTCACCGGGTGATACCCCAGGAGCCTGTGATTGACAAACTGAGCTGTCAAGACAAGAGCATCTGACCTTGGACATGGCTGGTGAGAAACATCAGACCTGTGCAAGGAGCTGCAGGCCAAGGAGATGTGCAGATCATTTCTGAATATGAGGTCTTCACACATACAACTGACACTGTGCTATCACTCTATCCAAGCAATTCATATTTAGTTCTCGAGGTATGAGAAAAACCAGCTTAAGACTGCAAATGGTGGCTGTGGCTTTGACAAATACTGCAGGCCAAATTCATTAGTGAGCTTTCAGAGAGAATTGTTTCATTTTCCCATCATAAGTAAACAAAGAAATAGCATTTCTGTCACCTCATTTCAGAATGTACCTGCTGGTTTTAGGGCTAATTATCATGTTATTTCTATGATGGAAAATAGCCCTACAGCATCTTAACTGCAAAATTTGGTTTTCAGGAAAGAACGGTTTTCTGAGGACATAAAAATGTGTTTCATTCTTTCTGAGTAATTGGCTTATATTTGAATATAAATAAATGAGAAGCAAGTATGCTATCTATTTCATAGCATTTGATGTACAATCATTTATACAGTGGGGCCATACTCATAAGTTTCTTTTATGTTATTAAAAATACTGATAAAACACTAGACTTTCATTTGTTACACCACTTCCAAGTGCACAGGAGGATGAACAAATGTGTTTTCATTATAAGAGGTAATAATAATTAAGAGTGACAGAACCTTATCCTCAGGATCTGCCTCCCAGCAGCAGTTTGGCTGATAAAAAACCAGAAGTTAAGATAAGGCAGCAATTATTAAGACAAATCTTTTGAAGGGCTGTTTGAACTCCTGTGTCCAGCAGATAATCTGATTTTACAAGGTGCTCCAAGGCGGGGGAGGCTGCATGGGAAGCAGTACCCAGGTGCAGGCCTTTAGCCCCTTGCACCGGCATTTTTACCTCTAGCCATTTCCCTGGTCTCTTCTTCTTTTGTTTGCTACAGCTGTGGCACATAAATCAGTCTCCATTCTGTCTCACTGACACCAAAGAGAAACACAACAAAAACAATGCACAACACCAAGCCCCAAATGTATTAATCTTTTTTTTCCCTCCCTTTTTTTGTGATCCCTTTCACCTATTTTTTGGGGGGAGATTCAAAAATGGCTACAGGCAACTCTAATTCTTCCTTCATAAATATTAGATGCACACAGAGCATGAATATTTGAGTAGCTAATTCTGACTTAGGTGAATCCAATTGCTAATGGCCATTCATTTTTCCTCAGTGACATTCCACCAATAACCAGCGTGAGTGGGACAGGATGATGCAGTTTGGAGCTGGAAAGAAAAAAGGAACGAAAGTACTGACTAGGAGCAAAAATGTTTTATTGATCTGGTCTTCAGGTGGGACTTGGGGCTGTGCCTCCTCCCTTACCTTTGGAGAGAGCTTCAGCAGGGAGATCTGTGCTCAGCAGTTACGTATGGATCTTTAAGAACAAAATAGGGAGAAAAACTTTTAAACTGATTTTTATTATGTCATTGAGATACCGCCTCTTGATATGTTGTGCCCTTTGTGGTGTCACCCGCATGATGTGCAAACTGCAGTGGGAGAGACTCACTTGGTACCGGCACCCTCCCCTTGGGATACACCATGTCCTCGCTGCTGGGCAAGGCCTGTTGGGGTTGTGGAATGGCCTGTTTCTCAAGGTAGGTGAACCCACCTTGCTGCACAAGGGCTATAGGGACGTGCTGAAATGGCAGAGTGGGGGTGGAAATGGGGCTGTCCCGTTTGGTGATACCAGGTTATCTGTAAAAGTGTGTGCTTTGATTTTTTTTTTTTTTAATAGAAATTGTGACTTTATGTCCAAGGGATAGAAAAGAAATGTGATGTTTCTGGACCTGGGAAATGGCAATGAGTAATCAGATGTGACCAGATGAAACCTCAGCTGAGGTTCATGTTCATGTTTACATGGCCCAAGAGACACCAGCAAGTATCTATCATTTTATATTAGTCTAGAATTTGCCATTACTAGATGGGTACTTCATAATCCATTGCTGATACTTACACACATTTGTCTGCTTCAGCATGGGGCTGCCCTTGCACGCACTTTGCACAGGAAAGATCCCACTGGGTCTCTGAAATCACCGTGGAGCAGCTCCTCTGCCAGGGCTGGCTGTTTGGGTTGGCTCCCTGTGTCTGGCCAGCCAGCCGGAGGAGCCAGGATGTGTAACAGTCTGTTGCCATCCCTACAGAACATCTCTCAACTGCGGAGGCCAAACATCAGCGCAAAAGGAGCCTCTGCCATCACCCTTGCTGTGTCCCTCCACCAGGCAGCCTGGGCTCCAATTCCACAACACTAAAACCATCAAGGCAGTGCTCGGCTGTCCCTGTCCCTGGGTTCTCTCGACTGCGAGAACACTGGTGCCAGCCGCAGGACACAGAGAACACACTCTCAGTCTGCAAAAGCAAAGAAAGAACTGCACACTGAGAGAAAATCCTGCTTAGTTTACAGGTTGCTTTTATTTACAAATATACTGAAGTGTAACCTCTCTCTTTGTTTTCTTTTTCTGTTTTTGTTTAGACTCTGTGTGTGTGCATGTGTACATGCACATGCACATAGGAAGGAACATGATGCATGAAAAACTCATGGATCTCAGCTGCCAGCAATGGTGGCAGGAAAAAAATTGAAGTGAAATGAAGTTTAAAAACACTAATAAATAATTTAATAACGACAAATAATTAAATTAAAAAAAATTCCAATCTACATACATTATGGTGGTTTGTTTCCAACACAGAGGGAAAGGAGCAGAGAATCTACAGTGAAAAGAGCTGGTTAAGTATGAGAGAGCACAGTCATATTTTTTACAAGTTAAACAAATTGTAACAGACAGCTACAAAATACTACATTTCGATAACATAAATACAGAATATATAAATATACAAGTAATACAGCCATACACAGCTAAAAAATAGGGTGTTCACCTAAAAACAGAGTTCCCAATGCAAAGTATCTGGCAGCCCCTTCACAGCTGCTGCTGAACAGAACCAGGTTGCACCGAGCCAAGGTGATCCAGGCTGCAGCCGCCAGGAGGGAAAGAGACATCAGCGTAGTCAGATCGGCCTCAGGGAAGCAAGACCGTGTTGAAAGCCCACGAAAGCCAAAAGACTTCAGGCAAGCAAATGCCCAAGCATGTCCCTAACCAAGGAGGACAGGTGCCTGAAGCCCTGGCCATGTGGCTGCCCTGTGCCCCTCGGCCATAGAAGGGGGGCTGTGGAGCGACCTGCGTGCTAGGGAGCAGCTACTGGTCAGAAATTTGCGGGGTGAGTCGGGCATGGGGTTGTGTAAAGCATGATCCGAAGCACTGGGACTCTGGGTACTGTGGCTCCAGCTCCCACAGCCATGTTGTGCTTCAGCTGCCTCTCTCTCCTGTCAGTTCTGTGACCAAGCTCCAGCTTATGAGAATTCTTCCCTTCCTCATGATTCTGTTAATTTCTAGTGACTTTCAGGGAGAACCAGAGTTCTTATGACAGGGTTCACAGAGGTGCTCTTGTAAACCGCAGCTTGCAGCATCCCAGCAACATCCCAGAGCTGGGTTCCCTGGAGCAGCTGGGGCAGTGGCTTGGGATTGACCTCTGACCCTTAAGGAAACTGGGAGTCCTGAGCACAGTAGGAAGAGGGAAGTGGGTTCACATCATCTCTGGAAGGTTTGCTGGCATGAAGGACCTTCCCTATGACATGATGCACAGCGAGGTGGCTGAGCAATGACCCTTCAAAGGACCTGGTAATGATCATCTGAGTTCTGCAGGGTGGATTTGAAAAATCCACTCAGCAGCTGCTGTGTGACTAACATGAGCCACATCTCAGGCATGGTTAGCTGCGACTGGGCCAAGTGATCTGGATGTTTTTGATGAGTGTTTAAAGAAGAAAAGGAGATCAAAATGCCCAGGATGATGTTTCAATATAAGTGAGTGCAACCACCACCATTTATTTACAGCAACATAATTGTCTTCAATATTGTGACTGTGAAACATGTTTGCCACGAGCCCCAGGGTTTGCCCCACAGTGCAGTGATAAGGAGGAGAAAAGCAGCACACAGCAGGAGTTGTCCCCTCAGCAGGCAGGCATGCCCAGGGAAGGTGCTGCTGCTGCCCGTCCCACAGCCCAGCTGGGACCCAGAACCAGGCAGCTCAGTAACCGTTCACGAACGCTGGGAACTCTCTGCCACCGTCACAGACCTGCAGCTGCACAATAAGGACCTCTGAGCTCATACCCAGCATATCCATTCTGATCTCACAATCACCTTTTTTATAATTATTGAGCACACTGAAACCTAATCAATCATCTTTTACTTAATTGCATCTTGTCACCACTTTAGCTGCACACGTATTCCTTGATTAGCCAAAACAATATGATAGAAACACTGTGAAGAGCTCACTTGATGCATTTGTGTTAGAGAGGGGTTAATTTCCTAGGGAAAATGATCACTGTAAGGTGCATGTAATAAACTGCTGTCATGACCTCTAGCCTTTGAGCTCCCATATGTGCAATCATTGTTTGTGGTTTCCGTGGAAGTGCCAGATGCTAAGAATTTTTGGCAAGAGTTTATCAATTTGACTCAATGTAAGATATTACTGTGATATGGCCTATTAAACATTTTACTTTCACCTGATCGGAGACATTCCCTTGACAATAGAAGAGTAAAGCAGAAATCAAAGAGGTCAGAGGTTGCTGTATAATCTTTTACTGCAAGGTCCCAGGTTAAAACCACAATGATCACATTCCAGTAGGATAATTTATTCCACAAAAAGAAAGTGACATTTATTTTGCTTTAATGAACTTTGGCCTTTGCCAGCTATAGCAGGCCCACTGGAAATCCTTGCCTATTCATTCCTTCCTTGGATGAGCAGCAGCCCACCATGGCATGGAAAATGTTACACATGCCAAGGGCTTGCATGTGTGCATGTATGTGGCTCCAAAGGTGGCAGAACATGGGGCAACAAACAGCTAAGGCATCATCATACAACACACCAAGGGAGAGGAGACAGTATGTACAAGCATGACAAAAAAAAAGGTGGCAAACAGTCATCCAAAAAATCAGCAAAAAATTATGGTTACTTCAGCTATAAAATGGGATTTTTTTTCCTTGGAGATGGATTATTTTTCAACATCCATCCCAGATGCAGAGGTAGAGTTGGGACAAGGCAGTTCTCCAAACTGTAGGTCACATTATAGTTCTCATGTAAGTCCCTGTAAACACCAAAAATGCCATTTTGATCCTACCAGTAATGAGATATGAAGCACGGCTGTGCCTGTGTGAGGAGTCTACAAACTGGTATGTCTGAGAAGCTTTTCTATGACTGTAAAGTAGCACAGCAGAGGGGAGAGGAGGGAAATGATGAATCCATTGAGATCGGTGGTGACAAATGACAAATGTTTACATGTGCCATATGAAACCTGCTTGCTTCTGCCCTGCAAGCAGTGAGGATCACCTGAGTTCTTTATAGATGTTTGCTATCATGCAGAGAGAGAGGAAATTGTTATTTATTTTGATACACAGGGAAAGGGACAAATACTCAAACAGGATGGGTAAGAAAAGAAAATCCTTTCAATTTCAAAATATACCCAGGGGCTCACAACCCTCAGTTGAAACCACATCCCTGCCAAAAAGCAGGGAATGGTCACTAGGCAAAGCATATGGACACAACAGACCCACCTCCCTGGGGATGGCAGCAATGGGAGCCTAAACAGACAGGGACAGGGATGTCCCCTGGAACCCTCACAGAGCCTCCAGTCCCTTCCCTGACCGAGGCTGTGTGCAGCAGGCAGGGGCTCTGCACCTCAAGCAGTGGGAGGGTGGTCCTTGGCCTGTGCTCTGCCTCCTGCACTCCGTGCACACACACATACACGCACACTCAGCCTCCTCCACGGTGCTCTCGTTGTCTCCAGAGTGAGAACCCATGCACTTACCCTGCAGATAAAACATGGCTTTCTCAAGAAACCTCCAACATGCTCAGTCCACATTTCCATGCAGGACTCCCCGAGGCTGAGGCTGCAGTCCCCCCAGTGGGGCTGCTCCCTCCCTGGGTGCTGAGGCTACAGGGGTCCTGCTCTGGCCTCCCCCTGCACAGGAGACCCACGCTCCCACAGAAGACGCCAAGCCCCACAGGGACGCTGCGACCCTGGCCTGGTACCAGTCCTCAGCCTGGAGGAGTTAGATTAACCAATGCTTTGGACTTGTTTTTCAGTTATTATGGTCAATATATTAAAGGTATTTATTTAAGAAAGTGCCTATCCTGCCAATCTTTCCCCATGAGCTCTATTTTGAACACACCCTATAATTACTGATATTACCCTGGCAAATATTCCCCATGAAGTTTTCTCCACTGAGAGCCATGACTGTACTTGTCTGCTTCTCCACATTATAATTATCACCAGGCAATATTTATAGCTATACTATTATTATTTATGATATTTTATGCCCTACGAAAATCTATATGACATACGCTCAAACTTCAACATCAGAGACAGACTTCAGCTGGGACACCTCCTTCAGTCGGTGTACCTGTTCTTCCAGCACTTGCACTGATCAGTCAGCTGGCACCATAGCCAGGAGTCCTGGCAGTGGGGGATTTGCAGGACGTGGTAAAATTTCAGCTCAACATACCTGAACTTCCCATCGTAATTTCTTTCATAGTTTCCTGTCCCCGGCTGGTGCACATTTCAGGACTTCTGGTGTTTCAGGCTAGAACTGTGTATCCTCAATTCTTGCTGAGGCAAGGTAACTAAAGGAGTGCTTAATTATTCCAGATGGACAATAGAGAACAGCACATTTATGCCTCATGCAAAACAAATAAACAGAGTGAAAAACACTTGTTTGCCAATCATGGTCTAGACTTGAAATTTGGCACTGCAATACTTACAAACAAATGTAAATGTTTTAATCTCACACTTCAGAAAAAATGAAATAAATCTGTCTTGTAAGCACCTTTAGTTTTAATTATTTAAGATCAATACTAACCTAAATGCCTCTGCCCCTAACATGCATCTCCTCTCCAGGGTCATAGACCTTCCTTGTTCGGAAATCACTGGCTTTCTCCACAAATACTGTTAACCAGTTTCCTCAGTATCATATGCATAAGGGCTATAAACTAATGAGCAGATCTAGGTTATGTAGAAGAAGTGTAGAAAGGAAACAAATGTTGAACGTCACATTTACATTAACTTCTCACAGTTCAAATGGCAATTTATCCACAACATAGTATGAATCATGCAGTAAGAAAGGGAGGAATCTCCAGTTTCTTTGATTTATTTGTCATATGGTTGACCGATGTCAGTATCAGTGGCTTAAAAAAAAAAAATTTAGACATCCAAAAGAAAGGAGGAGAGAAAGGAGGAAAAGGTCTAGCTTTCCACAAAATCCATTTCCTTTAGGATGATGAGCTCAAACCAAACCAGATCAAAGGCTGAGGACGAGCAGGTTCTTCTGTTCCTTCCGTGCTTGTCTCGTGGTCTGGTGCAAGCTGGGAATCAAGGGTATGGGACAGGTGGATGTGTTTTGTTTCTCTATATATGTATGTATGTAGGTATTAAAATACATATACATACATACACATATATGCAAACTGAGACAGTCTTCCTAAAAAAATGCTCTTTGCAGTCCAGAGTCAGCAGAGTCACTGTGAAGGAAGAGCTGGGCAACATATGGCTGTAGAGTCTGCACTGGAAAAGTCACTGGCTAAACACACGCCGGCTGTTAGTTTTCTTTATTTTCATGAGGCGAAATAGGAGCTCTGCATAGAGTACAGCCTGTCAATGGGGTTTCCTACTCTAGCCTGCATGGAGTTAACTTCGGAAGAGGCAAGAAAACAGTCGCTCAAGCTAGTTAAAGAGGTATCACTGTCGATATCATGAAAAATGGAGTCGTTTCCTGCAAATGAAATGTACACGTTAAGCTGGATGCTGCGCAGCCAAGGGGGGACACAGTACACACGGATGCTCACATGCTGCACGCTGCAGCAAACGGGAACACTCCTGGTTCTGTAGTCATATGTTAACCTACTTTGGCTCTAAGGGTCTGACCTACAAGGAGGAGGGCTTGGAATCAACCCACAGGGGTCAGCTGGCAGCAATGCCCCCAAATCTGCTAGGATTTAATTTCAGTTTCAGTCAGCAGCACATAACAGAGTCTTGGCTGACAACGGGAGCAAACGGTGCTGGGGAGGAGCAGGTCCTCCCCAGCTTGTCCATGGGCTCCGGCACTCGTGGGAGCACCGTGACTGTCAGAAAGGTGGGACCAGATACCGAGTGCCCATGACAGGGAAGCATGGTCTAAGAGCCATAATCATACTGGTCATCATATACACACAAGGTAAAAGTTCTACCAGTGTGACAGGACGCAGGAAGAGACCCAGCTTCCCTGGCCTCAAGTGGGATACAGTTGTAAATACGCGCTCCTTTCAGAAAATTCCACTCTTTCAGGGCTGGTTTGGAACAGCACCTTTTATTTCCCTTAGCAACTAAGATTTCAGCTTACTTCAACACTGAAGGTACCAGAAAAAGCTCTAGCTCAAGTCCTGGGGGCTCTGCGAAAGTGTTAGTCTGGTTCTTTTTCCTCACACACTCATTTGAAAGGGCTTTGTGCCATCCCCTGCACTCCTTTTGGAGCACAGAACCTGATTCCCAAGGAGTTTTACTCAGAAAGCCAAGCAAACCAAGAAAATCACAAGCCACCTAATGCTTGAGGGCACTTCATATGTCCTCAGCTCCTTACAGGACCTCCCAAATTTCCTGGTGTGCACCATGGACTTGTCTCAGTGGCAAAAGTAATGACACAGGCCCAAAGCAGATTTCCTGTTGGCCTGTGCACGCTGTGCTCGGGACACTGATGCGCATGTGAACCTCTACAGTGAAGTGCTCCTGGTCAGCAGAAATGAGTCTGAAACAGGCCCTTGTGGGCTACCGCAAGGCCGAGAATCACAGTCTGGAAAATCCTCTGACATTCTTTTTAAATGCCACACTGCAATTGTCCAGAATCAATAACTGAGCATTTAGTGCTTGTAATGCGTTTGATGTGTGGTCAAGCAATCGTGAAAGCAAACCGTCATCTTGATTTGGGACAGAGAATAAAACTATGCAGGAGAAATGTCCTGTGGTAACCCATCTCTTAGTAGCTCAAGAACTGTTGTTTAACAAATCCACGCATCCAATCTGAGTGGTCTTACAGGGCTGCTTATTCATTTTGTAATGAATAGATTACTTCTCTTTATTGAAGGCACTTTTTCCTCAAAGCTTCTAAGAAAAAAGGAAAAATTTGTGAGGGAGCTAGAATTTGGTACTGTTTATTTTTCAGTGTCTTGGACAGTGGTTTAAAAAAGTGGAGCTTGGAGAGGTGATGTTGCTTGCTTTATCATTTATCAGAATTATACTGTTAAATAGTTTTGAAAGGTGTCCAGAGCTTACGATGAGCTCTGTTCTACCCCCTTATGTGTACAAGAAAATACACACATAAAACAGACTGGTACAAATTCCCTGGTACAAACCCCAGAAAAAATATTCTAAAAGCCAGTAATGCTGCTGCCCCTGTGGTGTGTGATCCAGCACACGGACCCAGCTACTTCGGATGTGGCAGAATGAGGCATGCCTTACCATAGGGGTTCATGTGGTCGCCTGGCATTTGTGGAGGGGTAAGACCCTGCTGAAAGGGGTCTGTGCCATAACTGCTTTGCTCCATTGCTACAATCTGCTGCTGTGGTGGTGCAAGTGGTGTGTAAGATGTCATCATCCCTTCCATTCGGTTGGACATTACTTCTGCAAAGCAAAGAGGAGGCAGTTACTGCTGGGGCAGAATCAGTGGCAACAATGAACCCTAGCAAATGCAGTCAGGGGTGTCCTGCCAGTCAGAAAAACTTTCCAACTTTTGTCTGAGTGTAGAATCCTGAGCAATAAGCTGAAAGACTTGTACTTTCTGACTACATAATTTCTGGAGCTTCTAGGTGCTGGACCCTATCCTCCCAAAGTTTGTATACTGTGTGTGACAGAGCCCAGTTATTCTCTAACTTCTGCTGTCTCAGTTTTTCTGCTCTGGGTAGTGGAGGATTTGAGGTTGCAAGGTCTTGGGAGCTGGAGATCCTCAAGAGTACCCACAGAGCAGCAGGGCAAGCCCCGGTGCCTCTGTGCAGCGCCTGCCCCAGGGTCCAGCCACCTGTGGGGGCACGGGAGGGGCTGTCTGTGCCTTGGCTGGGGCAGTAATGCTGATGCCTGTGCAGATTCTCAGCTGAGCACCGTGCCCCTTACTGCAGAAGAAAACAGACTGGAGGATCTAGCTGGAGCAAGCCTCCTGGAGATTTTCTCCAGTACAGGCACTTCCACACGGCACATTTCTTCTGGAAACGAGGTAACAACTTCTGCGTGAGCACCTCTGGGGTCCGATCCCACCAGGAGAGCTTGGGGTAACCTGGTGTGGGCACTCAGGCACACCTTTGTGTCCTTCCACTGCTGATGGCACACGTCACCCACAGACCTGCGTGCGCCCTGGGTTGCTGTACTAAAGTATCCTGTGGGAAAGACACTTCCAGACAACTGCAGATTCTTTCTCTCTCACTTTATCGCAACTCCCCTACCTTGTCCTAGTCGCTGCGAGTTCTGTTGCTCCTGCTGCTGTTGGTGCCTTCGTGCTAGCTTTTTCATCTGAAAAAAGCAGAATAACGGAACAATCTTGTGGCTCCAAATGCAACAATTTTGTTTCCTTACAAAACTCTCTGCAATCATCTTATCAGTTAACACAGACCATTTATACTTATGCACACACTGTTGTGGGTTCAGTTTCAATTCTAAGCTTAAACATTTCAGTTTCCAGTTCAGATTTGCATGCAAAATTTATTCCCAACCCTGAGCTGCTTTAAGCACATGAATTTAATGCCTGTGTCCAGAAGTTGCCTTTCTAGTGTGGATGTAGAGAGCAGAGCAAGCAGAACACCGAGAGCTCAGCCATGGGAGTTCTGCAGTGTGAGCTGCATGTGGGGCAAGAGCCCATGTCGAGGCTCAACCTGCATTTGACTTTTGAGAATGTGACAAACAGCCTACCTTTGCTCTTTGGTTTTGAAACCAGACCTGGACGACTCGCACACTGAGCCCTGTTTCAGCTGCCAATGTTTCTCTGACCTGCAGGAGGAAATGCTTAATGATGTGATTTTTCATAGGATAAAAAACCCCCCAGAAAACTAATCAGTTTTGTTAGGAGGAACATTTGTACTTACAACAAAAATTGCATGTATGGAACTACTTTTAAAAATAAATCATATTTTTTCATAGTGTTGTCAAGTTCTGCCCCTGATGGCGCTGCCAGTTCTGTAACTACTGAACAAAGAGTCTGAGCTGAGGAAAATTACACTAAGTCATTTCTTGTTTTTTGTTTTACCCACAAAAGACTTCTGTGCAAAAAGAGTGCTCTGCTTTCACCCCAGGAGAACTGCTATTGCCCCAGGAAGGGGCAGGGCTGTCTGGGGCTGTGGCCTGGTGTCGGGGCTGTGGCCTGGTGTCAGGGCTGACTCGGTCCCTGGTGAAGCACCTACCTTTCTACAGGGCTTAGAAGACACTTCAAAGGATGCTTTGAATGCTCGTCTCTGCTGTGTAGTAAGTATTGTCCTTGGTCGTTTAGGTCTTCTTGGGTCCTTCCCATCATCGCTTCCTTTTCCTTGGGTTACTTGGCCTTTGGTGGGCTTAACATCTCCATCTTCATCATCACTTTTGACTGGTGAAAAAAGGATATATAATTGCACTTGTTCCACCAAGAAAACAGAATGTTTGAGAACTGCTCTTCAGTCAATAGGTTCAACTATTGTCCCATGGTTATTTGCATACCTAAAGCAGCTGTGGGCAGGAAGAGACTATCTTAGATCTGTGTGATCTGCCTTAATCAAATGCCACAAAAGCATAAGAATGTTTACAATTTTTAATTGAGGACATGGGACTGATCAGGGGATGGCAACTCAGAATATGCTTCAGTATTTCCAGGAATCAGGCACAGAGAGACTTGGTGCCCTTCCAGCATCTCTTGGTCCCGTGTGCTCACCTGTTCCGATCTCACCACCAGATAAACACCTTTACTTTCATAGCTGAACTCCAGCTTCTCCTGAAGCATTATCTGCAGACAGGTACTACTGCCTGCACTGCTACAGCAGCAAAACAGCATAAAGCAAGTATCACACAAGTATCTCAAAGCCCATCTAACTAAATATAGTGCAGATTCCAGTTATTGAATATTGTTTTGAATGTTTTGAAGCTCTAGAGATAATATTAAATATAATCTTTGTCATCTCATTTTCACTTCCCACAGAAAACATCAGTAATCTTCCTCTGTGCATTAAAATGTGTCTGTATGTGCAAGCACAAACTTCTCTTTCTCAGTTAATACATACAAGTATCTATGTGCTTGTGTAGACCAAAGAGATTCTTTGTATTTTCTATAATTAAATTCTGAATACTCATCCAATCTGGTGATATTATATGTGTCAGTGTATTGTCCTGGGAAATCTCAAGCAGTGGCAAAGGTTGAGGGGTAAATACACATTTTGTTGTGAAAATCAACTTTTCAACTCAGCATATTTTGTTTGAACAGACTACTATTTTTTCTTCCAGAAAACACTGTCAATTGTTATAGGGACTCAACATGAAGAAACACACTGAAATTTTTATATACTGAAGGACTACATTTGGGGAATCAACAAATTAGACTTTAATTCATTTTAGGGTCTGATTATTATGCACCTAGCAGTCTAATCACCTTTTACTTTAATAAGCATCTTTGGCCTAATGATTAAAGAGAAGTTCAGTCATTTTAATAACCATGACATTATTAACTTTCCAGCTTGCCATTTCTAAGGAAAGGTTTGTGAGGATTAATACTGCTCATTGGAGAGTTACTTTTGTGGCCAGTGGATAAATACTTGATTGAAGCAGGACACATTCTCAGCCAGAGCTTTGCAGATCGTGTGCTCTCACACAGACCCCTGGGAGAGCAGTGTTTTCAATGTGTTAGACAATGGGAGACAAACAACTTGTTTAATTTGTCAGCTCGTTTTTCAGGTTTGGGTTTGGCTAACAGAGAATAATGAGGGAAAAAAGGCATCTCCAGGAGTAAGAAACTCCCCTTTGTGCCAAAGGGAAATGAAATTGAAACCAAGATTGGTTTGTGCTACTGTGGTAGCTCCTCACTGCTGATCACAAGCCAGATCTGGTCCCAAAGAGGAGCCCACCCCTGCTCAAAGCTGATGCCAAATGCAGCTGCCAGCACTGGTTGCGTGAGTGAGGACAGCAGTGGGGGAAGATGCCTGTGATCAGCCCCAGCGTGGGGACAGCCTCGCATGAGCTGGTCAAGGGCGTTTGGCTGGACATGAGGCAGGTGCATGGCAGGTCACTGGAGCTGGTGGGGGGGAAGGTGTGCTGACGGTCAAGGAGGAAACTCAAGTGCCTCAGGCACGTTCACCAAGAGCCCAGACCCTTACGTGTGAGATTTACCGAGCAGAGCACTCAAGGTCCTGCAAACGCAGCATGGCAATAATTAAAACACTGCTCCAAGAATGGCCCTGGTCCCACGCATCGCTGAGTCTGCAGAGACCTTTGTCTTGAAGCATTCCTGATGTGGAAATACAAATTTTTGCAATGTGGAGAATATGACTCTCAGATTAGAGATTAAGGATAATTTTTGCTCTCAGTTTAAATGGAGTAATGCATTTTCCCATAAACCAGAGGCAAACATGTAATTTGTACATTTAATGGAATGGTAACTGTTTATTTTCTTACATATTTTCTTGGGAAGCAAGTGTGCGAGTACTACGGCACAAACCCACATCTCAGTTACTTTCAGATTCTCTTCTGTATTTCTATGTTGTAGTTGCAATCTTTCTTAAAGGTACTATTTGTAATTGGCAGAGAGATTCCTCTCAAAAACCATATTACTGCTGTGCCCATTTCCCTAATTTAGTGCTGAAATTGTACATGCAGAAGATCTCCTGAAAAATACCTTAGGTGGATTGAAGAATGCCTATGGGGAACAGTATACTGATGCCTCACTTGAGTGAGACCTCGGGTAGCTAAAGTCAGTCTGATTCACACTTTATGATCTTATAGAAAAACACTTCCATGAAAGCAAAAAGATTTTGTCTTTTACTAAGCAGGAAGTTAAGGGAGGGAGCCAGATTAGGGAAAGCAGACTGCCAGTAGGAATGTTTTCAGCTGCGCCTGCAAATTTGCACAGGTGGCATATGCATATTGATAAAGTGGATGTGAAAATGGATGCACTTTTCTGTAGAAAGCTCTACAAACTCATGCAGCTTCTCCAGTCAGAGCAGGTGTGGGAAAAGCTCACCTGAGTCTGAGTCGTCTGGGCTGACCGAGCTCAACAAGTCTTTCTCTTTCTCATAGTCACTTTTGCAGAGCAGCTGCCCTTCCTTGAGGACAAACTCGTCCCCTTTCCTCAGCTGGCGCTCGCACACGCAGCAGCAGAAGCAGCTCAGGTGGTACACGCACTCCAGGGCTCGCATCACAAACTCCGTCGGAGCGATCTTCTCCATGCAGCCGCTGCACTTGGCAGCGAACAGCCTGCAAGGAAGAGACAGCACAGTCAAAGGGAGCGTCAGATCATACCCTGCGTGGATCTAAATCCAGCAATGCCTGCACAAATCAGCCTGGCTCATGCTTCTGCCCTCTGCAAGACTCGCATCCTTAGGCTTGGGAATGTCACAGGCATGCAATTTTTTCAAATCTCAATCCCTTTGGTCTTGAGATTCCCTAAATCACCTTTGCTAGACAAAGCCGGCTAAGATCTGTCCTTATCTCAGTGGTTTTTTCTTTTTCAAAATGAGAAACAAAAGGGAGCTCCCAAAGTTGGGTAATTGCTCAAACCCAAATGTATTTTAATTCACCCTTTAGAGGAAGGACCAACTCAAGCTTTGTTTTATGCAGGGTCTCTGGTTTCAGCACTTAAGCCCTACTCTGAAAAGATTTCATGACTTTCCATTTTTGGTATTGTCTGTCTCTGAGGAGGCTGATAAACACAGAAATGAGCATGAAAACTTTGTGCTTTTGCTGAGGCAAAGTCAGCATGCACGCATGCACACACGATTGTACACATGCAATCAATAAAAGAGAGGAGTGAAATAACACAGATTTTCTTTGGATGTTGAGTTATTCCAGAACAACCTGTCTCTGAAGGAAGTACTGTGCATTTTAAATGGTGTGAAACATCCTTTGGCAGAGATAGGCAATGATACAATCTGTCAAATTACCAGTATAATCACAGACCATAGAACACACACTGTATCCAGACTAGTTCTTATTAATGCTCTATAAACCCTGTCTTTCATCCATCATTAATTTTCTAGGCTTAAGTTAGAATTATTTAGATTAATTTTATTTTGCTTTTCTAATGGCAACTGGGAATCTCCCTAAGTGAGATTTCAGAAAAGGGCTGCCTCAAATAAAGACGAATCGCTAAGTTACATCCCTGTGTCACATGGTGTGCTGATGATTTGAAATTCAGTGTCTTTTATGGCAATACATCACAGTGCAAGGTGCATGAACATTTACATTTCAGCAAGGAAATGAACACCACTGCACCAGTGTGTTCACAGGAAAAAAATCAGATTCTGCCATTTAGCATGGGGTACGCTGCCTTTTTTTTATTTTTATCATCAAAATTATAATTTTTCACCAAAAAAGGCAATTCTCTTTGATTTTAGAAGGCTAAGGCTGTGGTAGTTATTCATTCCTCCAGAGCCTCCATTTTGTCTGAGCTGAGAAGTGCAGGAAAATGGCAGTCACGAGCTCTCAGCAAAGGGCTCGAGTCAGAGTGGGCAGGAAGGAAAAGCAAATGTCAATATGGTTGCACACGACATCCAGAAAACAGTTGAGAGATGGGAACTGGGGTGTTCCCCAGCTGTACCTCGGAGTGACTGCACTGGGAGCCTGGCTGGCTCAGCGCACACCTTTGCACGACCACAACCTCCAGGCAACAGCGGTTCAAGGCAGACTGAGTGGCTCTTTTTCAGGTATGAAATGAATTAAATCTGTCAAAAGGAAACTGATGCCACACAGGACCCTGGGCACTGCCATGAACAGGCCGGCTTATTTCATGCACTCTAGTTGCTTTGTCCACAAGGTTTTCCTTACAATGCTTTAGCCAGCAAATTCCTAAGCAGAAAATATTTTTATCTCTACACAATTTTATATCCGAAAGGATTAACACACAAAGAGGAAAAAAAAAGGTGCATTGAAAAAAGTTGTTCCTATTTAACTGCTTAAACCTATTTGACTCATTTAACCACGCCTGGCCCCTCTGTCCGAGGGGGTGTCCTTAGGACGGGGCACAGCTGGAGAGCTCAGGAGCGGCAGAGCTGGCGGCCGGGAGGGACGGGGCGGCCCCGATGTGCCGGTGCCCGGTCGTACCGGGACCGCGGCGGCTCCGGCCGCCTCCCGGCTCCGCCACCCATCGCGTGTCCTCTCGCAGCGCGGCTGCGCCGGGAAACCTTCAGAGACGCGCTCCAGGGACCCCGCCCTGCCGCCACCGCCGCGGGCAGGTGCCCACCTCCCCGCTCCGGCGAGGGGAGAGCGCGCAGCCTTCCCCGGGAGCGGTCTGGCGCCGGGGAGCGGCGCTGCAGCCGGAGCCGACGGGTGGAGCGGGCAGGGTTGGGATTGGCCCTGGCGGGGCTGTGGTCGCTCCAGGTTGGGCTGCGGTTGCCTCCAGCTGTCTCCCAAGCAAACCACACGATGTGCCACCGTCCAGTGACAGTGAAAACACAAATGTAACACAGTTTACAGATAATTTCAAGAAGAAAAGCCCAAGAAAGCATAAATCCCCTCCACCTTCCCTCAAACCGGGACAGGAAGATAACCTCCTTTTCCTGTGGACCGAGCTGTTTCCCTGACCAGCACCTTTGCTGTCATAGTGCCTTAGTGAGTGTTTGTGTTTTTTCTTTTTCTTCAAAATAAATATATCTGACATGAACAGAAAATACTTTCTGTTATTTACTGACAACTGACTATTCCCGGAAAGCTGGTGCTTTTGCAACAGTGCTTCCCAAGGCAGCCTTTTAGCTATAACAAATTACACTGTCATCAGTGTATATTAACTCATTCAAATGAACATTAAATTGCCCTGACAATACTGCACGGACTTCATATCCTGAATTCAACTCTTGTCAAGAAAATTCCCTCCCCTGTACACAGGTACTCTGTATTATAACATGCATTCACACAAATACACACAAACACACACAGAGCAGCGTATTGGGTTGAATTCTGAGATTATAAAATCTTCATTAAACCTATCTTATAGGGTGTTTATAGGTATTTTTTCAGCTTCCCAAGAGGAACACAAGGTTATGCACTCTTTTTGCACAAGGCAATCTCACAACAGGAAACTAATCTTGACAAATGACCAGACTTTGATAGCTGTGATCTAAACCACTGCTCGTTAGACTGTTCATTTTATAAACGAATGGTAATAAACCTGTTGGGAAGTGTAGGATAGCAGGAATACTTTACAGATCACCCCTTTACAGGTTTCAATCAAAGCCATAAATTTGAAGGGGAGCACACAGATATTCTGTGCTGAGACAAAGACTCTGTCCCACACCAACCACATTTAAAGGAATATTTCTTTTGCTTTCTATACATTTTACAAATAATTTGCATAACTCTGGCTTTTTACCCCCATGGCTGATTATCTCCAGCTCTCTTGAGCTAATGTCAAACCTCAAAATCCTTGGATGTGTTAAAGTATGTGGAGAGTGGAAATCAAATGCCTTTATTAGAAGCCGCAGGAAATCTCCGACTCCTAAGCACAACGAAAACATTCCAGAGAAAACCGTTCAAAGAGGACAAAGAAGAAAAGCAGAACAAGAAAACCTTGTTTTGAATCAATGATTGCGGAGCTTTATAAATAAATTCTGTTGCCTGGACAATTTTGAAAGACAATTCAATAGGTTTAGGAGTTTTTAAGTGTGTTTGCCTCTATGCCTGGAACTTGGGGGACTCAGCCAAGCTAAAGCTCAGAACAATGGCCTGTCTGTCCATCAGAGTATTTACAATAAATGCTGTGAAGCAACTTTACAGTACTAGATAATCAAAAAGTCTTTACCAGCTAAAACTATGTGAACTTAAATAAATTTTGCATATGTATTGCGGCAATGCAAATGCTAAGACATGTCCTGGCTTTAACCAGTAGATGAAAATGTTCACCAGCGGAAGAGGCCATAAAGATTTTATTTGTTAGGATATCCCTGTGAAGGCTGGCTGAATCAGTAATCCTTAGAAACAACCACAGTTACATGATCCACTGTGCCTTCCTGCCTGGCACAGCCATCTGGAGTGCAATACGGACCCGTGATTTATTATATCCCGTGCAGTTATCTCGCAGTAAGTTTGACCCTGCTTTGCTCCTGAGAATCACGGCTCTGCTGTTTACTCTCCGGGTGTCCTGACAACCCAGCCTCTACCTTTCTGTGGCACAGCCAGGTCCTTCATTTCCTCCTGTCTGTGGGCAAATAGATTTTAATTGTTTTATTATAACTAATTTAATCTGCGCTGAGAGATGACCGTGTGCAGTGTGAAATTTGCTGTTCACATTAAGTGTGGTTCAAGAGGTTTGTTATACAGGACAAAGGTAGAAAAATAGACTAATTCAGTCAGGTTGTTTATTTACTGGGCCTCTGCCATGAAGCAGTAAATAGGAAGTTATTAAGCTGTGTTTGATGTATGCAAGAGGACAGATGCTGCTACCTACCTATCAGAGACCTTCATTCATTTCCCTTTCTGTGTTATTCTGACATTATGTGTTGCAGCAACCACAGCAGATACCTGGCTTTTCTTTATTTAATAAACATGCAAAGGTAGTAGTCACAGCTTTTGTAAATACTCTCGGTGTAGTCTCTACGTCTGACGCTTTTCCCTCTGCCCACGCCCGCCTGGGACACCCCTGTTGGCCTGCTCTGATGCTGGGAGTTCGCTCCGCACTCCTGTGCTATGAAACAGGGTAGAGCTAGAGTAAAATATATTATGCTTTTCACACAACTGAGTTTTATTAAGAGAAGAAATTAAATTACTAATGAAAGATGTCTGTTCCTTGTTCATTGGGAGAAATTTTGATGCTTCTTTCTTTTCTTTCATAGGATTGGAAAAACAGTATGCATGGGGCTTTTCCAGCATAGGACTTGAACATTTTTTGTAGCATCTTACAGCTCATGGGTGCTTATAAAATGGGAAAAATCTTCCTTGGTTGCACTCAATTCTGAACATACAAAACATCTTGAATACAGTAAAGCACATCAGGAATATTATAAATTTATTATTTGAACCCCCCCCCAAAAGAAATAATCCATTTAAAATATTTTCCCTGCAGAAGAAATAATTACATAGTTTATTAAAGCCAATTTCATAGCTGAAACTTCAGTATAAGAAAGATAATTCCCTTTCATCGAGTAGTAATAAAATGTGCAAAAATTAAAAGTTTCTAGAAAGAACCCTGTAATATTTAGAGAGAAACTAAAACAAAGAAGCCTTTTTCTTCTTCAGGGAGAACTGAAGGAAGTATTTATTAACCCTCTATCCACAGGTGCTGTAGTATGAACACCAGCTACTGGTGAAAGCTTGTGTTAAATCTGCACTTCACAATGTGGATTTGGACTCAAAAATTACGCATTGCCACCAGCTCCCCTCCTCTGCCCACCAGAAACAGACCCACCAACATGGTCCCAGGAGTATCTCAGGCTGGCCATTCCCAGACAACAGTCTGTCAAACAATGCCCACAAAAATACCACCCTTTATGTGATTTTCTTCCTGCTGAGGCCTCTCGTGATCCCTCTGCAGGTGGCCAGCACTTGCTGGCCACCTCAAACCTGTGGGCACCAGCAGCTCTGGGGTGGAACTGGGATGCTTAGACAAAAGCACAAAGACACATGGAATTTAAAGCTTACATCCTAATGCAACTCGCTGAAGTGGGACCAGAATGACCTAAATAGTTACATCTCCCTTAACTATAAAGTACAACATAAAATGCAAAGTGCAGAGCAGTTTCTCGCTTTGAGCAGAATGTGACAGAATGAATTCTTCTCTTTGCTTAATTTTCATCCCCTAATTGACCACTTTGTTCAACTGTCTTCCATCACTGCCATGCTGTTCTATTTTATAGCATTTTTCCATACAACACTTTGATGGAAAAATTTATGAAGAATAGAATTATTGCTGTTAGAAGGGAATTAAAACAATTTTTCATTTACAAAGTCACTGATATTGCTCTACTGTGCTCCACCTTTGGGAATCCAATTGCTCTTCTCAGCTACTCCCATTCCTCTTTATAGCACGGCAATTGCACTGTACAGATTATGGCTGCAATTTTCTCCTAATCTTTTCTGTAGAACAGAAACTGTTATGAAAGTTAAGGGCACCAATTGAATTGATAAAGCTGGGGCTGCAATTAAGAAGCTTTAATGAATTAACAAAATATGATGATTTTGTTAGATTTATATTTTTAGGCAGTGCAAACATTTGTGAAATATTGTTATTTTTGTCCATGAGTTTCAAAGAGGCTAAATGGGCTTCTGCTGCTGTGTTTTTTGCATTCTCCAAATCACACTGATGGGCTATAAAGGCATGGTATGTGTCGGGGCATTTGTGCTTCTGCACAGCTCTACCTAGCTGGGGGGCAGTGGTCATCAAAACCAACCGGGCACTCATTTTTTTTTTTTCCTTTGTATTTTTATTCAGTTATTTACACAAATTGGGTTAAATCCACCTTCATCTTCTCTCTTTATGCCCTCACCAATGTCCAGTGGATGAAGGCCTGTGGAGGGGCCCTGTGGAACAGCCCCGCTCGGGGCCAGGATGCTGGCTCCAGCCCGCAGAACAGTCTCTGCTCTGACAGACATCTTATCCTTCTTGTTCACTAAATGGCACACTGAATTTACATCACCAACAACACAGGGAAATTCTTCTAATGCAATTTTTATATGAGATTTCACCCTAAAGGCCCCATAAGCAGGGAAATTGTACTGTTGTGATTCACTGGCCCAGTCTTCACTTTTACAGAAAAAAATAATCGTGTGTCAAAGCAATTCAAATGTAATTTCTAAGTTATTTCTTGGCTGGCGAGAATGACTTAGGGAAAGAATTTACACAAGGCTTTCCTCGCAACTAAGAACATAAAGAGGAAGAAACGTTATTTGCCAGTATAAAACAAAATCACTTCCTGTGCCTGCTGCAGTGATACTGGTGGAGAGCTTGTGCCCAAACTCATCAGCACAGCCAATTTAGCAACTGATTTGCAAGGGAAAGATACCTTAGTCCTGTGGTGTTAATGTCTTTGCAGTGGGGGGTCTATTGCCAGCTTCTCCAAACTCATCAACACAATCTATTATTAATACCCAGAAAGGCTTTATAGTATCTTTATAGCACAAGGCAATGAAAGCTCTGTGGTGTAATCTGTTATCTATATTGCAAAAACATGTGAAATAAAACAAAACATAGACACTTCATAAACAAAATGTTTCATCTATTATCTCTCTGCCTCCCCTGTATATAAAGCAGTGGGGTGCAGGAAAGGCATTCAGAGAGATTTGCTGTTAGACATGGCACTGGCTCCTTTTTAAATTCTATTTGTACTGTGACAAATTTTACATTGAATGAAAATTTCTGCTTCTTTCACTGAGATGGAAATAGTCGAATATTTGCAAAATTAGGAGCAAAGGGGGTTAGGAGCAAAATACAGCTTCTAAACTCCTACAGGAAAACTTTACGACACGGGGATGAGCTGGCTGAGCCAAAGTGAGGAGGCAGCTGCAGCAGGGCGAGGAGGGGGCACAGCCTGGGGCAGGGCCAGGTAGAGGTGTCAGGGCATTGCCATGGCATGAGCGAAAGAATTTGTCTCCAGTAAGCAGCAGCAAAACCAAGTGCCCACTGGAGGCAGTTATTTCTCTGGAAAGCATTCAAGAACAGAATTTGAGCAGAGCTGGATCCTTTCTTCTACTATTGATATGTATGACAATATTTAATATGAAAAGCCCAGAATTACCCTACCTTTAGTCTCTAGGAACAGACACAGTTGGGGACATCATTTAACAGCAAAGAAGTAAAAAAGCAGTTTAGAACCCAAGAAAGTTTTGTTTCAAATAAACAGATTGTGGCAAAGGTGGAACCAAGAGGGAAGCATGAAGCAGCTTTGTGTACTTGGTGCATGTATGTTTGCAATACAGTAAGAACCAAAAAAAGTCCTCGACATAGGGCTGTGTCTTATTTCCCAGATGCCTTTTTATGTTCTTTGCCTGTTGAAAATAAATTGTTCTTTTGTAGTGTTTGTCTTTTCAGTCCAACTGTCAGCTATTATTTTTCTATTTCCTCTTTTTGTCACTTTGCATTATTTTTGGTGCTGTAATTCCCATTTGTTCCCACTCCTATCTTCCTGTCTCCCATTGTTCCATTTTTTAATCCCCAGTTTTACTCTTCTTTGGCTCTTTTTTGGCCCATTCTCAGTAGGGTTTGAGAGAATACCCAGGCGTGACTCCCTGCTATAGCAACCACACCTCCCCAGGAAAGCCACAACAATCTCTTCGGGAGGAGGAAAGTCTTTCACAAGCTGGCAGCAAAAGTAAATCCTTCTTCAAGGAACAAGAAGGATTAGCAGGGAGCAGTGGGCTGCAGACTTAACCCTACCCCTCATTTCTTTAGAGCACCAGTCACTCAGAACCCTGCTGTGATGTACAATTAAACAGAACCCAAAAAAATCCTGAATGACACAAGAGCAGGATTGTGTAAAGGTTTAATTCCACTTTAATACCTTCCCAAGTTCAGAACTCAAAGATAGCAATTTAACCCAAGAATCCCCATCCGAGCATGAAAAGTTGCTGCTTGTCTTACAAAAGTCCCAGCTATATTCTGCTCTAAATCATGCTCTTTTAGGCTGACCCTTAATGGATGAAATTTTTCTCCCCCAATCATCTCACATGGTTTCTCTTTATTGTTCTTCTTTCACAAACTTTGTTCTTCTGATAAAAACAAGAGGCTCTTACCAGAACTTTGTAAAAAGGACCACTGAAAAAGGAACACTAAAAAACCCCAACTCCATCCCCCAAAACTCAGGTAACTAAAGGTGTCTCCCGCAATGTCTAAGAATGGTGATTTATTCTTGTAATGTGAAGTGACTCTTATTAAGATTATGTTGATTACTTACTATTAATATTAGGATGGAAAATAAATATCCCTCTTAATACAGGGTTTTTTGAAGACTCAAAACATCTGATTCATATTTTTTAAATTAAAGAACAGACAAGCCTGGTCATTCTAGTATGGATGACTACTAAAGTTGCTCTATAAACTGAATTTTTAAGATTAGACACAGAACTACGAAAACCTCCTGGCTTCTGTAAGGCCAAATATGGTTGACAGAGTCCTAAGACTCAGCTATCAGCATCTGTGTTTGTATTCAGGCTTTAGTAAACTAGATGCTCTAAACCCATACAAAGAGATTTATCAGTAATCAGGGCCCTACAGCACGCCCAGACCCTCCTCCTGCCTCAAACGTCTGCACAGGTTTTAAGTTATTCCAGCAGTCAAACATTTATCACACAGGACACTTCCACATGTGTGAAAATGAAATCCCATTAGACACCAACAACATTATTAGGCATGCAAAGAGGATTATTCCTTTAAGCTCACGAGACTGAAAGGTTTGTCTAAACATTTTATTAACTTTTTCAGATTTTTTTTTAATTAAATGAAAAGTTGTAAGTAGGTCAAAGCTGAAATACTTAAATTAAATACTACTTAACTTTTGGTTAAGTGTATGTATATATATTATAGACACACAGAGAAAAAAAAGACATGCCTATTAAAGAAAAAGTGTACAAAATCCCCTCATATCTTATCAGCACATTCCTTTCTTTCAGCAAGAAAATTTGTATGGTTTAGAATTGTTCTATAAAAGCACCAAAATGTTACATGGTGTTGTATATGTTCCATCTATTTGGTTCCATATATGTTTCCAAAAATGAGGTGCTTTGTTGAATGTGTGGTCGAAAAGAAATCTGGCTCTGGCTGCACTGTCCTTTCTAGAAAGTTGACAAAGCCCTTTTTTGAAAACACAGTATTTGCTGAAATGCATCGAAGTTTGCTCACTAGGAGCTCTGATGTTCTTAAGATCATCTGTTAAAGAAAAACAAGGGGGGAGAAGCTGCATCAGCGTTTGCTTCAAGTAAGTGAGATGCAAAACTCCTTAGGGAGCATCAGGAACGGGACTGGGCCCTCGTTCACAGGGAAGATGACTTCAGAAACGATCAGCTCCATTGGCAGTTCAGTCCTACATTTTGACAATTAAGTGTTGTTCACAGTATCTCAATTTGTTATTGGAAGGAAAACAATTCTCTTTTTGGATCTCACGCCAACACACACCAAAAGCCACAGAACACTGCCCTGGGAATGTGAGGGCCGTAGGCAGGACGCAGCACACGCCTGTCCATGCTGGTCATGACACGCTGGCCAGTTCATCGCAGACGGGCAAGGCTGGCCTACGCATTGCTCTTGTTCTCACTTCACTGACAATAGGCATTAAAATATTTAAGATTTGCTTCTAGCACTGCATGGAGCAGGCAGGAAATGTAGAAGCTTGGGTGTACAAGTTAATGAAATATGGTTGGGTGAACATAAGCTCTTAATTTAGACAATAACAGTTACCGCCACAGTGTCTTTGTGTCCGCTTTATGAAAGTCATAAACTCTCCAAAGAAAAGCAGGAGCTATTTCACCCTGATGGTCTTTGACTCCCTCTCACTACCTGCTGGCACAGTTAGAAAGTATCAACTGCCTTTGAACAGATTAGGACCAAGTTAAAGTGTGACAACATCTTAAGCTTTCTCCACATGTTGCCAATGATTTCCAACTAAAGATGTTACCCTCATCACTTCTGCCACAATGATAAGAATCTATAGCCCGCTCACTTGAGGAGATAAAGGCAGTTTAGCTGGAAGTATAAAGTACTCCAACTTGTTAAGCTAAGTGGCTGGCTGTCCCAAACTAGCTGAATTTTTTCCTCTACAAAGCACAAAATCCTTATCACTAGGGACTTAAGCTGCTTTTTATTTTGAGACAAAAAGAATACTGTTTATTGGCATCCAACTCAAACCAGCTGTAAACAGTTGCTTTGATGAAGAAGCAGCTACAACTTCAGCGTGCCCGAAGGCACAAACCCACTGAATGTCAATCATTAAAGGAAGAATGTAAGGTGTATATAGGGTCAAAAGAAGGCCAAGGGACACTTGCAACCTCAGGGATCTTGGATAGCTCACTTTGCCTTTAGAACCACTAGAGGAATTGAAGTTATTCTGCTGTATGACCTCCATCTCCAGCGGCAGCTCTGGGCTTGGCTCAGCCCTGAGTTTACCCTCAGGAGCGGCAGACCTGCAGTGTAAGGCTTTTCTCTCCAGCACAACTGTGGGAGCCACATCATGAACTTTGATTTGACAGAGCCTGAAATGGCTCCAGGATGCTGTGCCTCATGGCACCCATGCAGGACCCGTGCAGAAGGCTCTGGCAGCAGGAGTCCTGCTAGTGTCCATAGACATTTGAATCACTGATTTATTTCTTCTTGTAATTTATTTCTTTCACCAATAAATATTTTACGGGTTGCAACAACTACCTAAATTAAGATGCCCCACCAACAATTTTGGTGCTGCAGCCAGAGTGATATGGACCCTTAGAGAGCTAAATGCCAGCTGTTTTGGGCAGCCCAGGAGGGTGGGCTGGAATCCACTGCTGGCCCTCCTGCCACCCTTCTTCCTCCTCGCCCCTCTGCCTAGTAGATACTGATGTCTGTCAGTTGTTCCAGGCTTCCTCTGACTCCCCATCCCTGGCACAGCATCAAAGCTTTCCCAGAAAGAGCTGCAGGGTTTCAGCACGGAATGGCAGTGCTGGCTGGTGGGGCATGGGGTTCCTGGTCCTTTATATGATCAGAATGGCTTTTCAGCAGGAATTCAAATGCTGAGTGAACTCAGCTACCAGGTTGCACATGCAAACCAGCTCTCCCTCATGCCACACGAGCTGGGATATTTTATAGGGACTTGTTGTTTCTGTAGAAGGCCCTGGTGCCACCAGAGATGTGGCTCCTCCAGGTACAGGCTCAGCAGCTCCTCCTCCTCCCAATGCTGAGAAGATACACACCAGCATTACCAGTTCCTCTGGCAGAAACAGGGTGCATCTCCCTGCCCACATCCTCACAGACACCACAAATAGATAGGTTTGTTTAGGGGATTCAGTTCAAAATTGCTGCCTGGGCTTGGAGCCCTCTCCCAGGCTCGGAGCCCTCTCCCAGGCTCCTGCTCCAGGCAGCCTCTCCCTGGCCATACCTGCGCCCACTGCCCTGCACTCCTGCTGCCCACTTGCACAGCCACACCGGGATCCAGGCTGTCCCGCTGCTGCTCGGCTCCACCTCTTCACCCACCACATCCTCGGTAACACCTCTGGCCCTTGCTGGTCCCTGTCTGGCTTCAGCTCCGAACATCCACGCAATGCAGCGGCTCCTCCCAAGTACTCCAACACAACTGGAATTGCAGGTATTATTTTGGGCTCACACGACAGGCAAAAGGCAGTGGAAGGTTTGCAGTGCTGTTAGATTATACAATATTACATACATAATACAAAAAGAGTAAGTCTTCGTAATTTATTCTGTTAAGAAATTTTCCTATATAAAACCTCATCGTTGTTTTTTTTTAAAGAGATAGTGGTTCATCTTTATTGTCACATTGATATCTTTATAAACTCACTCTAGTGATCTACAGGAAAAGCAAACCAGACAGCTCTGTATTTATGGGCATATTTTAAAAGCCTCTTATATTTAACAACTGCATTTAGCTGTGTTAACTGTGAGCTGCAGTAATAAAGGCTCTGTACACTTCGATGCTAAATTAAAAAAAGTTCTGCTGTTCAATAATACATAGATGCTGGTTTTTTCATTACTCTTTAATATCATTTCCATTTAGTTTATAAATAATTGTAGCTAGCTAATGAAACGAAATAAAACCTGCCTCCAACCCATTCCCTAGAGCAAACTAAACTCCTCTTTTTAAAGCTTCTTAATCACCGCCCAGTTCTTACAAAATTAGCATAGTAATGGGCTTTAAATTGAGCCTCTTTGTTTTTTAATTAAGCTCCCAGCAGGTAAAAATAAAACAGATTATTGAAGAATATGCCAACCCTAATAGCCTGCAACTCTTTTGACAATTAAAAAGATCCCATGTTAACCCTTTTGAGGAATCCTGCATGCTAATTAGTCACTCCGAGGCGAGGCCCAAATCCATCAATATTCCATCCAGACACCTTGTAAAGTTGAGATGGCTGGTCGGTGTCCATACCTGCCCTATTCCCCACAGAAGGTGAGGAACGAACCCTCGGTGGTGGCCACATTCCACAGGCAGCTGTGTGCCAAGACAGGATGGCATTGCAGTGGCCGGAGCTGCCACTCACCTTGCACTGGCCAGTGCCCGCTGAGCTCCGAACCCAGGCAGGGCTGCAGCTCGGGGCCTCCCGGCTGCCCCACAGCTCACCCTGAACTCCAGCGCCGTTTGGCAATGCCTTCTTGGAGCCTCTGCCTCATTTCATACAACAGAAGGAATGGGGTGCCAACAGAGCAGCCCCCAGTCCAGCCCTGGGGCTGGTCTGGAGTGTGCACAGCAGCACCAGTGCCCCAAACATGCCAGATGCACAATGACAGTTTTGCATAGCAACACTGAGCTGCCTCAGAGGCAAAGGTAAATCCTGAGCAGAACAAGGGGGCTAAGAAAGTGCAGTGTTGAAGCCATGTCGATTCTCTGGGAAAATTTGCTAGACACTGCTGGCAGCCTAGAAATAGGAATAGCACTGCAGTTCCCTGGCAGTTCTCTGTCAAATATTTGGAAAGCTCTGTCCGAGTCCCACGCTTTATCTTCAGTGTCTGCTCTGAGCATCAGTGCAAAGTGCTGGCTGCCCTCCACTCGCATCCAGCCAGGATGATGAATCGCCACGGTTGGAAGTGTTGTGTCCATCCAGAAATGAAATCATCAGCATGAAAAGCCCATTCATTTCCACAGATGCTGATTGCTCTGCATCCTTCAGAGACTCCCAAAAAATGGGGCTGAATGCTCTTGTGTACCCAGTAAGGCCCTGCCAGGTCCTGGCAGCTGCAGGAACTACTGTCAGTTGCTGCTTCATCTTATACCTTATAGTGCAAGGGTCGCCGTGATGGAGTTAGGGGCCCACAGAGAATGGGGTTAAATTTAAGGGCAGACTCCAGCCATGGATATGTGCTGCCTTCTTTCACTGAAGCATTTGGGAGCCTCTACATGTACTAACATTGCGTTTTCAAAGATAAATGACATTTCTTTTGGCTCTCAACTGCTATCAGAAAATCTGGAGAAAGAAGGATGCACCTTGCTTGTAGTGAATAGAAATACATTAGGCAAAGACCTTAATTTACCCTCTGTGCAGGGACAGGCCTTACTTACTTTACTCTGGACTATGCTTTGTTACAAATAAGACTTGCCAGCAGAATCATTCAACACAATGTAGATCCATCACAACAGAATTCACTTCCCCTGAGCTACACTGGAGGAGATCACAGACGATGTCCATCAGAACTGGAGAGGCCGGACTGTGAGATGGTGATGATGGCTTCAAGTTTCTCAGGTGGGATCCTCAGTCCCACAGCCTCCCCACTCACCTCTCCCACTGGTCCTCATGGACAGACAGCTGATATGTACGGAGATGCTAGTTCCTCCTGGGACCATTTCAATTACGGGAGCCACTCCAAGAATATACTTAGTTTAAAGCAAAAAGCTACAATGTTCAGAAAAAACTCTCAGTATTCCCATCACAATTTACTGAGACCAGCTGGAGAGGCAGTATTGGGTACAGACTTCTCTATTCCTGGCTTGATGTTTGTCAGCTGTTGGTGGGGCTGCAAAGTGGCTTCAGGAGAGCAGCAACTTGTGAGTGACACGTTTCCCAAATTCCCAAGAACTGACTTTAGAGAATGCAGTATCTCCTGCACCAAACAATTGCACTCTCACCATTTCATGCTGAAAGCTTCCCAGCAAACTGAGGACAGCAATTCCCTATGCATACAAGATTCATATGACAGATTTCAAGATGAAAAGCATGCTTTTACATTGTGCTTTACATACCTTGTGCCATGTCACATGAAACGATCTATTCTATGAAATTCTGCTGCCAAAACCACTTTGGAAACATGCATTCACCCCAATGCATCTTGAGAATACAGAATGGTGCATCTGAAAATGCTTCTGCCTTTTTTTAGGATTTTTACCAAGCCCGGAGACATTCCTTACTACATGAGTAACTCCTTCTCTACCAGAAAATCAGTCAAAATGGGAAAAACTTTTTTCCATGTCTGATCCTGACTGGTTTTCAGCTGTGACTGCAGATGGAGCTAAAACGAACCCACCATCTTCTGCTCCCTGTGCACAGGCTGTTATCTCCACCAGCTCTGACCTTTTGCAAATGTGATCCAAAGTGACCTTTTAGTATTATTGCAGCACTAAATGCAGTTTTTCAAGTAATCCTCACTGGAGCACGGTCTACATCACTAGTTGGTATGCATTGGAAAATCCAACCTTTCTGCTGTGTCGGGTTTATTATCATGGCCATGTCTATGGAGCTGTACAATTATATATGAACCTTTTATGAACCTGGCATTCTTACTGCCAAGCCATTGGCAAGCAACACCTTTGAATGGGCAGTGCAGCTGTCCAAACAGTGCCTGGTGTACCTGGAAAGCAGAGGTACTTGTTTACTCTTTTCCAGAATACACAGAGGTAATTCTTCTGGATTTCATCGCTGTCCATTGTTTTATGCTTTATATTCAACCTCTCAGGAAATCAGAGGAAGATATTATTTCCTAACAAAAATATCTGTCATCTGATTGCAGCTGGCAGCCTCAGCCTCTCCCTGCACCCCAAATGTGGGCTTTGGTTTAATGTCTCCTTGTCAGGAGTGTGTTTTATACTGGCATGGTGCAATATGATTTCTTTTGTATAAAGGATATCCAACCATTGCTTGTTGAAAGCGCCAATGACAGAACTGCTTTCACCCACCCTTGTGGGTGAGGACAATCACACTTCCAGGGGTCTGGGGGCCTTTGAGAGCAGTTTCCAGGTATGTGCCTGCTGCAGCCATTAGCACCATTCATATAGGTAAGCAGATGAGTGCAATCCTGCACCATTAGCAGCTCCAGTTCATGTTTTCTTACCAAAAAATAAATGTAACTTGACAGTAGCAAGGAAAGGGACAGGTCAGGTGTCAATTCTTTTGGTCAAGAAGGCATCATCTCACAGCTGTATGCTGTGAAAACATGTGTTTGCTAGTGCTAATGTGATTAAATTTTACCATTGACTTAATTTATGAACTTTACTGAAATCTGATGCTTTCACATAAGTCAATACAAACAAAATCATTTGGCACAAAAATACTAAGAACAAACACAGTCAGTTCCCCTTCCACACTCTTTACGACACACATCTAAGTGAGATGACAGGTGGGTTGAACCACTGGAGTTGCAATCTCATTTGGAGAATATATATTGATTTTTGTTTCCAAATTCTGTCAGAACTGGGAGAAAGGCTGTGCAGGTTTGGTAGTTAATAGCACTGCAGAAATCAGCATTTTCCAAACACAAGACTCTAGATGGATGTTGAAATATCAAGACTGCATGCAATAGTCACCAGTAAGAAACTTCCAGACTGGTCAAGAAAAGTTCTTGTCTCTTTGTGAGTAAGTACAGGAGGAGCTGCCCCGTGGCTGTGCATCATCTCAGGTTCTCAGAGCCGCCTGCAGCCCCTGGGTTTGCCTTGCTCAGTGTGAGCTGGCTTTGGTCACCAGCTGCCAAAGGGCAGAAACTGCACAGGACAGAAACAGCTGGGGCTGAGCACCGAGCCCAGAGGTGTCATTTACTTCGGTGGCTCCTTCTGCTCTCCAGACATTCCAGTCTCTGACGCCTCACAGAATGCATTGGCCACAACTATCACGGAATTCCGGTAACAATCCCTTGGATAAGGGCAAACTCTGGCTCTGATCATTTCAACTGAATCCAACTCTGAGAAAACCAACTACCTCCCAAGATGTCATTTCTCATAGTGTGACCGTTTCTGCCACCCCATGAAGCACACACGCTACATCCTCCAAGTCCATCCTCCACCTGACCCACATCAGCCTTCGAAATTCCAGCAGTTTTTTGAGATTCCCATTAAAAAGATCAAACTCTGCACAGTTTTATGCATAAGATAGAGTTCTATCGGGCAATAACGCTGCAAACAATTCTGTAAATCTGAAAAATATCATTAAATTAAAAGCAGGAAAATATTTGAAGGCATTGTCTTCAGATTTTTTCTCTAATTTTTAAGCAATATTTTCCAATTTAATTTTTGTCTATCTTAAGTTGTCTGAAAGTGGGAGAAGCTACCATGAATATTTTATTAGGCTTGGTATTATGCAAATTAAAGAAGTTTGGACTTAACTGTAAAATACCTCTCAGCCCCCAGAGGACTGTTTCCATGATTTCCCACCTACTAAACACTGACCCTCAGCATTCTTCTGCTCTGCAAAAGCTCAGTGCAGTTCCTGACTTGACCCTGTATGGATAGAATGAGGTAGGTTGGGACTTCAGGAGCCAGCCTGGAGAGCAGAGCTCCTCTGGCTGCTAATAGAAGTGCAATTGTTTTTGAAAACCTTCAACGTAAGTGACAAACAGCAAAGAGGCAGAAACACCATTGGTATGAATCCCAGACTCTGAAGCAGTGCTTTTAATTGAGCTCATAGCACTGTAGTGGTTACTTCAGCAATTCACACCACTCATCTCACAAACAGTAGGGAAATCCATAATTAAAGGCCTATTGAAATGCTGAATTCCAAGTCTTCTGACTCGCCTGTTCCTCCCCTGTGATGTAAGAACACGAATTAGAGCAGCACCTATGTGCAAGCACAGCCCCGAAGTAACCATCAGCCTCCTGATCCAAAAAGGGAAGGAAACAGAAAGGTATTTCTAAGGGAAATGATCATTACATATAACACACGGTTTATTTGCAACTACCAAACACTCCAGGCTGGATGAATCTCCAAGCTCTTCTTTTTGTTACTCCCCAGCATTAGAAGTATTATATGCTTAATTTAAACCATATTTCTCCAACCTGTAAGTGCTTTGACAGAGCTGAAAAGCTCATCTTCCCGTAGAAAACAATTTTATGTCATTTTTCTATCAAAAATTCACAAGCACTAATAAGTAAACTGAAAAACTAGGTTATGAATGCGTTTGTACCCATGCATATATTCTTCCTTTCACCCACATTTTCCTGAGCTCATAGCAGACTTTCTAACAGCACATTGCAGCATAGCAGGATGCATTTGCTACAGGTATGTAACTTAAAACTGTTTGTAAGAAACATCCTAAACATGTCCCTTGCTGTAAATGTGACATCTTTACAGCACATGCTTAGTAAATGAAAGCCCTGGGAAAAGGAGGAAAGTCAGGATACCTCCCATATAACTGATTGTAAATTCTTGGGCACCAGGTTTATATTCTTAATAACCTACTAGTTAGACTTAGTGTGTCTGTTCCATCTAAGTCAATTTAAATGAGGTGTACCAGATACAGTACATAAAGTGTTTCATACTTGTGGAGATATGTTTAAGCATTGTTTCTTTAGGAAAATCTAATAGCTAGCTCCAGTTAATCACTGTCAGATGTTCTACATGCTGCAAGTGGTAACTTCCTTGACACAAACTGCTTTTAATCAGGAATCTCCAGCATATCTTGCACACATCTCAGGCTGACTTTTGTGATACATAAAAAAGCCTTTATAGCATTTAGTTTTTGTTCATGTTACCCTGGTTTACTCTTTGCTTTACTGTGTAGGAAAACCCCTACAAGATAACTTCTTCTTTCCCTGGAAAAGGAGATGAATTCCACAGGGTTTCGTAAAAATTAAACTACAAACGCAACCCCCCAGCCTCCCCCTCCCAATGGCGCTCACCACACTTAGTTGGAGTCAGGGTTATACAACCAACTCTGTGAAAGCAGTGCCAAGCCCAGCCATGGGCTCAGGGCAGCATTCCTGCTTCCCCCACCCCCATCCCAACCCTTGTTTGTAAACACATCTTGGCTGAGAGCACGCGGATGGAGCACTGGTAATAAGAGCCTTCAAACTATGTTCTTTAACTTCTCTGACTCTAAAAAGGCAATCAAAGCCACCCCACAATGTGTGATTAAATATACGCAGGGGATAATCTCTCCTTCGAAAAGCTGGAGAAAAGGTGGTGTTGAGACTGGTTTGAAGTGGTCTCCTTAATAGAAAAGGACGGTCCCTTTCTGTGTACATCATGATTTGCTTTGGGATTTCTGTTGTGCCCCGTAAGCCTACAGGATATTACAGCAGCTTTTGTGTCGCTGGTGACCCAGCTGTTCATTATTGAAAAATTCCACTGCTTGATGCTAAGGGCAGGAAGGCTGACCCCTCATCTTATGGACGTTACTATCTTTCAAAAGATACAGGATTAAAGGGCCGAGCAAAATCTGGAGGAAAGCTATGTCTGGTTTTCTGTGTTTTCATTGTCTTTTGCTATATTGGCCCGGAGAGGGATGTTTGTACAGGATTTAATTAGTTGGAATCAGGCTGAGATTATTGTTGAGACTATTTACTCAGCAAATCTCCAGTCTGAGCTGGAGCTTGAAATGAGTCTGAATAAGAAAATCGAGGAGTGCTCAGCCTCACTGCTCATATTCTGTAACAAGCAGCAAGACATAGACATGAAGGGTCTGCTTATGTGGGGTGCTGAATGCCCTTCATTCCCACTGAGATCGATAAACCATGGGGGAACTATCATTGTATCACATGACTGAGCCTTAATCAGCTGTACATAGCAAGTGAGAAGATCACAGACGCCACCAAGGTTTAAGAACTTTTCCTACATTTTCTTGGGGAGCTACAGCGCTAGTGCATGATGCAGCACAGGAAACAAAAAAAAGGCATGTTGCTATCACTACTGCACTTGTGGGGTTCCATAATTTCATACACATCAA
This sequence comes from Oreocharis arfaki, assembly GCA_013398015.1. NCBI lineage: Eukaryota > Metazoa > Chordata > Aves > Passeriformes > Paramythiidae > Oreocharis > Oreocharis arfaki. The sequence continues at coordinate 56,848 of VZRR01007844.1, read as the reverse complement.
ATTTTGTAATAAAAAGGTTAGAAATAGACATTTTTAAATGTATTTATTTTTTAAATAAAGCATCGAGATTTGGACATAAGACTTGACCCATCAGCTTCAGTGGAAAGGAAGACATTGCATCTGATAGATACAAGAGAGGTAGCTAGAAGAGCCATCAATAAGGGAGAAAGCAAGGAATACTGTTCTTTAGCAGGACATGACATCTCTGGGAACACAACGCATTCACTGCCTCTCCTGTTTCAGGGGGGAAAGAGATTCTGGCAGGAGATTCCCTGGGATTCATATCCTAAACTCCTCAGTAATTTCAGGCCCTTTGCTCTCCGCATTTCAAGGGGAAGGTAGTCTTTCTTAGGGAAAATTTGTAAAGGTCAATAAGCTGCTGTTCATACTTCCTACAATTAACAGAAGTGCTTCGGGCCTGTGTGCAAAAGCAGCAATGCTGACCAGGGCGCTTGTGGAGCTCTAGAGGGGGCAGAAGGGGTTCCTCCATCTACTCTTCCAGCAGGGCTCTTCTATGCAGTGCTCAGGTGGGAGCCATGGTGATACAAAGTCCCTGGTCTCCATTCTCTTGTAGGAGGACCTTACCAAAATCATGAAGAGCTGCTTGCAGACACAAGCAGTCACTGTCCAGTGATTAGAGGAGGCATTAAGATTGCTGAGAGAAGAAAAATGTGTGGGGTCAGCTCCCCTTAGACAGGCACAATACTCATCAAAAAATCACCCCTCTGATCTATTGTGCTTGAAAACTTCACGACAACCCAGAGCTAGTCACCAGGACCTCATCTTGAACACTAAACCAGGCCAACAGTATCACTGCAGCAACAGCCCATGGCTGGCTGAGAGTGCACGGAAAGCAGAGGGTTCCAGGCAGAGGATGTTTCAGGTGAGGTGGCCGTTGCTTGGGCTGCACCGGTTACTATGGCACAGATCTGGTGCTGCGGGCAGGGGCCGGGGGCTCTGCAGACGTGTTGGGCTGCAGATGTTACCATTCACAAAGCTGCCCTCTGCAGAGGGGAGAAGCCCTTTCTGCAGGCTGGAGGCCCCTTGTTGCCTGGCTGCACTGTTTCAGTCCAAATAATATTGTTTTAAGCTTTCTAAATTGAAGAGTAAGTGATACAGAGAGAGCAAACATAGAACCACAGTGGATTCTCACCACATCAGACACCAGTGACCGCCTGCTCCAAATGACGAAAGCAGGTTCTTACCCAGCCTCAGAGCAGGAGGTAGGAGGCATACTGAACATCTCAGCCCCCAGAAAACTAAGATCAAGCAAGGAAGTAGAATTCAGTGCTGCTCTTAGGTCCCAGCTGTGACTTTTTACCAGTTTTGAGCAAATTCTTGGCACTGGCTCAAAAGGCTTTTTGTGAGCAAGCATGTTGTCAGCATTTTTCCTTTAAAGACATATAACCTAAGGTAAAAGAATAAAGCTAGACTGAGATTTATGCTGCAGCTTTCTTTCCCCCCCTGCCCCCCACTTTGGTAAATTACTGATGTTGCTGTATCAGTCAGCTCTGCAAGCTGTGGGCACGTGACTTCAAAGGCAGAGGTTTTCCCTTCCAGGAAAGAGGATGGGATGAACCTTTCCAGTGCTGGGGGTGTGGATCCTGCAGCTGACCAAGGCAGAAAGGCATCTTATCTGTAGCTGCTGTGTAGCAGTGTGAACTTCCCAGACCCTTGCCAACTGTTCTCAACATGCCTGATGGATCACAGGGCCTAAGGAAATCATTGCCATGTTTATATTACATGGTTATATTATCTGCCTGCAGAAACCACAGCCCCTTTGTGCACTCAGACTCTTCCCCCTAAAGAAAGGCAGAAAATTTGAATAGAATAGAGTCTGAATAGCAGGAAGATGCAGCAGACAATGAACATAAAACCCTCTTTCAAATATTTTGCTGGTGATTTTGTATGAAACAGCAAGTCTGCATTCCTCCCTGAAATGCACCGTGAGCTTTCATAAACAAGGATTTTTCTGAAAGTTCAGATTTTATAAAATTCAGAGTGTAGAGGAAGAGCTGCCCAGCTCGGCTCCCCACCAGCAGTTGGGAGAACGGATCCAGCTCTGCAGCCAGGGGGATCAGGCTGTGGGAAAGATGGCAGGGCTGAGCTCTGCAAGTGCTGAACAGGGATCCCATCTTGTAGAAGTGGGAAAACTGTTCATCTCCTCCAAGAGGAAAATCATATCTACTCACAGAATTACTGAGAAATTAACCAGGAAGGTCTCTTTTTGTTTTTTTAAGTAGAGGAAAAAACCTATCATTTTAAAGAAGCAAAGGCCCTGCGAGGACTGACTCATTTAAAGCAGCCGTGCCACAGAGGCTTGCCTGGGTGTGAGCAGCAGTGAAACTCAAACCCTTTTGTTTCAAACCTCCAAAGCACAGAGTACAGCAGGAACTACATTGCCTGTGAGCATGTCTGCAGCAGGCACTGGACTGCCAGCACAGGCACTGGCTGGACACAGCACCACTGGAAAATGACCTGAGAGAAGGTTTGGAGGTAGACTATCTGGGGGACCTGGGGTTTGATGTATTTTGCAAGACACAGGTAGATCATGGACATACAGCAGTACCTCAAGGGCAAACTATCTGAATCCTTTACTAGTGATGCAAACACTGAGATATAGCTAAGCATTCGTGGAGCACCACAGCTCCATCTCCAGCCACAGGTTAGTTGGCATCAGAGCTTCACAGTCCCTTGAACAGTCAAACCACCCTACAGTACTGGCAGCATCAGGATACCTGGCAGCTTTGGGACCCCCTTCCCTGGACAGCCAGGTTCTTTGCGCATATGCCAGTGCTGAGGACCAGGGCTGCTGGCGTGGAGGAAAGACAGTGTGGGCAGCTGAGGGACAAGGAGTCCAAGCATGGCACCAACCCCTGGCTCAGCAGAGCACCCGCAGCACTTCAGCAATGAGGATGCAGCAGCTCAGCTGCAGAGGGAATTCTACGCAGGCTGCGGATTCAGCACCATGCGTAACTATCCCTCAGGTGACGAGAAAATCACTGCAGCTAACGTTTGTTGGGCTCTGCAGCCACGCTCACTCCTTTGTTGCACGACAGGCGCAGGAACAGCCCGATGCTGCTGCCACGCTCTGTCCATTGCAGCCTAGGTGCCTTGCACAGCCAGACGGCTACACACAGAGCATCACGAACCAGATCGGTGAAAGCCCATCCCCCTCTATCCCCCTCCCCCCCTTCTCTTCACAAAGGGCTAGTGGATGGTTAAAAAGCCCTGATCTGATAGCTACGTCCAGGCTGCATCTTGAGAGAATGGACATCCAAGCTGCTGACAGCCCTATCAACTCATCCTCCCATGGAGAGCAATCAGGGCCAACGCTTTTGGTGATTTATAAAGAAAACTGTTTTCACAGACACAAGGTGAAAGACACAAGCTCTAGATTACCACCAAGATTAACATGCAAAAATGTATTTGAATTTCTGATCAGCAGGAGGCTTCAAAGGGCCCGGGCTCAGATTAGCAGGTGTTACGTGAAAAAGGAGAGAGAGCTTTTGTGCTACAAAGTTGCGCCAGCAAAACAAATATGTCTTTCACTTTGAAGAGCTGGGGAGGAATTTGTGGCCATTGCCATGGAAACTCAACAGGCCTTACACTGCAAAGCCAGATTTTGGAGACAGAACTGCTCTTATGTCTGTGTGCTGCTGAATACAACATGTCTTTATCAGAAGGCTGCTGAGGAAAATGAAATGACAATGTGACACCATTGTAACACCTTTGTTTGGTTCAGCTGAATTTCCATTATTTGGAAAAGGAAAGAGCACAGCAGGCACTTGCTTTCAACAGTGGATCCCCTGAAACTACGTTATTTAGAGAAAAAAATATATAGATTTCAGAGGACCTTGATTATCGCTAACATCCAGCTAAATTTTCTGGGCCAATACGGTCCCACCCAAAAACTGTGCAGGGTCAGACTTTGGCTGCATGTTTCAAAATTCTTTTTCTACTTCTTTTTTCATTCATCCTGTCTCTGCATCATAACTGAATGGCATTCACGTGAAGCATAAGGCCCTGACTAGACAGCAGTGACCTTCAACCAAACCAAAGCAGGCTGGAGAGGATGCTGCCGCTGTTCTCAACACCCTCGGTGACCTGACTCAAGCTGTGACAAGCCCACCTCCAAATGGTGCTGTGCTCCACGGCTGGCCATGTGGACAGGTGACTCCACAGGGCTGTTCTCATGCACTGAGCCCCAGGGACCATGAGCAGTTGCAATGCCCCCAAAAGGACACTTGGGAAGCAAGTCCTCCTCAGAGTAGCAGGGAACAGGAGCAAAGGGCAGCGCAGAGAAGGCAGCAGACAGTGGAAAAGGCCCTCTCCAAGGGGCCACAGCACTGCAGGCTCTGGAGCTGCTCCTGCCCATGTGTCTGCCTTTGGCTGCCCGGTGTACCTGACCCTGGTTACAGGTATCATTTTATAAACAGAACACATCCACAATTAACCAGTTAGTCCACCACTAACCCATCACCATCAGCAGAGTTAAAACACACAATTAAATAGCTGATGCCAAGATATTATGCTGAAAGGTCACAGTATCTCCCCACTCCCTTTGCAGTTCAGCCCTGGCTCATCTGGCAGTGTGGAGGGGGCAAAGATGGGGCCCCTGCTCGCAGACCCCTGCTCGGGGGCACAGACACACAGCCCTGAAGCTGTGGCCAGAGCCACCAGCTGGGGGGCACAGGGCCTCCATCCCCAGAGGGCACCCAGCCGAGGTCCTACAACCACAGGAGGTCTCTTCATGCCTGCTGCAAAACAAGGAGGCAGCGAAGGCAGAGGCTTCCTTCAGGGAAGGGCATGGCTGCTGGCACTGCCACCTGTGACTGCCCCCAAGGCTGGTGAGGAATGACTGCTCGGGGCACCTGGAAGCACCTCACATAGGGTGCAACGCATGAAGGCAAGGAAAACTATGGAAGACTTGAGAAGTCAGGACTCAGACCCACCTCCCAGGCCAGAGTCAGCAGGATCATGGCAGAGGATCCTGTCTCCAGGCAGGAGAAGGTATTCAAGATGCTGTCTGATCCTCCCAAAGGACAGGTTCCCCAGGGACTTTCCAGCTTTAGGGGGCTGAAGGGCAGGCACAGGGCAATAGTTCTTAGCTTTGCTCCACTTACACCTGGCCTTCCCAGAGCACCTCAGGCAGAAGGATCCTGGCACCACATCAGGCATGGAGTCATCTCAAAGAGCCCTGCTCACACACTGGGCAGTGCTGCTTTCTTTGCTCTCAGACAGGAGTGTCAGAAGATATTTCTTGGGTGCACCAAGTTTTGGTTAGTCTTTTCCTGTTGAAAATCTAAATTATTATTTAAAAATAATAATCCACTGGTGCCTAAGTGAGCCTCATACAAATCTTAAAAGGCCCTGCTGCATTAAATAAGAACACATTCTGCGAGAGGCAAAGCAACTGCACTGCCCAGACATTAAGATATGGACTACCTGTGAAAAGAAACGAGTGTAACAATAGTGTAACGAGCATAACAAAGGAACAGGGAGCACTTGAAACCTGGTATACTTGCTAGAACATGTATTCACTGTCTTAGATCTCATTTTCAGCTTCCACAACTCCTTGCATAAGAATAAGAACTTCCTCTCCAGCCTGCCCCACCTTTGCTGGCTTCATTCACGTTTGCAAGAATGCATTTTGCCCCGAGAAATCTGGCAGAAAATGGAACTCCTGTCCTTCTCCTCTTGCTGGCTACTTATGAAAAGACTTACAGTATTAAAAGCTAAAGAACTGGTTCCACAGAATTCCACAGAGATAAACACACAGTTTGGTGCAGATACTGCCTGAATTTCAGTGCCATTTGCATTCAGCTAAGAGAGAGCAAAGACTTCTGTTTTTCATCAGTAGCTAGTCACATCCCTGGATATACAAAGTAAAAGGCAAATAACACTTGCATGTGAAAAAAGAAGCATACTTTAAAATATTCATCCTTGAAGCGTACTTCATATGGGCCAAGCACTTCTAAATTAATTAGTTACATCCAGGTATTTTTTGAAAGCTAGTCAAGCAATATTTAGATCTTTCTCCATACTGTGCACTTAGTATTCCTTCAAGTGTAAGCATGCAAGAAATGTACAAACACATGATTTATCTAAATAAAATTAAAAATGCACTCCTTACATTTATAGCCTGCTTACATTTATAGTTAAAAATATTTAAATTAATATTTAATTCCAAGATATATATGACACAATAAATATAATAGAACCAAATCAAATTAAAATAATTTCAATGTATGAGTTGAAAATGCTCAAAGATTATTCTGAATGAAGGAAGAAAGAAATTTTATGATACAGATCTAGAAGTTGAGGGAATAACTTACAGTCAAATGCCAAGGTTTTACACTGTCAGTTATGTAAAACAGCATAAGACAAGGCAGCTGAATTTGTAACTCACAAAACCCTGACAAGTGTGGTCAACCTCCTGAAAGCAGTAATTTATTATCAGAAATGTCACGCCTACACAATAGCCTTATTGTTGATTCATTAGGTAATTTCCCTTGAAGACCAGCTGTTTCTAGTGTGGTGGGATGAATAATGAGAAAGATATTTAATGTTCAGGGTACAAATGACAGACATAAGGAGGTTCTAACACCACCAGTGTCTCACTGCCTACGGCACCAGCTCTGTTCCAGGGGGTAAAGGTCCTACACCTCCCACTTGCACAGAAAACCTCCCAGGTGTCAGATGTGCTCAGAGGGCAGGTTGCTGTGCAATACCTTCAATAGAATCAGGAGACCCATGTGATATGGCCAAGCAGGCCTTGGGCTCATTGTCACCTTCTATTTCCATTGACATGCCCCAGGGGTAGATACTTTCCCCTCCCAGCAGACTCAATTTATTCCCAGGTGCTTCGCTGAATGTCTCGCCACCAGTGCAGCTTGCAAAAGACAGTGCCCATGGCTGCGCTCCAGGCAAGCTTTTATCCTGTTTTCCAGAAGTGCCTCTTTTTTAACCCCAAGCCAAGTACTATCTAGATAATAATTATTAGACTATAATTTACTACAGCTAGTAGTACTATCTGCTAGTTGTTTGGTTTATTTTTTTTAATTTTACACAAATACGTTATTTGTCCCTCAAATGATCCCTCTGAGGGCTGCTTCTCCATCATGTTAAGTAACACTGCAATTAAAGTGAGTTAAATTCACCAATAAGCAGACAAGCACCATGTGCTGTATGGCTGGTGTTCATTATGCTCAGTACATTAATGCCAACAGTTTGTCACTGCTTCTCCTGTTACAGCCACCGAAACTGCAAGAACCAGAAAAAAAAAAAGGGGGAAAATTTGTCTAAGGGCTGTGATTGATCAGCCCTTTACTGTGATCCTGGAAAACAAAAATCAGGTGGAACCATTTCTTTGCCTTTCAGAATGTACTTGTTTGGAAACACAGCTGCACGCCAAGCAGGACCACAGTGCTGCCCAGAGCAGGCTCCGAGGGGAACCACTGTGGCTTTGGTTGTGTTCCCAGAGCCTGCAGCAGGATGGAGCCTGGATGCTGACACGCTGGCAGCCTCCTCCACAGCCGAGTTGGGAAACCTAACAGTGTGCTGATACAAGGCTTAAAACTTCCGCTGAATTTGCAATAAAAAGGAAGATAGCCACTCTCTACCTTGTCTAGTGATGGCTTAAGCTTTGAGATAATGAGAGGACAATTCACGTTCCAAAGGCCTGTCACTTGCAAGTGTCCCTATTTGTCCTACCTTTTGCCTTCAGTCGCAATTATATCAACACTTTCAATTAGACGTGGCTTTAGGAAAACGAACAGAAACCCCAGACAGTAAATATTCCTTCAGTATTTCTTTCTGAGGCCAGATGCACTGACAGGGCACTTCAAACACGATTGTTTTTCAGTGACAGCGCTATACAAGGTAAATAATTTAGTAAATATCTTCTTCTCAGATCTTACTTGTGCTGCAGCTGAGATCAAAATCAAGTTATTGTCCTTCTCTACCTATGGGGGGAGTGTAATAAAAACCTGGATTTACAGTTAATCAAATCTGCTGACTTTGTGACTTCTGTCTGCATTTTAGTACTGCAGCACTGCTGAGTAGCTCCGTATCCTCTGACACTAGAGGAGGTGTTCTCTGTCATCTCATTCTGTAGTAATTCTGTCGCTTTTAAAACTGTTCCCCTAAATGCTTTAATTGAATATAAACCATATTCAATATTTGTATTATCAGAAGAAAAGATCTGTGAAGACCTTTTCTCCTTGCATATGTGAACACTCACCTTCAGTGCAAGCTCTCCACTCTCGAGCTCTGTGCCTTGTCCCACAGAAAGGCGCCCATGGATTTGGCTGTTCAGGCCTCCCTTGGCAAGCTTGAAACCTTCCTCCGTGTTTGAAGTCTCCTAATTTTAAGAGTGGTTCCCATGATCCTGAAAACTCTGGCGTAAGTCATGGCCTGATGCTATTCTCCGTAGCAGAGGTTTAAATTTGAAGTCACTACTTGTCTAAATATATATAGAGCTGAGAGAACTGTTTGGGATTTATATTGCTAGGACCTTGCCCTTGTATTCCCTTCAGTATGCCTCTTTACAACATGGATACAGACCCTGGTTTCCTTCAGCCACCAGGGAAAATCACAGGTACTCCTAAGAGGGTGGCACTGCAGCTCCAGGTGTGCTCGAGAGGCTCACATTCTCCGTACCCTCCACCCCAGGGAGGATGGGAATGTGGTCCTCCAGAAGCATCATGTGGTCAGCGCTGTGGGCACTGGCCACTCTCATCTCAATAAAATCTCATTGCAATTAGCATTTAATCATGTACTTCTTTCTATCAGACATTTGTGATCACCAAAAACCCAACCCAAGGAGCCCTTCTGAGAAGCCTCCCATGGCAGAAGCATCGCTTCTGCCTTGGTGCCAGGCTCCTTTCCGTGTCTGATGGAGCACGCTGCATTAGGATCTGTACACATTAGGAATCAACAAGAGCTGAAGAGTCCCTCCCTGGTCACTTGGCTCAGCAGTCCTACAGGGACATGAGCCGTGACACCGACTGCTGAGATCTCACCATGTTTGGAGGAGGGGACTAGATCCCTTTTCCTATTTTTCGGCCCATTAGACTTTCAAGTCCAAACATGCAGATGTGCTCAGTGCAATTTCTCCATGAGGAAATTTATAAACTGTGCCCCATGACAGAGTTCTGCCAGCAGAAGAGGTTTCACAATTAGCAAAATCTTGTTCACTGCTCTGTTTTAGAATCTGATTATTGTTCTACATTTATCTTAAGCAAAGTGGCTGACAAATAACCGCAAAATAATGTGATAAAAACCATTTATAATGCCAGGTTATTCCAGGTCTTTCTCCCTAACTATTTATGACAAGGTAATAATGCTGGTTATGCATTTGTCTGACTTTAAATTGGTTACTAACAGCCATGATGGATGAGGGGAAGGATCGCCTTATTCGGAAAAGCAGCTCTTGATTTCTGATCTCATTCTTGCAGGTAATGAATTATATCTAATTAGCAGGTTCCAAATCTAATCAAGAGGTTGAGATGTTGACCCAGAGCAGCAAAAGAGGGTGAGGGGGCCTCCTTTTATGTTTTATGCTTATCCTAAATAAAGAATACTTCATAAATACAGTCTTCTGGAGAGCACTGACTACACGGCTAAAGATGGAATCAATTCTAAAAGTCACTGTTTCAGTTAACAGCTTAATGAAACTCATCTCCACAGATGTATTCTTTCCATTGGGAATGTAAACTCCTTATTCCCCACTATGGTCTATTTATCGTATCATTTAGGAAAAGTATGAGAAATTGTTTTTGTAAGCAAATCAGTCTCCAAGTGAAAGAAATTATTTTTCATATGATGAAAAAATTATGTGACTTAAGAAAAATTTCCATCAGAATTCTTGAGAAATAAACAATTATTTAAGAAAAATAAAGGAGCTGGAGTGGAAAAAAAATAGCACAAGGAATGGACAGATTAAAAAATATTTTTCAGTTTTACATCATAATAGCTGCAAAGCAAACAGAGCTCCACTTCTAATTGCATTTTGATCTTATAAGCACAATTTTCCCCACCGAAGAGACAGCGAAGTGAGTATAGGAGTACAAAATCTACCCTGCAATTCCATCGATGAGTCATGTTTGTTACTCTTTGGCTTTCACACTTGACCTAAACTCACTATTTAACACCTAAACAGGTTCAAAGGTACCTGTGCAATGTTAATACCTGTGCTGCAATAATCACCTGCCCAGCCCTGCTTCTGCCACTGATGGGCCTGCAGGAGGATCCATGGCCACTGCATTGAGCCCTGAAATGCAGGAGCCTTCACAGCTTCTCTTATTTTCCTGTTACGGTTATTTTTTAATTCTCTGTTAAGATTTTTTAAGAAGTCTCAGTTATGAAAATAAAATCAGCATTTAAAAGACAAATATCTTCTGAATTAGTAATCCAGACCTATGCTCTATTTCATGTTCATAAAAAAAGACAATATATTATACAAATTCTTGAGATGCTGTAGCTAAAGCTAAAATAAATCTCTGTTTTAACTGAAGTCCTAAATAGGCCTACAATTTTCCTAAATATTGACCCAGTCTTTCTACCCTAAACTTACACGAATTTTAAGTCTAGCAATAAACCTTAGTCTAAAAAGGACAAAATCCCAACCCCTTATTTATAATTTGTGGATTTACCCCTATCCACAGCAAGCTCCAGCTGAATACGACCACAAGAGCTCCAAGCCCTTCTGACAGGAATCCCACCTGGCCATGCAGGCAAGGCCACCTCTGGCTATGAAGGCTGCTGGGGGAAAGCTAAGAAAGCCAGGGAGGATAGTGATGTCTGGAAAGTACAGTGGCAGCAGGAAATGCCCTGAGTGCTCAGCTGAGCCTGATGCTTCAATGGGAACTGGTGCACCAGCAGCCACGGGTCAGACAAATTGTCTGGTCTAGGGGGAGGTGCTTCCCCACGGACCAAGCCATGGGCACAGCTGCCCACCCTGTCCCGGCTGGGCCAGCCTCTGCCTGGCTCGGCACATGCCTGGGCCAGCTCCTTCCGCGGGGCAGGGAGCAGGAGAAGCTTTAGGTCCTTCACCTGGATTCACAGCTTCTGCTGCAGGTCCCAGGAATGGCTTGGCTTCACTCAGTTAGGACCTTTTGCTGTGTGAGTAAAATGATTCCCCAGAGAAGGATTTTGAGTGCAGCAGCTGCACGGCCCCAAGTCTCAGGCAAGGTGATTGAAAACAGGGCCAAACCCAAAGTGCAGCTCCACACACGATGGGCTGTGCTGTACCTGCAGTGAGCGCTTTGGGGTAACGAGCCATCAGGTCTCACGGCTTTGCAGGGATCACAGGATGCTCAGGGAGAAAGCTGAGGCAAAGAGCTTCTGATTCATTACAGTGTAACTTTTCTATAGCAATACAGAGATGGACTTGGAAGCCTTAGAGCATATCAAGGCGGTCTGAATCCCTGTGTTTGTGTGGTGACACCGTGAGCATGTAGCAGCTCAGAGGACACGAAGTCCCTCCTTGACCCAGGCAGCCTGAGTGCACTGTTCAGAACTGCTGACTGACCTTTGCTTTTCCAGGGAACAGGCAGAATTTTATGTGATCTATTTCAAGTGAAATAATCAGAAGTCTTCCGGTATTTTTACCTGCCAGAGTCACTACATAACTCTTACTTCTTGTTTTGATCATAATTTGAGAATCTCTTCAGTGCATACAGTGTTCAGATCCCTGCCCTTTCCAAGGATGTTCTGCCAAGCCACAAACCAGCTTTGTGCAATCAAACAACACAATGAGACACTTAAAAACCCCTAATGATTGCAAAGAGAGATCTAAACGTAATAAACTAGAGCCATCCAGTGCCCCACTTACCTTTAACATTGCTAAGACAATGCTGCAGCTTGATTAGCATGTTACCGAAAGGAACAGGACTTTATTGTTTTATTCTGTAGCACCCATGCTCCCAGGTGTTAAGTCTGCCCAGCTCACCTTGTTCCAGGGCACTGCAAACAGGTACTGTTTGGGAAGAGGAGCATTTGCTTGCCAGGCAGACTAGTAAAATGATGGATTTATAGTGCTCTGTCTTTCATCTGATGAGGTTAAGTGACCAGTTCCAACTACGCCTGTTTCTCAGGCAATACCAGTTTTAAGAGCTCATTTTTAAAGCCAGACAGCTTTACTTTGTGTATTTATCTATTTATTTATGCATTTCCGAAGATCACCACAATATTTACTCTGTTATTAAACTCTGTGTCAGGCACTAATGGCCTGTAATTATCTTTGAAATTGGATTTGATGTTGCAAAGTTACATAGTACAGACAAGTGTCCTAATGATGTCAGAGTTTCATCATGAGAAACTGATCTGATGCTGCAATTTACTTAGAAAACACACCTGCCATGCAGAGCATATGAAAACAGATCAACAATGAGCCTGACTAAAAAACTAAACCAGAGCCCAAATATCCCAAATTTGTACGTCAATCCACTTCAAAATGGCAGGAAGAAAACAGTTACCCATGCTCATACTCTGCTGCTTGTACTCCCCTGCACAGGCCTACATGGACATGTTATTACTTTTTCTTATTTAACAAAATAGTTCACAACATAATTCCACAAAATTAGCATAAAAACAAATGTTTGTGAGTGGTATTTTCTTTGTTGCCCCTGAGCCTGGCCGAACTAGCATATTCTATGTCATTCTTTCTCGTGGACAAATGGCTGAGAGCTATCGCCTCCAATTCCCCATTAAAGCCCTCGCCCTCACTCATTCTGTCTGCAGAGAGACCAGAACCCCCCCAGCAGCAGAACCCGCTGCCATTAATTCAGTTACCCAGGGAATTTCACACCTTTGCCAGGCCCTTTACGGCTCTCATTTTAGTGCAACCTAATCTCCAATGGATGCGAAAAGCTGTGAAGAAGGGCAGCTCAAGCTGAAGGCAGCAATTAAATGATAATTAGGGCTTTACTTCATCTTGTGATTGATAGAGGTTCACTGGACCCAAACTGCATCTTGTCATGTGCTAATAGGCCTGGCAAGATACTCCACTGCATCTGAAGGATTTTGCCTTATCTCAAGAGAGATAATCTACTCAACAAGTAATCTCCTGCCTGTGGAAAAGTGCCACTGTATATTTACCAGGCCAGTATTCTTCATGGTTCAGCTCTGAACAAGCCCTAGGACTTCCTTAGGAGCAAGGAAGCCAAGGCTTTCCTTTCCTGTTTTCAGGCTTCTGGGTGCCCCGTTCCTGGGTCTCTCAGAACAGCTGCTTCATCTCCCTTAAGCACATCCCTTACCAGCACAGACCCTCACAGGAGCCACCACCTTGGAATCTCAGCCATGGAAAACTTCTGAACCATTTTTAGTCTATTTTCTGCTCCTGAGGAAGTGAACTGTCCTGCAGCCGCAGCCCTGAGCCAGGCGCGTGGTGAGTGGGGGGCAGGAATGCCCATGGTCCAGGGCTGCAGCTCCCATACTCCTCTGTGTCTTTTGGGCCTTTGTCAGCCCAATTACTTATTATAAACAATACAGTTTATCTTTATCAGAATCATTATCTAAATTGGCTACATGACACATGCTGTTTTCCTAACTGCACTCCCGGGAAAATGTGCTATAAAATCTGTGATTTTGTACTTTGTAATTATCCCTCTATGGGCTATAAAGCATTACTCTGGTGTTTAAAATAGGTATAGCTAGCATTTTCCACTCCTCAGAGCGGAACATTTATTCTACCTCAGAAAATAAAATGCAGCAGAATATTTGGTGCAATCAAGCAGAGGTTTGCTGCAGCCACGTCCTGACTGCTGAGCTGACTCCACACACAAAGGAGTTTCTCATGACGTGCTCCATTTTTATTATGGAGTTCTTTTTTCTCTGAGCAAGACAAAGATGACCTAAGATAGTGTGAAGTGAAACACGGCCTTAGCTGGCATTTTAGTCTGGAAATGATGAGGTGTCAACAATAACGGTTAACAGGATCATACTCCCAGTGCCATTAATTTTCTCTTTTCAGTATCCTCCACATTTCCTGTTGTAAAAATGCTGGCCAATTCTTCCCTGTTGCTGACTTTTGTTTTCCTTACTGTTTTGAGAAATTCCTCCTTCCTCAGGATTTCTAAATCCATTTCACACAGTGCCAAGCCAGCAGCTCTCCCCATGATTAAAACAAAACACTTTAGTTCTAAAGAGCAAAGACCTCACCTCCCATCTTGCACAACATGAGGTGTCCCTGGCCTCCCTTTTTAGCTGATTCTGCTTGCTTGATGCACTTTCAGAAGTTCAGTAACTAGCAGTGGAGGGGTCATGTTTGCCCTCAAGTTGCTGCTTTTCATGCTTGACATGTTTTTCTACTGTCCAGTCCCTTAGCTGCAACAGGGTCAAGAGGATGGAGGGAAGGGTGGGGGTTACAGAAAGGGTATTGTATTACACAAACCCCAAAAGGTTTCGGTTACAGAATGTATATTGTCCATGTCTGTTGGGCTTGTGAAGAAGTATCAAGTTCACCACATTCTCATTTAGGGACTTTGATCCTTTCAGTTAAAAAGAAGCTGCTGAGAATTACTCTGCAGAGCAAAGAAATGAATCAGTTGTACTCTCTCACCCAGCACTGAGGAATGCCAATATTTCTGTTAGCCAGCCCAATCCTAGGGAGATTTACCCAGCTGCAGAGAGGCTGGAAGGGGCTTAAGTCTATCAACACAACCACAGGCTCCCCCTCCTTTCAGAAGGGCTCAAGCACCTCTTATGTTGCCTGAGTTTCAGTGATGTGGAGTCCTTTTTATGTCTCTGGGTTTGAGTATTTTTATTCTCATTCTGCAGCTAAAGCAGCCATGGGGGCAGCAGCCACGAATCTTGTCTCCTCTCCCCGTGTCTCCTTCTCTAGGTTATCCATGATCAGCCAGGTGCTCCTGCTTCGGTAATTTATCCATCAGATAAAAATATATCTGGAATCACCGCAGCAGTTGTTCCTGCTGCTCTTCCCTGCTGCCCTGAGAAGGGATGACATGTGTCAATGAACTTTCATTCTCCCAGAATGTATGAAATTCTGTAACTGTCTTTTCCCATAGGAGTTACTGTATTTTTTGCCTGGAACACATTTATGCACATACTGACGAAGTTTGGAGTTTTTTCTCCTTGCATTTACATCAGTAATCTTTGTTAATCTAATTTTTATGGCCTGGCGAGCTGTGGTGTGCATTCTGGCATTGCTAAATCAGGGAGACCTCATTTATATATGGGGGCTTTGTCTGCATCTGCTAAAATAAGAGAGACTCGGAGCCAGCAGGTGTTTCAGGGTCCATGCCTGAGCATTATCCTGGGGGCAGAACCTACCCATGACCTAGACAGGGACTCAGAAACTGCCATAATACAGAGCATGGGAGTGTTAGAAACCGGCTTTCCTTTTGCGATGGAACAGTCTGTTTCCTCTGGGCTCCCCCTGATCAGGACACAGGTCTGAACTTTGCTGGGGAGCTGCATGTCCCAGTGCAGTGCTTGGACTGACTTTCAGAGGTGCCTTTCAGTGTTTCAGGATCCCAGGAAGCAGCCACACGGAAACCTGTGCAGTGCTTCCGAGCCCAACTGCTCTGTGTGAAGCGATGCTCCCGTGAACGGGGTCAGAAGGGACGCAGAGAGGCATCATGAGGTGTTAGCTGATTTTTCAAGGGGCTCTGTTTTGTTGCATTAGCAATTTTCTACAGCATTAAGCAGTTTCATGGTACGTTGTACTGCACTGCCTGAGATGGGACAGACTATTTTCAGCCCAGAGAGGTGACGGATTTTAGACATCAAACATCATGCTGGATGGGGAGGCTAGTAACAGAGCAGCAGCCATCTGCCATAAGCTTTCCACTTCACCAGACCCAGTCTCCCTTCTCAGATCTGCAGTCCCATCAGAGCCTTGCTCCAGCCTTTTGGCAAGCTGCTGCCTCAGTGCCTGGGAAAGTCCACATCTTCATTAATCACTACCTGGGCCTGTCTAACCTGTTCTCTCTCCTTGCTCCAGCCCTTCATCCTTTCCCTTCTTTCTTCCTTCTTACTTTTTCTCTTTAAACAGTCTTCATCTTCTTTTTTTCAGGGAAATTATCCAGAGATACTAACAACAAGTAGAATAGCTTAGATAAGTGTAGGGTCAAGAGCTTCCCTTTCATATGACAAATATATGTATTTCAATCACTATTTCCAGTTAAATTTAGATTTCCACTTGTCTCTTCCAGTTACACAAGGAAAACAACCAGTTACTGCCATTGTTGCCACGGTGTGAGCAGCTGTACAGGAGGTGTCTTAAGATGGATTTTAAGAAAAAAAGGGCTCTCATGAGAAAGGAAACATTACAGAAGGGCTAGATAATGGATCACCTGTATGCCATAAGCTGCACTCTCGACTTTCAAGAAATAAACCAAACCAGATCAGTCTTGGCATTTTAAAAAGAGCACTCAAGAGCAGCACAAGACACAATACAACCTGCACAATGCAACACACTAAACGGAGCACCATGGAGGGCCACACCAATGCACAGGGACTGCACTGCATCTGGCTGAGCCTCTTCACATGGGACATGGAAGCAGAACCCAGGAGTATCTGCAGGGTTGATTGAGGTAAGGAACTCTGCCTGACTACAGAGGTCTTTTTTCTTTAAGCTCTCATCTTTCAGAATCACCTAACATTTCTAAAAGTAACAACAGTGATAACCTTTATTGCTGCTTAATCTGCAGTTTGAATGTTCCAATTTGAAACAGGTTGGAAGTTCCGTCCCACTTAAAATTTCATGAGCATTATTAGAAATTATTGTCATATAATTTTCACCAGAATATTTGATAGAATCACATAACGTGGTTATCCAGCTGTGGGACGGACAGTTTGTCCAGAAGGATAATGTGAGAGTATCAAAAGCTTTGCTGAAGTCCCAACAGATTACATCTACTGGCTTCCCTTGGTCATCTAGGTGGGTTATCCTGTCATAGAAGGAAATCAGGTTTGACAAGCAGGACTTTCCCTTCATGAAGTTGTGCTAGCTGTGACTGATGACTGCATTGTACCCCACGTGTTTTTCAATACCTCCCAGAATAATCTTTGCCACGATTTTAACAGTAAATGCTACATTTCTTGCTACCTTCTAGAAAACAACTTGAATAAATGGACCTCACCAAACCCAAACTTCCCTCACAGAGCAGTAGAAGGTTGCCTTTTTTGTTAATCTACAAAAATTTTCATAAGGAAATAACAGGCAGCCCTCCCTTCTCAGCCAGATAAAATCGGAATAAAAGAACACATTAAAAGGCATATAAAAGCACATGTGTGACAGAAGAGCTGTTCACTGGAAAGGGACACAGATAAAAAATCCCTGGAAATGTCATCATGCACTGTTTGTAGATACAGCTGTACCCGTATCTCTAAATTACAAATGATAATGAGGTGTAAAGATTTTATCAGATACCTGGCCAGTTCCAAAGACCTTTGTGTGTTGGCTGGTGTAGTCTCATATTAGGTGGTAGGAATTCTGTTTTCTTTTCTAAGTGGAACATCAGATTACACAGGTCTTATTTCACTGCTGATTGCAGTCATCCACTTAACATCTTGACAGATATTCAAGAATGGAGCAAAGCTGGTGGTGCTGCTGAGTGAGGTGTACATCCATCCATCATCTGCTAGCAGATCACTTGGAGGGCCAGGCCTCATGTCATTACCCTGCAGCACACCACAACTTGGTAGCTTTTTTTTTTTTTTTAAATTCCTGCTAACTAGGTTTCTCAACAGTTTTGGGATAGCCTGTTAGCTGTCATTCCTACAAACAAAAACATCAACTGAAGCATCCTAGGCCAGAGCTTGAGTAACACGGTGGGGGTTTGATATATTTTCTGGAGATTACACAGCTGTGTGATGTTTTAGCCCACTTCCAGTGAGTGTTGCCACTGCACAGTCTGTGGATCACCAAGCAGTCTCCAAATGCTTGGTTTACTTTTTACAGCAGCAGGGCAGCTGTCACCTATTGTGCCATCTCCTGTGCTCCCATCCCAGCCCACTCTGGACGTCCTGTAGAAGTAGATGGGCTCCCAGTTGAGCCCATGACTCTGAGGGCACAGCAGAGAAGATGAGGGCAGGACAGTGCTCCCAGCAGCCACCGTCCCCAGTACCCTGCTGGGGTTGTGCCACTGCTCTCAGCTGCGCTTCAGCAACGGTGCCTGAAAAAGAGTCACTGCCTGTGATCTGATCCTCTCCGATCCTTGACTGGTCTTCCTGCAAAGCAGCTTTCCAGAAGGGTCTGGCCGAGGATATCCCTGACTCCAGGTGACCTCCACACCACCTCTCCTGGCACTGGCAAACCAAGTGCCCAACACTGCTGTGACCCAACAGTGCTTCAAACCAGTACAGGACAAAACCAGGACCTGAGAAAGACTTTTGCCCCACTGAAAGAAATAAGGCAGTTGACAGTTTCTCCTCTAGATGATCACCTGTGCTCTTGTCATTCAGTAAGTTCAGAGAAAAATTGGGTTTTTTTCAAGGAAAATTTATTTAGGAGAAGGATTTGAGATGAGTTACAAATGTAATCGATGTTCGCCACCACTGCCAAGTAAAGCACAAGTGGCAGGAGCACCTCTGCTACTGTCCTGGGAGCGGCACCGGAAATCTCTGCAGCAGTAGGAACCTCATCCAGAAAGCAAACAGCTCAGTCAGCCCAACACTGAAGCATTTTGTGAAACACAAACCTGAATGTTCTATATTCATTCATTACTGCTTTTGGCACCTCCTTTGCTCTCCTTTGTGACTCCTTTTTTTGGTCATCTTTTCTACTTGGTTACATTAAAAGAGGAACTCTCTTCAACTTCTTAAATGTTCTTAAACTCATAAACCACAAAGCATGTTCTGCTTCTGTCAGCCTGTGAGATGTATTGCACAAACTGGACTTGTGTTCACACCTCTGTTGAAAGACAGAAACAAATTCTTCAGCACTCAGGAAAAAGAATCATTTCTTGTCATGCCACTATGTAGTTTGACTTCACTGGACATCAGAGGAGAGTGATGTTTCTCTCTAACACTGTTCTCTGTGAAATAGTCTCTAACAACAAGGAACGAATACATATGCTACCTGCCCATGTGAAATGGTTATCGCCCTGTCTGCTTTCGTCTAACAGTGCAAAAATGTGTTCGCTTCTATTTGGGAAACACTCAGTGAAATCATTAAAAGCCATGGATGAAACCATATAAAATAGATTTGCATTTCCTTGTCCCAGAATACTTGACATAACAAAGGGCATATACTCCTTAATGTAAATAGATCACACTTGCACAACACTATTCTAAATAAATCTGGGGCTAATGTAGTTTATGAGATACACTGAGGAGGTTAAATTGTTTCTGAGTAGGTGGTTAATTAAAGGATTTATTTTGCAGTTGCAGAGGACCCATAACTCATGAGTTACTGCACAATAAAAGTGTTGTAGATGTGTAAAATAACACCATGATTAACTCCCCCAAGCCACTCAGCCCCACACAGTTTTGTGTGCCCCTTCATTCTGCCAACGGCCCCAACCCAAAACTCAACCACACTGCGGCTTGGGGTTGGGATTGTTGTTGGTGGTGGGCTTGGGTTTTGTTTTGGTTCGGAGGTTTTTTAGTGAAATAGATGCATCTGATCAAGTGGTTGGCTCAGGACTTCTGCGAGCTACAAAAGAGGAAAAAATATACATGGAGGATTAATTATCAATCAAAAGTGGTCTAGAACAGAAGAGAGAAACAGCCAGGAAAGACTTTAATATAATGACTCTCATTCTGTTTCTCTCTCAAAAGGCTCCTGAAGAGCTGTGAGCTGTACAGTGAAGCTTCCATCATACAACACACTGCACTTGTGTTTTGTTTGGTAAGGTCAAGCATCTGTTTTACCATTTCCTCAAAGTAATCTTAATGTTTAATGGAAAGTGACAAAGAGGAAGTGTGAAAAAATACAACATGGTTTTCCTTTTAGTTAAAACTCTGTTTGTTTTGGTCCACATTAAAAAAATGATTTTCCTATATATTTACCCCTCTAAAATCCATGCCATTCGGCTACCAGCATTAATGATGTTAGGATGAATTATACAGAGAAATCAAATTTTCCGTAGCATTTGAACGCCATTAAAATGCCAAACAATAAACTACCAGACTGCAAATTAGATCACTGGAAATATCAAACACATTGCGGTATAAAATCCATAATTGCATTTAGCGCTTTGGCTCCCAGGGGACAGGCTGCTAAAGATCATCACCGTGCCACATATGAGAAGCTATTGACAGAACGATAAAAATCGACAGGCTAACCAAATAAACACTGCAGGCTTCATTAAATATTCAGCAACTGAAATTTGACTATCATGTGCCTTTTTTCCCACTAGATGTGTCCTGCTGCAGCGCTCAGGATTTCACCGTGACAGCAATGTGGGCGGCTGTGCCCCGCAGGGCTCGCGGCCGCGCAGCGCAGGGCGCGGGCAGCACCAGCAGGTACTGGCGCCATCAATAAACACACTGCAGCCCAGACAGGGTGATTATTCTCCTGAATACGTTATTAGTCTTGGCCCCGGGAATACCTCCAAAGACTTTAATTAGAGGAAGCATAATATCTGCAAAAGTTTAACACTCCTGCTAAGAGAGCAGGGACATTTTGTCCCTAATGAAGCTGAGCATTAAATGGCCTCCTCTCTACCCTCTTCTGCAGGTGGGTGCCACAGCAACTGCAGGACCTTGCACACCCTGAGACAGGCTTGCCCAGCTGTTCCAGGCTGGCCAGGACCCCAGTGGGCACCTGAGTCTGAGGAGCACAGAGCGTGGTGCCCACCCCAACAGCCCTACCCTAAGGCCAGAAGGCACCCACAGGCACAGGCTCTGGGATGCTCATCTCTGTCTGCATCTGACCCGGAGAAGGGTAATCTGCTTTGCGTAGCTCTGTCTTGTACATGGTAAGAGGGACACAGAAGAAATGAGTGTCCCTGGCAGAAGACAGGATGGTATTAATTTTAAATTTTACTAACCACTTATTTTCTGTTGCTTTCTTGGGTCACTTGCTGGCAGGAAGATCGCTTTTGTGGCTTAAATAGCCATTCTCTCTGGTCACAGTGAGATGAATAGAGCTATAGGAGAGTTGGTACAGGCAGAGGGCACAGAGCCATGCCATGTACTTGTGGAAGGAAAAGGAACCTAAGTAAATCCAGTGTGCCCCAAGGAGTTCCAGAGCCCAACAGTACCTGCTGCTTGTGGACCCGGCCTGACCGAAATGGTGAGAAACTGGAACCTGGAACAGGGCTTGAGTACTACATTGTTTAAAATATTTAAAATATACTGTTGTATTTCTTAAAATAACATTGAATGTTTCAAATCCTGGAATTAGTTCCCACAACCCTGTCAAGACACATTTTCGCCTGCTTGCATGCTCATGCATGCAGAGCGGCATGCTTGCTGCTGCAAGAGAAAAGAAAACAACAAAAAGGCTGCACGTTTTCTCACTCTGTTCTTACAGGCCTTGAGTCTGAAATTAGAACAAATAAAATGTATAATGCATGCTCTGGAAGCACCCAATAGGGTTATAAGCAGCCATTCCCTCTTCATGGAGAAAAAGTTTATGTAAATGACTGATGACAGTGTTATTGTGTGAGGAATATCAATGGAGTAATTACAGTTACATAGCTTGCTGCTGCACTGCTGCTCTAAGCCTGTGTTAATTTTTCACACCACTCCCCTGGGAAGGATCGCAGTGTGCTCCTAAGAGCAGAGCTAATAATCGGAGCTCTGAGCCACTGCCGCTGAAACTAGCCCCAAGGTCTTTCTGAGCAGACTGCTAAACACTGCCTGTCTCCCCAGAGAGAAGAGAACAGAGATAAAATGATTAAAAACTGCCAAATTGGACTGGCAATCACTTGGCTATACTGTCAGCCCAAGACAAGACAAATCTCAGTTATTTTTCCTTTTGTGAGCTGGAGAACGAGGCCAGCACAAAGCACGACTGCTAGCAGAGCAGCAGGCTGACCACGTTCCAGGTCCTCATCACTTCTGTGTCAACATCTAGAGACTCAAATGGTATCTCAGTGATTTTATTAAACAACAGCACAAACCCAGAATCTGAGAAAACCAGGCTCTATTTAGGCCTACTGGGACACTTACTAGAAGTCAATTCCACTTGCTCGATCCCAGGAATAATTTCAGAACTGAGCAGATCACAGACCCAATAACTGCATCTTCCTCCATTTGAGCAGTTCTTTGAGGTCGGATACTGCTGATACCATTTGTCCTGAAGTTTTAGACAAATGACATAGTTCGTCCAGCTCTACATGGTGAGAGGTAGCACAAGGATTAAGTGACAGAATACGTTAAACGTGTAAATTAAAGCAAATGCGCTTTTAAAGACTCAGGTGAGGTATCTGCACCTCAGTTGTGTGCACGCTGTGAGAGGGTCTTAAGCCACAGCTGATGATCAGTAACACAAGTTACCGCTTCCCACAGGCTTGGAAGAAATACTCCATAACAGGAAAGAAAAGTAGCCACAATTAGCCTATCAACTAGAAACCAGCAGCCCACATAAAGCAAGCTTACAGTCCTGACACAAATCACCTCACAAAGGTGCATACACCTTTCCTGGTGAGGCGACAGGGAAGAACAACAGCCAGAATGGCTGTGGAGAATCCCACTGACCTTGTGCATGGCTGGTCCATAAGCCCTGTGCAAACTGAATTTCCAGTGTGCAACTCGTCAAAATCGGTCAACACCACTTCATCCCTGTAGAGGGGCAAAAGGGTGATGGCTAGGGACCTCTTCTACCGCCCATCACAGTATTTTTAGCTTGACTTCACAGCATGAAATCCTAAGTGCAGATGTCAGCATTTGTGTAACCACCTAGCCAGATCCTTTTCCAGGCTCCAATTGTCAAGTGGCTCATGCATATTAATGACAAAAGTTACACCAGTCTGAACCTGGGGCTCCCCAACCCCTTCCTATCTATCCACAGAAAGGGGGATGACACAGGGGCTTTTCTCCTATACCCCACGAATTTTTCAAACATTTGTTTGTGATTAAACCATTTGTTTGTTATTAAAAATACTTTAGCTAATACCCTTTTGAAGCAAGAGGAAGAAATCTGGCAAGATTGAACACTAGCAGCTGGCTGGGATAAACGCGCTACAGGAGGCAACTTGCTCCGATAAATCCTCCGAGTTTTCCAGTTTTCACTGAAACATCAATTGCCACGCCTGCTGCCCAAATATCTAATTTACAGGACAACTGTTGAAGTTTCACAGGGATTAAAATGACCTCTCATCTCTGTTTCTCTATAGGTCCATGGCAATGCCCCCGGGCAGGGCTGCCAGGGCACCCACATGTGCCTGGCTGCATGAGTGCCGCAGTGAGGGAGCAAACCCTGCACCTGGGGCTCTGCCAGCCCTGAAACCCTGCCTGGGGCTGTGCCCAAAACCAGTTCCATGCACGAGCAAACCAGGGTTTGGTCCTCCACATCCCAAGAGATTTGGAAACAGGACATTTAAAAACCTGCAGGTGAAGGAGGGAGGGAAGCAAAGCTGGGGGGCGCACAGGGACGCTCAAGGCCTGGAGCTGAAACCCCTCCCCACGGGGGGACCACTGGCCCTGCTGAACTGCGCAGCCTCTTCCCCAGGAGAGCGGCGTGCCAGAGGCTGGGCCCTGCACTCAAAACCACATCTGAGGCAGAGTATCCTCAGCTACTAAATAGGTTTTAGTTTATTTCATTGATAGCTCATTTTTAGCTGATTCTTTTTGACCTATCTCAGTGTCTCATCTGCCTTGCAGGTTCACCACAGCTCACTCTGGCTGTGTTGAAAAAGCCTCGTCTCCCTGTACAGCTTTGGTTTACATCAGACTAAGGTAAACTGAATCCTTTTCACCTATTCCAAAACTGATCTCGCACAGAGACCAGAAACCATGACACCAAGCTCTGCAAAATCACATTTATTACCTCCCAGGTATCTATCAGTTAAAGCAAACATTTCCTCTCTAAAACAAGCAGTTGGGGAAAGCCTCTAAACTAGAGTCAGGAATGATATGACCACATCTACAGCCCCTTTGCCCTCAGCTGGACACACTGGTATTCAATTAAAGAGACACTATTCAATTAAGAGAATCTAAATAGGCATGTACTTGCAGCCTGGGAAAGTTTAAGTTGTGGGAGCTGTCTGCATGGCACTTGTGGAGTGGAAATGGCTGCTGCAGCTCAAAGAGAGTAAGGTCAGTCTTTGTGGATATGATACAGCCCCGATGGACATCCCTCACCTCCTTGTCTTCAATGTAACACAACCTTACGGCCAGCTGACAGACATTTTCCAGTGTTAACAACATGAGCTTGTTTACTGTGTTTGTTTCCTCATTTCCAGTCCTAAAAAAAAGATAAATCACTATAATCTTAACTCTGATACACAAAAATACACCTTTTTCATACACTAAATACATAGCCAATGTATACCAGAGACATTTCACTTGGTTACTGTGAGCAGAGAGTCATATTGTAAACAGAAAAACAACTTTCTACTTCAGCTGCTCTAGATCCAGATGCTCTCTCTGTTCTGCAACACTCCAGACACTTATGATTAAAAAGAACATACCAGGTATTACAACTATTAAACTGTTAGATACAATTTACAATGGCAATAACCTCCTTGTCGTTGGTCTTTCCTAAAGTTAACCAGAAGTTTGTCAGGTATTTAACAGCTCATGGAGAGAACTGAGTTTGTTACTTGTTTCACAGAAGTTTGGTCAGTTACTTCTAAAAATCACCAGCTTTTGGTTTAACTCAGTTTGTTCAAGTTAAGGAAAATGTGAGGCTAACTGGTATAGGGCATTTTACTTTTGGCCTATTTATCCAGTGTCTCATTTCACTCATATTCAGAGCAGATCAGACCTGAGTCCTGGTCTAAGCTTGCAGACTTGAGGCCAGGCACGGCCCGAGGCAGGCAGGCAGGCAGGCAAGGTACCCTGCAGCCGTGCCAGTGCCAGAACCTCAGTGCTCAGCTCTGGACAAAACCACCCCCGAGCCCAGCAGCACAGGCTGATGGCACAGGCTGGGCAGGGGGATTGCAGCTGGCCACAAGCCCAGCCCCTCGGGGTTGCCTGTCCCACAGTGTCCCACCATATCCCACCAAGGTGATGTGGCTGGGGACTGTCAGCCTTGGTGTCCCTCCAGAAGTGTCCAAAGGGATAATTCAGGGGCAGAGGGATGTCTGCTGCATCATTCTCTGCAGCAAAGGCAGGGAATGGCAGAAGACTGCCCTGAGTGATGTACTTCCCTGGCCTCCAACTGCACCAGGAGATGCAGGGCACAGCTCTGGCATAGAGTAAGGCGGGCAAGGGTGGTAGGACTGGCCAAAACATAGGCGGAGAACAAGCATTCAGTGGTGTCCTTCTTTTACAAGAAATTTAATAACTTTGCTAGAGAAGTACAAACCAGGAAAGCTGACAGTGCTCATTCACTGAAAGTAATGAGGTTTGACAGATTTTTCTCAAGGATCACAGGTTATAGGCTCCCCTACTCATCAGAAGCAAGACGTTGTCAGGGTGGATGTCTATCTTTCCCAGAAAATATGAACAATTTAAACACGTGAGAGCATGTTCAAGTCATCACAAAGTTACTGTCATTTGTGTCCCTGCTAGGGTGAGCACTGCAAACGCAAACCAGCCTGGCCTCAGGACACCCACCAGCACGAGGCAGCTCTGGGAAGGATCAGCAAAAGCTGAAGATGAGAAAATGATCAGATTAACATTTTCTCACTACATGTCCCCAAGCTGAGTGTGTTGCCTGACACCTCTGGCTAAATTCACACAGAATTTAGCCCCAAGCTTCTCTGGATTTTTAGCTTAGCCAAGGATCCCTGGGTTTAGTAATTCCACCAGATGATAAGAGCAGCTTACAAAATGTCTTAGCTTTTCTATTTCTGGAGAGCTGATAATTTAGGGCTTGACACCACGTGCAAGTCTTGCCTGAGCAGGAACCCTGCATGGTGTAATCGCTTCCTGCTGCGAGGGCACAGTGTCTGGATCAAGGCTCACAGCTGACACGCTCCTGCCTGACATCAGGCTGGAGCAGACACCTCTCCATGCCATCGGCACACTCCTGCAAGCTTCCTCACCAGCTTACTTTCTCTTTCAGTGGCACGAGTGGTGTCAGTGTATGAGCTGGGTATTTTGATTTTGGAATGATCTGGGAGGTGCAGATTTTATTATGCTAATGAAATAAGAACACAATAGTGCTCTGAAGCATGCGAGCCAGAGGCCAGGGGCAGTGCTAAAAACTTCTCCCACAGGAAAAACAGATACAAGGCTGGCTTTGAGAGTGGGCGTCTTCTACACTAACCACTGCATTGTCAGAAACCACAGCTGTCCACCACATGAGCGAGCTCAGACAGGCCTGCCTCGGGCGTGCTGACAGGTCAGTGCCTGCAGCATGGTGCTCCCCTGCAACACAGGGCAGCTCCTCAGGCTCTGAGCTCGTGACCTCGCAGCCCAGCACCCGTGAGGATACATAGGGCACCAAGCTGAGCTGTGCCAGAGTTGCCCTGCCTGTCTTCCAAAAGGCAAGGGGCTGATCGGCCTCCCTGGGCATTTCTAACACAGGCATTTACACACACACACACGCTTCTGTTTGGCCCTTTTATAGGTGGCAATTTTTACTAGTGTGTGTCTTGCAGCACAGCATCAATGTGAGCCTGCAGAGCAAACCTCCAGCTGAGCACCTGCACAATCCCCTGGCTGGCCCAGCTTTTGAGGTGCTGTGCATGATCCTTCTCTCGATCCGCTGTTTGCCCTGCCACGCTCTTACAGTTCATGCAGAACAGCTTGGGTCTTCCAGGAGAAAAAACACACAACAAGCCATTATTAAAATTAGTTTAGTAAACAATAATCAGAGGAATAGTTAATAAGCACAGCTTTGCTGTGTTAAGTAGGAAATTAGATCCACTGCCCCATTACTATTTTGAGTGAGAAAGCAATGATGCCTTTAATTATGCATAGTCTGCTTTATTTGAACTGTGTTGGCTGTTGTGAAGGAAATAATCAATGTAAACGCCTCCTGAGGTCGCTCCTGAGGCAGCCGTGAAATGAACTAAGTGAGCAGAGCAGTGCGTATAATCATATCAAGCAAATCCCCAGGTACCAGCCTGAGAAACACACACATATGATTTATACACTCTGCACAACTCAACACTGACACCCCGAGCCATTTTAACAGCAGAGCCTGCACATTGCTCTGAATTCTTACCTACACATGACAAGTCAAATTTTTGAAGCTGGAATTAATCCTGTGCATTTTAAAATTAACAGAGCCTACCCTGAACTCTGTGAGAATCCTGCTTGATTAGAAATTGTGGAACTCAACTTCTGTTTAAAACCAGTTTGTATTCCAGGGACCTTAAGCAGAACTCCCCAAAGAATTTCTGCACACTAAAGTTAATCTTCAGGAGAAGTTCAACACGAAATAAAGTTTAGAACTAAACTCTACTGTAGTGAGAGGGGCAAGATTCAGGCTGGAGGAATTATCTTTTAATTTCTGTGTTTATTTAATAGCAAACTTTTATCTGAATTTGTTTACAAAGCTAATCAGATTTTTGTTTGTTTATTGTTTTTCACATTTTTGAGTTCAAGCAAATATTTTAACTACAAGTATCCATCTTTAGTGTGAATTGGCAGCACCTGTGTTAAACCGTGGAGGAGAGAATGCAACACCCAAACAAGACTTTCTGTGCAGGTTCCTTTGCCAACCACCTTTCGGTGACTGAGGTGCCGTGGTAGTGTCACAGCTCACCCAACCCCTATTCACGTTTAACTTCTGTAGAAGCCACACCAAGAAGCTTACTTAAAAAAAGAAAGAAAATGATAAAAAGGGAAACTGTGCTGTGATTCAGAGGATCACAGCTTGTAAGAAAATCACGATGTACACATCACGCCCTGGAACGGAGGCTGGAGCCTCTTGCTGCACTGCAGGAGCCCACCCTGCTGCAGAGAGCAGCACCCCAGAGGGGTCTGCACCGCTCAGCTGCCGACAGCCCCAGCCGCCCTCTGCTCACACAGGTCGGGCAGGGCCGGGCAGGACACGCTCCACAGACCTGCCCAGAGCCAGGAGTCCTCTGCCCCCTCAGAGGCTTCCCTTCTGTGACACTTGCACGCTCGGTCTCTGCTGAACTTTCACACTGGTGTTGCCCCCCCACAGAATAAAGTTTCTCAGCTGTCTCATGTGAGGCCTCCTGCTCCAAAAAACACAGAGGGAAGATTTTTTTTTCTCACAGCTGAACTGCCACAGAGTTTGCTCAGCATAGCTCCCTGACA
The DNA here is from genome assembly GCA_013398015.1 of Oreocharis arfaki. NCBI lineage: Eukaryota > Metazoa > Chordata > Aves > Passeriformes > Paramythiidae > Oreocharis > Oreocharis arfaki. Next base: position 28,582 of record VZRR01007844.1, on the reverse strand, counting down.
CCTTGTCGCTGCCAGGGCAGGACCATGTCACAGCAACACAGAGGTTTCCCAGTGCACACTTGGGAGGTTGTGTACAGACATCTGCTCTCCACTCCACACACAGGATTTCTGCAGGTCCCTCATTCATGTGCTAAAGGGAGTTTGATCTTTCACTGAGACGTGCACTGGCGTGAACTTCACCCTAAGGAGTTAAATCAGCTTTTGCTATGGAAACTCACTTGATAAAAATAGATCCTCCTGCTCTACAGGATCTGTACTGTGTGTGATTTAAGGGCCCTTACTGAACTACCCTGTGCAGTTTGTTTTGTTGCACAAAAATCATATTTGTCAAAAAATTCTTTCCCCAAGATTCATTTGAATAGGTGATGCTGTACTGGCCACAGAGGGAAAAAACAGCCTCTTTATGCCAAATGTAAAAGGAAAGATTATGCTTCTTAGCATTTTGTCTAGAAATAAAAGTTTTAAGGAGTAAGAGCATATGGTGGTTCATAATTTTTATACATCCCATTCCCAAGCATGCTACCATAAATCTTTTGACAGTAAGTAAGTCTGAATAGAGGTATCCAAGATCACAAAGTAGTATTTTGCGTGACTTCAGACTTTTCAAGTCTACAATCAAAACAGTTATGTCCAAAACATGCTAAAAATTTCCAACAGGAGGCTAGGGGCAATTGTTTTCATTCTTTGATGGATTTGGCCATTTAATGCTCTTAAAATTGAAATGCTGTAATGCTGATTCTAAAAAAATATATTCAGCCCCACATTTTCTGAGAGCTGGGTAGACACAGATTTGGGTATCAGGACCTTTTTTTAGGATTATTTGAAATATTGTTGATTGATTTTAGTTTGAGGGGTTTTTTAGGAGGGCTGTTCTGGTCACCTGAAAAGGCACATCCAGCCACTACAGGCAGGAAAAATGCAGCTGGCATGGGCTCTGAGTGAGGCTCAAGGCAATGATAGATGTGCTATCACCTTACTACCTGCCCCAGCACTGTGCATGGAGGATATGATCTTTTTGAATAAGATGTAGAGCATTTCTCATCCCAGCCTCTTGCTTCACCCCTCTGTAACATGAACAAGACACAAAGCACTCTCTCAGCAGTTTCTGAGCTGGGAGCACCATGGAGTGATGCTCTAGTCACTGAGATGCTCGTGCTCATCTGCCAGCAGGACAATGGGCTCTGCCAGTGTACGCAGCCACAGTGCTAGAGCTGCTCCAGGAGCCTTGAATGGGTTCCTGTGCCACACACACAGCTGGAACAACCTGGAACTGCTGTCCCCTCTCTTGAAATAATACGGGCAGAGGTGAATAAGATTCCCAGAGCGGGGTGTGCTGGAGAGGCCAGTCTGCCTGCAGGACGTGTCACAGGCGCTGCCACCCCCTTCACCTGTGGGGCTGCACTGCCCAGGGGTGCAGTGAATAGTCCTGTGGGCTTCCCTTCAGGCAGAACTTGAGGATCACACAGCCATACGCACATGTGCACACAAACACATCTGCACACACTCACATTTTCCAGCCCCTTAAAGAAAATAAATCGCATGAGCGTCGTGCATATTTTAAACTGATACCCTGGGGGATTTTCAGACCAAAATGCCTTAACCAGAAAACTCCATGTTTTCCTTGCTCTCAAAAACTCAGAAGAATTCATATACAAACGATGACAAATACTTCATTCAAACAGACAGTTACTCCCAGAGCAGAGGGAATAGGGCCAGCTCAAGTAGTTCGGATGGCTGCATGCAGCTAGGCCCTTTGCTTCAAGACCACAGGAATTGTTTATCACTGAGACTCTCCCAAGCTAATTGAAACCAGCCCTGACTTTTGAACCTGCCAGCACTAAAGAAACTTTAAGTGTTTTCTCCTACTGAGATTCGGCCTATGGGGACTGCTCATTGCTCACCCTTCAGTCATTTTCAGTTCTTTTTATTTCCACCTTGAATGAATCCTTGGACTAAAAGATGCTTAAGCAATTCTCTGGCAAAACACTTCATTTATATGACAATGAAATTTTGAGACCATGCTGCTCATTTTGCATCTTTAAGGACATTAAATCCAAGTTTGGATTCACCATTAAGGACTTTGATTATAAAACAGTTTCAATAGTTTGGGGGGTTTTGCGGTTTCCAACTTACAAATGTAGCTTAGGCAAATCACATTGGCAGCATACAGCATGCTGTCACTTAGGATTTTCACAAGCTCTTGGTAGCAAAAATTTAAGTAAGGAGTTGGAAAAATAGTCCAGTTAATCTGAAGGTAGTTTAACATTTTCTAAAAACAAGCTGAAAAACATTTCCATCCAAAGGCAGACCAGCCTGGTATGTCCTATACTAGACAGGTATGCTGGCCTGCCCTACACAAATGGGGAATGAATTTTATGTATCTTCATTAGGATGCTGTTATAACAGGAACACCAGTGTCTAATGCTGCGCTCCAAAAAAACACTTTGGAAAACATTGCAACCACAATGCTCAACTGCTAACACGCAATCCACAGCCTTATCATTGACAGAGAAACAGATACAGGTCACAGCACCAGATTCTGGCAGCCTGACATCCCAAGCTTGCTTCCAGCCCTCCTAATTCCCCCAGGACACTGTTCGGTGCATCACAGATTAAGTCAGGACAAGCAGGCAGGCAGCAGCACATTTATCTTCTCTGCAAACATCAGTTCCAAGAGAGATTCCACAGATAAGACAAGTTCATTCAAATTCATTCATCTGAGAATAGAAACCTAAGCCAAAACTAACACGCATTTTATGCTTATTTACAGACCACCAGAGACTAAAGGATTCACCAAGAAGTTCACAGGTACCTTGTCTGCAGCAGCAGCAAAATGCCACAACTCATTCTCCTGGGAGGTTTCACCACACACCAGCCTGAAGTTCAGCCTTTCCCCACAGCTCTTCTCCTCCTGTGGTCCTGCTCCTGGTGCCGAGCTGACCTTGGTCCATGCAGCAGCGAGGAGGGCACTCTGTGCCTGATGCTGTCTGGACAGACAATCCACCTTGGTACCACAGCAGTCAAACAACTGCAAGCCCACAGGCCCTAAGAAATGCTTGCAATGGGATCACAAAAACAACTTCTCTGCATCCTTAGACTTAAGCACATTTATCTGCCCAGAAACTCAGGGTGCCCTGAAGAGCAGCACCACCCTTGTTCCTGCACCCAGTCCAGCCCTGCAGCCCAGCCCACCCTGTCCCCCAGGAAACAGCCAGTGTGGAGTTGCCATTTCCAAACTTCTGGGGAACTTGGCAGCAGGTGAAGCCAGTAGCAAGGAGCTACTGGCCCTAACCTGTGCCTCTTGGGAAGCGAGGGACAGAGGCTCAGGGAAGAGTGATAAAATGGTTGGGTGTTTGTCCCCAGCATGGTTCCAAGATGCACTCATGATTCTCTGCTGGATCCCTTGTTTGAAGCCCCTGAAAAGATTGGCTCCATCCCTGACACTTCCTGTATGTGGTACCTTCATTGCCTTGGTATATGGAATACAATTGATGGCCTGAAAAAAAAGGAAAATAAAGTTTAAACTTTCATGTAGGTTGTGTCCAGAGGAAGTCTGTGCCCAGATATTGCCAATTTATAAAATCAGTAGCTAGGTCATGTCATAAGTGAATAAGGTAGTGACGATGTCAATGAACAAGAGAGAAGAAAGCATTTTCTCAGTGGACACATCACGATCTTCTGTAGAGAAAAGGACAAAAGCAATGCTCTTTTTCTTGTTATGCACCTTTTTCCAACCTTGCCTCTTTTGAATATGTAGCTGGTAGTCCAGGAATCTCATCAAAAGAGGACACAGAGCAACCATACCTGTCCCCGTGGGAAGGACACAGTGGCGTAAACAGCGTATGATGGATGGCAGCCATAGAGCTGACACACAGCGAGATGATGTTTGGGTCTGGAGATTCTAAACACTGAGACATTTACCTATTAACATCAGGAAGGCAGGAGGGCTACGTGCCTTTGAACTCCACATGCCCTGAGACTCAGCCACTGCAGCAGGGACTGCTGGAGCAGGAGCCGGGGAGACAAAACTGTCCACAGGTGTAATGGGGCTCCAGTGAAAAGGGGTGCATGGGTTGGACTGTGTGGATGCATGGGTATGGCTGAACCAACATAACCCCTGTGTTCACAGTCAGGGTCCTGTTCACTATGCTCACGGACACCAGCACACACGTTCAGACAAGGAGGCTCTTGGCTGTGCCCCTGCTCACCTCATGAACACCTCTCCAACAGGCTGCCAGCAGTGATGGTGCACATCAGCAGGAATTACAACTTCCAGGAGCTCTCCAGACCACAGAACCAGTATTTTCCACACATGCCAATACTTTCCAACTGTGGGTACTCCTTCTTGACAGGATTTGGGAATGCTTGGGGGCTTTGGATTAGCTCCTGGAGCTGGAACAGCCATGTCAGCACGGCACTGTGCCCAGGCTGAGAAATGTGGGGGTGTAAAAGTCAAGTTTATCTGGAAGTGGGACAGGGGGTACAACAGCTTGGGAAATGCTGACAGAGGCTGTTTGACACTCAACCTGTCCTGAGGAAGCTTCAGGAATCCTGCTCAGTATCGTGCAGGGATCAGCCTGGCAGGCTCACACGTGCACACCAGTTATTTCCCCCAGGACTGAAGCAGCAGCAGCAGCAACACCCCATCAGCTTGTGTGTGGGAGCAGTCCCAGTGCCAGTGTCGATTCAAGTGGAGAGTCACCCCCAGCTGGCACCAGGCCAGCCTGTTGAATCGTCTCCTCACCCCACACGTCCTCAGCCTTTACGAAGGGAAGAGCTTTACACCACACCACTGCTCCGGTTCCACTGCAGGCACCTGTGCCCAGTGCCGGGGTGCGTGTGCAACATCTCACAGCGTGCAGCACACAGCCCTGCCCCTGCCAAAGGAGTGTCACCTGCACACCACATGCGGAGAGTTCCACACAGACCTGAGAACGGTGCAAAGGGGCTGCTCACTCCTCCTTTGTGGGACACACATTAATGTATGCTATCTGATAACACCGCAAAGGGTAATTAGAGCTCAATTGTGTGGTCCTATGGAGAGGCCTCTGCCTGCAGGCTGCAAAAACGACATTTGTGGACTGCAAGTTTGTGGGTTAAGGATGTAGGAGACACCAGCTCTCCCCTCCCCTTGAGAGGTTCACACCTTTCACCAGCCTGGAGAACACCCTCACCTGTGAGCGAGGGGGTGACGGAGGCAGGTCCCATCTTCACCCTCCACCACACAGATGAGTCCCCGGGTGAGCATCCGGGGGCTGGCGTAATCCGGGTGGACAGCAGCGAGGGCACTCGTCTGCCCACGGCTACAGGTACCAAGCCCTGCTCGAGACTGCCCACCACTGTGCCCAGGCTGCTGTCACGGGAGCAGGGCGGCAGCGAGCACTGCGGGTGCTGCAGGAGGGAGGAGAGGGGGGTGCACCACCGGCTCCTCCTCCGGCAGTGCTTTAAGAGAAGGTTTTGGCTGCCGCTGCATTTTGTGCGAAACCTGATCTTGTCAGCGTGCGCGGTGAGCTCCTGCATGCCTACCGCGGCGTCGAGCCCCGCGGGCCCGGGCGCAGCAGCAGCTCCTCTTGGCGAGCAGTCAGCTGGGAGCGGGCCAGGTCCGCTAGAGAGGCCGATAGCCCCGGCACCCAGGGAGTGCTGTCCTGGCACCCAGGCAGTGCTGCCCCGGCACCCGCGGAGTGCCGGCCCGGCCCGGAGCGCTGCTCCCGGTGCCAGCGCAGCAGCCCTGGCGCAAGGGGCATCTGTCCGGCACAGCACCCGTGCGCACACAACTCGTTCCCTCTGGAACCACCTCGACAACTTTGGCTCGGCGCTGAGTTGGGCCGAACTGCTCACCACCACCAAAACCTGTTTCTATTAATTTAAAACTATAACACATCTTAATTATAGTTATTAAAAGCTACTCTATATTTATACTTAATAACAGCACCTTTACTGGGGGCTTGAGAGTTCACACTCATCTGACAGCCCTGTTCTGGAAGGTCTGAGCTAGATGTTACATAAACTTTGCACTAGTTTTGCTCTGCATCAAAGTACTGTCGATTCTAACTACTGCCAGACAAAAATTTAGATGTAAAAATGGGAAATTACAAATCCAATCTTAAAAAATCCCACCATAACACAAGCCGAATTCAAATTCCTGGCACAAAATATTTTCTTCTAAAAATCCTTACATTTTTAAGCAAGAATCCATTTCAGCCCACGTGACCCTTGCTGGCAGCCAGCTTAGCACTGCTCCCTACTGTCAGTCCCAAACCCAACAGGAATTTACAGCCTTTCTTCCACTCAACATTGTCACTGAGCAAATTGCCGAAAATGAGCAGTGTTCCTCACCACAATTACTCCGTCTCTCTTTTGCACATTTTCCATGTTCTAACCCTAGTATTTGTACTCTGGTCATTATCCACCATAAGCCACCGCACCCTGCATCCATGTGTTGCTTTAGACAACCTCTACTCCCAGCCATTCCAGCATTACTAAATGCACATTGTGAGATTAATTTTGAAGAATAAACAATAGTTTATTTGTTTCGCTTTTCACAAACACGTGTACAAGTAAAGCTTAATGGCCAGCCCACCTCAGAAACAGGATGCAGCAGCATATTGAAAACAAGTGCTTTAAAATAAATAGTCAAGGGAAATGTTTCCCCCTTTCCTGTTCCCCATTCACAGGACATAGGGAGTGCTGCCCTAACATCCCTCAGCGAGGGAGCCAGGATCCTGTCCCTGCCTCTGGCCACTTGCCTCCTTACGCTGCAAGTCTGTGACTTGTCTGGAAGAACAGAGATGGTGAGAAAAACAGAGAAAACTGCACCCAAGATGACACAGAACAGCCAAATGCTCACGTCTGCCTGCGAGCCCCACTGACACAGAGAATGCACACAAATTCACTCCAAGGGGAGATTCAATTAGTTCCCACCTCTTGGTACAGCAACTAGCTAAATGTGGCATCATCCTGCACCTACCTAAGTTCTGCAGATCAGCTAACAGGGCAGTGTACCCTTTGGGCAGGAAATGTGGCATCAACATTTTCTTTTTTATTTTTCCCCTCTGCAGCACAGCAATTCGGGTGTTCCAGCAGCATTCCAACCCCTGTTCCCTACCCAGTCATCTTGGCAGGAACGCTAGCAGAGCTAAAACACAAGGCAGCACTGATCCTGAGCCGTGACTGACCCCAGCTTGATAGTCCCATTTTTTTTTCATGGAGGATTAATTCATAAAAGATTCCACAGCTCCACCTAAAGCTCCTTCCTCTCTGAATTTCCTCATGATGCAATCCATTGAAGTTTCAGGATGGCCTTTATTACAGCATATGCTGAGGCTTCAAATGTAAAGCAACATTTTGAAAAGGCAGCATCTGTCTGCAGGCAGGAAACCCCTTTTGTTGCCATATTGAACTCTTACACATAGAGAGGGATGCAGTGCAAGCAGTAAACTCTTGATCTTCTCTCGAAAGTCTCTACTTTCACTTATCAGCCTGACATCTCACAGTGGGGCCACCTGAGCAGACGATGGGGCTGGCTCCAGGGCTCGCAGACTGGAACCAGACCTCTGAGGGACGGAGGTGGCCAGCTCCCTGGGACCCTCCAACACAGTTCAAAGTGACATGTTTCAAACAGCCCTCTCCTCCATACCCCATGGCCTTCAAAGCACAAACAGCTTTATTGCCTGGAGCACGTTGAGGATCCGCTCGGGGATGTGCGGCAGTCGCTGAGCCGAGGACGGAGAGCTCGGCAGGGACCTTTGCATCCTGCGCTCTCAGGGCTGTTCGTAAATGAGTTTAAAGCGACTCCACTCTTTGATTTCTGACATCCTATTTCTGCCAGATCCTTGCAGTTCTCTGTCAGAGCTCACACACAAAGAATTTTAAGCAGGAATAGGGTAACCCCCCCAAAATCTTTTTAGAAGTTTAATAAATAGATAAATAAATAAAAGCTTCACAGCAATTGGACTCTGAAGTTCAAGACAAAACTTCTCTGAAGTAGAAAATGAGTTAACACTTAATTAGGGGTTTTCCCAAAGAGACTGAATAATTTATGGAAAGTTACTGACATGTTCCTGACATGTTTGGTCCGGTTACACCTTTGCACAATATTAGGCTGTGACATCACAGCACTAAAAGACAGTGTTTTCAAACAAAAAATCATTTATTGTCAAACCAACAGAGAAGAAGCTATAGAAACTGCTAAACTTAGACCATTTTCCTAAATTTCTATTTTATAAAAGGAAAAGGAAAACATTCCTGGCTGTGTGCAATGTGTGCAGAAGTCACAGGATCCCACTTGTAACAACTTTCCTTCCCCTTGTCAGAGCTCAAATTAACGGCACTTGGGAGGCAATGAGCAGAACTGGAGCGCTCTGCCCAGCTCCACCAGCAATTTCTTACAAGAACTGTTCCAAGAGCAGAGACCTGCTCACCACTGGCCAGAGTCACTCTATATCCAAACCAACCAATTTTCCAATACTGATAAATGGATTAATGGAGCATACATTTTGCAGAAACCTGCAGGAAAACAACTGTCCTCAAACAATGTGAGGGTGCAGCTCTGTGTGAAGACACAGACACTGTTTATCTAATGGCTGGAAAGTTTACAAGAAAACAGCAAACTTCGTGCTGTGGTTGTTGAACTGAAGTAGTACTTTACTAGAACCAGGTTTTTTTGGTAATTTTGCGGTTGTAACAACTATTTTCTTTACATACTGCTATAGAAAAGGGACTCTTTTTAACTTAATTGAAGACACTATCAAGAATAAATATACTGGGGCTTTTAATAAAAACAGTATGAGGAGAACATTCAAAGCTAAATAATCAGAAGCAATTTGTGTTCATGAGCAGAATGATGTGTCATTTTTTTTCCTTGCAATGCTCTGTACTGGATCAGTTTTGAGACTGTGGCAAACTTTAAACCTATCTTAAAATAATGAACAGCAGTGAGGGTTGAAGATAGTTTGAAAAATACACTGGAAAGAGAAAACATATGACACAGAGTGTGGTGCAAAAGTCATATTTCATGCATGACTTTAGAGAATGTTAATAAGGATTAGAACCATACTTCAGCAGAATAACAATCAGTCAGAGAAGTGTAATTAATTTTTCTTTAGATCTCTGTTAGACAAAAATACAGGAGAGATAGTAATGTTGCCTATAGATTTTGATCCAGCTAAGAAATACAGCCCTTAAATACTTGTTGCAATTGTACACTGTAACTGCAGTGCAGTACATGACTCATTTGCTTTATAGTTGATGATTTTATAATATTATGAATCCAAAAATATTTTTAATTTTTTTTTTTTTTGCTTTGGACAATAAATATGATTAAGATAATACATCCAAAAACATATGTAAGCTGTGTATGGGAGACATATGGAAAGCAGATGTGTTCTTGATTTACATATGAACTAAAAAAATCAGCTGATTACCAGAGATGGTACTTTGTGGAGCTGTTTTGGAGGCAGAAACATTGTTGCTAGCTCAGCACCATTTTAAAGTAGGCAGCTTGCTTCTCTTGTGCCTGAAACCCCAAAGTCAATGCAGCACATTGCATCCCTGGAACAGTGATCATTTGCCTTCACACAGAACAGCCCAGAAATGGAAAACCAAGGTCATTTGTTTCTAAACACGATTGTTATTGAAAATCTCTTTTTAATATCTTAAGTGTATGTTCCAGCACATGCTTACAAAACTCCAGTTATGCCTGTAACAATGCTCCTTCAACCATAATGACAATAAAGGCCATGCTCAGATTCCCTCATAAGCCAAATGCTGAATGCCAAAGTCAAAAGGCAAAACTGTGTCTGTCCCGCTGGTGGGGAACCACACTGAGGTGGCAGCCACCTCTTCAAAATCACGAAGTTACTTTTATCACAGTCACAACAGATCATGGAAGTGACTTCTTAATTAAACCCCCTATGACAGAAGTTCTCTGGGGGCTAACTTCTGGTTTCGTTTTTTTAGCTATACTCAGTAAGAAAACAGCAACTTACCGTCAGATACAAAAGGCCCAAAAAAGTTGGCTCTCGATAGCAAACGCAACCAAGAAGGCATGTTCCCATTCCGGTTAGCATCGGAAGTCAAAGCCGGGCTGCAAAGGCGAGCACCAGAAATAAGCAGTTCCTAAATCTCTTTAAAGCAAAACATTATCAAGTCTTTTCCTCAGCAGAGGTGGTTCAAATGGCAAGGGAGATTGTTGGAGCGATGAGACAGCTTTTCCAAAGCTCAGGCTAATTGAATGCATCACTGATGAATAAAAACATATTTTTTTCAGGCAGGCATTTGTCACAGTTAGGAAATTCTCACTCTTCTGCCAGGTTCCAGCTTGGCAGTGTCCACGGGAATCGTTCCAGCCAGAGTCCCCTTCGCAGCAGTGCCAAGATGCAAACCTGCTGCTGCTGCCTTGCCCTGGGAGTCGCGGTGCTCCACAGCCCTGCCTGGAGCCACGGTGAGGGGCTGGGCAGGGTCAGGCACCCGCGCTGGAGGCGGCAGCTCTGGCTGACTCTGTCGCAGCCCCTTCACCATCCCCTCCTGCAGTGGGTGAAGGGCACACCCTCCTCCCAGCAAGACAGATGTCAGGAAGACCTTGAAGAGCCTCCACACTCCCCCAAGGCAACAGACAGTAATTTTTTTCGGTTTTTTGTTTAGTTTTTTTAAAAACAAAGCAGTATTTTAAATTCTGTATCCTATTTTCTCACTGCAGATTTAATGTGAGATTTGCTGGTGCAGCAGTGGCTACAGCAGACCCAGTGAGGTGAGCTCAGGCCCAGCCCACTGCTCACATACTCTGGCAGCAGCATGGGATGGGGTTTCCCTCCGTGGAGTCAGGGAAAGGTGCCCACTGTCACTTCCAGCTGTGTTGGGACTGACTGGTGAGAGAGTGAGGTGCTTGCACCCATGCCTACCTTGGTGCTCAGGGTGGTCTCTGAGGCATCTTCTCACTGTGGTTCCTGCCTGGGAATAAAGCCATCCTCAAGCCCCATAGGGCCTCTGGTACCTAAGCCCTGCACTGAGCTTGGGTATGGACATGGTCTCTGACCAGCAGCGACACCAGCGTGCACCCAAGCACAACAGGACTGGTGTCTGCTGTTTCTCACATATTAAGCTTTAGACCAGATAGAATCAGAGTTTGTTTCTCCAACTTGGGCTCCACAGCCTGTGCTGTTCTCCTGGTGCTTGTACATGTGTTCAGTACATAAATCTGACCTACTTTTTCACAGACCTGGGTGCCAGACTCGCACACCTCTTTGGCCCAGCAGCGATGCTGAGGGATGCTTTGCCCTGGATGCAGTGCAGGTTCAAACCCCTGCACCGGGGCTAGGTCCCAGAGCTCCTGTCCGCAGGGTGGATGCTGCCCCACTGGGTCTTCTCCACTCCTCCCAAGGCAGGAGCACCACAATCAACAGGCTGGGACTGGACAGAGCCAACATGGCCAGTGGGCAGTGCCTAGATGTTTAGCAGATCTACCGCTGAATCAGGATCCTGAATGATTTCTCCTCCTCCTCCTCCATCAGTATTTTTCTTTCCTTGTTCCAGAACCTGTCCTCCTCCAGGAAACCTCTGTCTATATCAGAAAAGACAATTGGACATGCCATTATTGTTGGACTCTTGTCAAAAAACTCTTGCTCTTCTGGCTCACCTCCTCTCAGACAACCCTCCATGGGCCACTGTCAGGGCTGGCAGCACACACAGCCCAGCCCCACCACCACTGCCCTGGGTGCCCCTGCCCCTGCCAACACCCACGGGGCAGAGCAGTAACCCACTTGCCAGTGGGAAATTAAAATCCCACTCTGCTCATCAGAATTACTTAATGCAATAAGCACCAAGATTCTTCCACAATAAATCCCAAAAATGTAATCCTGTGAGATGTGACAATATTATACCAAGGAAAAAGGACTGCAGAGAAGACCCCAGCCCAGAGGCTGTTAGGGGCATTTTCTCATGATCATCAGAGACCTCATGATCTGAAACATCTGCATTGTCTTACACTGGTCATCAAGACCCACTATCCCTCTGAACTCCAAATGTTTCCCTTCTCTGCTGCTTGATGCCTCCCTGGGTCACAGGCCCTGGCTCACAAATCATTTCAGCCTTCAGAGGGGGCTGAGAGTAAGGCAGGGGAGCTCTGAAATTCAATCCCCAAAGGGTTTTTTTTGGTCCAAACAAACGTTATTTTTGTTTCAATGAGAACGCTTTAGCATCAAGTACTGCTAATGTAGGAACACCAGCCCAAACTCACTGTGGGTGGATGTTTTTTTCCCTGTTTACTGAGCCTCTTGCTCAGAAAAGGGCAGGACATGTCAAGGAATGCAAGAGGAGCTGTTGTGTATAGTGTCAGGGCACACAGTGAGGCTTGGTTCCCTCTGGAAGATGCAGAACATGCTGTAATTCCTACACCTTTTGGCAACAGCTGTGTTCGGTGTTAGGGTGGGACACCCCAAACTGGCACCACAGGTGGCAGAGCTCCGAGGGGAGTGGTAAACAGCCCTCAAGTTCAAAGGATATTAACAGAATCTCAGATGCTTTCTGAAGTCCCCTTCTCTGACATACACACAGCTTCCTACCACATCGCTTCTGCTTGCATTTAACACTTCAGATGTGTTAAGCACTCCTGTATTTCAGTAAGGCTTTTGCCAATGTTTTGATGCCCTTTACAGTTTTACTGAACCTTCTCCCCAGGCTCACCCTGACATCACACTGTCTGCTCAACTCACCTATCAGTTAATTGATCTGAGAAGTTTACAGACATTTATGGACTCCTGTACCAGCCTCACGGATTTCCAGGGTACATAATGCTGTGTTCAGATGAGCACTTCCAGCCCTGTCCGTGCTGCAGAGGCCACAGCAAACTGACACCAGATTGCACTCCCAAGATCCCAGCAGAGCTGGCTGTTCAAAGCAAACATGCTCTGCTGCAGGAAAGCCGCAGCCTTGCAGGTTCCTCTGCGTGCTGTTTTTTTCAAAATAAGATCCTGTGTATCCTCCCTTTTGCACTTCATGCTGGCAGCCACTGGTGCTTAGAGCAGAAAAACAAATGCAGGCAAAGCAGCAGCAAATGGCTCCACACACCCCAGCCATGAGAACGTTCCCATCCCGGCTCCTGGGGCAGCCTGGTCCTAAGAAGACCTGGGAAGAAATTGTGTGTCCCAGGGTTAAGCGTGCCTGGGACAGGCCCCAGCCTGCAGGAACCCCAGGCAGGTCGCTCTGCAAAGGACTTTGATATCTGCTGGAGCAAACTGCCACAAGAGATGAAGCATCTGCCCAGGATGGGATGTGAGCACCCACTGGGGAGCACAAGGTCGCCAGGAGCCGGGGCGGGGGACAGGGAGGAGAAAGGGGAATTCCTGAAGGATGATTTCTTAAAACATTTAATTAGCACTGACTTTTTACATCTAAAATTACTTTAAAAATGTGCACAGAGATGAAAAATACAGAGGAGCTGGACACGCCTTCTCAAATGAGGACTGGTGAGTAGTGCTGATGGAACCAGCTTGTAGCAGATGAGTTGGAGGAAGTTTGACGCAGTTTCTCTGCCAGTGGTGCCAGGCTGGATGAAAAAAAAAATCTCAAAACTTTCCCATTCCATTGCTTTTGATTACAGCTTGAAAAAATACTTAATGCAAGGAAGAAAGTAATTAATTAGACTATGCCCCAGAATGTAGCATTCTTTCAAAACTTCCCAGATTTCTGTTTCAAAAAATACAGCAACCAGTATAAACTCCACAAATCCACTGAGGAGGCAACTCTTCAAATACCTGTGGTTTCCCACATTTTCCAAGGAAAACAAAAAGATTTATAGTTTCTCATGTTAAATCTGAGGGGCTAAACTTCGAAAGATGTACTTGCCCACCTGCTGCACATGTATTAGTTCTAGCTGAAGAGAAGTCAATAAAAATGGAGAAAGAAGAATTTGCAGAGCTGGTTAAGGTAATAAGATTTGTTTCAGAGCATCTGATCTTTAGACTAACAGACTTCCAAACAGTTGGACAAGTAAATAAAGCACCACAGGGAACCGCTATTTGCAATAGGTTACCGCAGGGATACGCACAAAGGAATTCCTACAACTAAGAAAGGGCTGGAGCTATGAAACTTATAATACCAGCACTGGGATCGATTGCTGACTTCTACAACATTGATCCTATGTTTCTGAAAAGATACGGGGTTTAGTTCCACTTACTCTTTTGCCTGGGTGCAAAGTTTGAAGAAGCTCAGTGAGACATTGCACTACGTGCTCTTACGGACACAACACGGAAGGAAGTATTTCCTTTAAAGGCCTTACGTTGTTCAGAGAAATAAAAACAGAGTATAAACAAAATCAGATAGCCTGTAAATCATCCTACCATCTCTCTGGGATTTTCCTGCCCTGCAGACACAGCTTTCCCCGGGCAGCAGCTGTCCAGCGCATGCATTGTGCAGGGCAGTGCTGGGCAGGACACGCGAACCCCAGGACCAGGAGCGGGGCTGCGGTGCCGCAGGCAGGAGCACAGCACAGCCGGCGAACAAAGCGTCCCATGTCCCATGTCCATCCAGCACCAAGGGGGTGGAGGTGACACTGTTGTAAGATGCCATCTGATCAGAACTTCTTTTCTGTGCCTGACATGAATAAGGGGATTAGGACGGCAAGTTTCCGTGAGCTCACTCTATCGGACAAAAGGCCCTGAGGTTTAGTGTCACACTGCCTGATAAAAGTACAGGAGGCTGTCAATCACAGGCTCCTAGGTACTTGTGTCAGTGACATAATCTTATTAGAAGATAAACCAGTGAAATCCTTTTCATGATGAAAAGTTACATTTAATTGCTCCTTGGCTTTTCTACTCTTTCTCTTATTCATTTGTCCATTTAACTTTCTTAATGTTTGCTATTAGAAGAATATAACAGCATATACATGCCAGCCATCCCCACCACAGCCACGCTTTAAATACATGAACAACCGAGGGTGCTGAGGGATGGTGGTGTCTGGGCAGGAACAGCACCAGTTGTGATCTTTTAAACAGAAGGTCAAAAGAGTTACTGAATTAATTAGCACGAGTGCTCACGCACAGGGGTAGAGTTAAATGTTTTGTCACTTGATTTAATACGAAAGAAAGCTGACAAAAAGACTAAAACACGGTAAAGCTCAGTCTCTGCACGACAAAGGGACTTTTAACATCCTCTTACGGGAGCAAATCCATATTAGCCTCAGTAACGTGACTGTTTCACTTTCAGATTGCTTCTTTTCAGTTTCACAAACAGGCAGCTGATGCTGAGAGCATGAATCACCTGAGAATGAATCAGGAGAAACTTCGCGGAGCCAAGAGGGGCAGCTTGGGGAGCGTTAGTGTCTGCACCCCCTGTGTGCCCTCCGCAGCGTCTGGGCCCCCCATGCTACCCTGTGGGCTTGGCCAGGAGCGGGTCAGGGCCAGCCTGCATCACACAGGCCAGGGCGACCAGAGGAGCCCCGGCAGCACGGCACTCCCCTGCCCGAGGAAGGCTTGAGAGGACACATGCAAGGTCTGCACAGGACTCACTTCTAGGAGAGAGGAGGACAGGGCAGGACAGACCTCAAACCCTGGCGCACAGGAGGAGGCTACACTGCCTCTGTCCCTGGACACCCTGCAGCTGGGTCACTTGCATGGCTGTGCAGCCACTGCATGAGCCTGCACGTGTGTATCTCCCCTGGACAACAGGCAGGAACTGATGGATGTGAAGTTCCATCTGAACGTGAGAAGAATTTCCCTCCTGCAGGGGTGACTGTGCACTGGAACAGCCTGTCCAGACAGAGTGTGGGGTCTCCCTCCCTGAAGATATTCCAGAACTATCTGGACGCAAATCCTGTACCATGTGCTCTGGGACGACCCTGCTTGAGCGGGGAGGTTGGACCAGGTGACCCACCATGGTCCCTTCCTACCTTACCCATCCTGTGATTCTGTGAACAGCCACACCCTTGCCGGTACAGGAGACAAACTGCTCAGGTTACTGTGCCCCAGACTGCTCCAGAAAATGTCCCTGGGAAGTAAATGATCACTTACCACACAGCTTGGGCACCTGAAGGCCCCCAGTTCTTCAACCAGTCATGTACGTAACTTTGCCTTGTAAATTGCACTCGAGGAGATTGAGTAAAATCAGCCAACTTCTAAATGTGGGAGCACAGCACAAGCCAGAAGCTTTGATTCGCAAAATATAGATTTTAAAAGCATCATATAATTGCTACAATTAATAAACTACAAACATATTCTCAGCAAACAACTAGTGCCATTTAGTTGTATGGAGTCCCACTAAAATAAGCTTCACACAAAGCACCTGAGTGTCCATGTTATCCAAATAATTTAGCTCCACAAATGTGAAATATTCAAAGGAAAAATGAATTCCATTCATTTTATACATACTGTTCTTTATTTTGTCCAAGTGCCTGTCGAACTGAAAGCAAACTAGCACTGGGAGCTGAAACGCTTTGAGAAATTAAATGTGTAACTCTTTCCCATTACTCAGATAATCTTAAAGGAAACAAGTCCTCCAGAGTTCTAGAAAACCACATTTTCATTTAAGGACTAACAAAAAAATATCTGACAAATGCCTTAATACTTTGCTTGTTTAGTGAAAGTTCACATGAAAAATCGTAAGAGAAAGATCAGAGTGGCTGATGGCAGAACAAAAACAGCTGAAAAATGTGATTAAACATTGGTTAAATCAGTGGTAGATGGTGATTTAGTGAAGAGACAATTGCTGCCTTACTGCGGTACTGGTCACATGTCACTGGCATGCCACAAACACTTTGCCAGTGGAAATCCTACTCCAGCTTTTGGCAGGGCAATTTCAAAACAGTGCAACATATTATAAATTAATTATCTTACTTACTATTTTCTCTCAAAACAACACTTCCTATATCATGGATATTTACAAAATCCTTTGTTACATTTTTGGATATTTAATCACATTTCATATCTGTCAGTTCTATGCTCGACTCTAGAGACTCCCATTAGTACACTGAAAGCCTGTCAAAAATATTTGCATACAGGTTATCTGCTTGGCACCCAAATTCCTCTGACATTTTTTCTGAAATCAACAAGAGACATAGAACAAGTTCAGCCCCGCTCGGCCCCTATCCCGGTCACCCCCATTCCAAGGCTGCAGGGTGACCCATGGAATCAAACTCCTACAAACGAGCATTTCAAAGGTTTTGAAGCAGCGATGAGGGAAGAACGATGGGTGAGCGCAGAAATTTATTTTTACTGATTGAACTTAAGCAAATCCAAGGAACAATTAGGAAGTGCTGTCAACTAAAGCCTGAAATCTAAGCAAGTCGCCATTCAAAGCACAGTAGGCCCTTATAAACAGTTAATCCACGCAGCTGCAGTAGTTAAAGCAAACACACTGCCCTTCACTGCGCCATCAATTACACCTTCCCAGAAAAAATTACACAAACTTCGCAGGATTTTTTAGAGAGAAGATGGATTCTTTTTGAGACTTGAGGTCAAGGCTGGACTGTTTAAAGTATATTATTAACAAATAAACATTTATTGCAAAAAAACCCTATAGGCCTTTGGGGAGGAAAATCGTGTTATTTTTGGCATCAAATGACACAAGCCATTTATGACATGAATGGCTATCACCAACAGACTGATGAAATGGCAAATGTCTCCCACTTAACTTCCCTTGGCTTCCTGAATAAACTTTTTTAAACACTTTTTTCCTTCTGAAATGGCAATAAACTCCATGTAATTTTGGTTTTCTCTCTGTTATAGCTATTTCAAGATCTGTACGTGGAAAGGGTTGAAGGTACTTCCAGACGGAAGCTGAAGACTCCCCAAAGACTGGTAAGGTGATGAAAATCACATTGTTGGGATCCAGGGCCATAGATTGCCTTTGTTTGTGTGTATTCCTGCCTGAGTGACAATGTCCAATTCGCTTTCGGATGGTTGGGTGAAAAACCTGAGGTTTAATTGTGGCATCCAACAAACTGAATGTTGTAACTCTTGCCATTGAATGCATCCACTACGTGCTCAGACAAACCCCTGCCAAAGTATGAGCTGATTTTTTGAGAAAAAAGCCACAAATGGGACAGGCTTCAATTACTCAAGACAACCAGTGTTCGAGGGACAGGAATGAAGCCAAGACAGCGCACTTGCCTTGGGCCTGTTTTCCAGCCTTTCTGTAGGACACATCAGCTGAGCGAGCTCCACTGCTGCTGGCGCTCAGTCCTGGCACCCTGGGCCAGCTGTGGGGTGCAGTGGGACCATCGACCACCTTGCACTGGCTTTGCCACGAAGGACGCTGCAGGTACCAGCACTGCACCACCTGGCCCTCCTGTCCCCTATAGCTGCTGCTTCCCTCTGTGGGGAACAGCAGCAGGATGGGGAGGACGCTGCACTGGGCAAGACAGCACTCCCTGTAATTGCTCTGGAATCCCTGGGGATTCTCCCACATAAAATTAATGCAGGCGCCATCATGGCTAATTTATTCTGCACTCACAAAACCGTGCTGGGAACTAGCCCCAGCATGGGCTGCGAGGCCGGGGCAGCAAGATCGAAAGAGCTGCTGGGAGCTGCGCACCCCAGAGCACTGCTGGCTCCCTGCAGCTCAGGAACACCCCCACAGAAGTTCAGGGACCCCACAAAGGTCAGACATGCCCCTGCAGCCCCAGTGCAAGACATGAAGGAAAGCTGCCGCTGAAATACAAACTCTGCCTCCTCCGTGGAACTTTGCTCCACAGCAGCTCTGGCCAGGAGCAGCCCGGGCGCAGCGGGAATCCCTGGTAGTAGGATCCGCCTGTTCCTCCATTACCAAAGTAGCTGTCAGTGTTATTAACACTTTCTGCTCCCATCAGCTGAATCACTTGTTTGTTGCAGCTCCAAGCACTGAGCCTGGCAGGTTCAAACCAATAATGCCGTGCAGAGATAGCATCGCTGCAACATTACACCACCATTTCTTTCCTCAAATTCTTTTACTCCATTTGTATTTTTGCACTGTTTGCATGCTTAACAATAACCAGCCTCACTGCTGGTGCTAGCTTTCGTGTAGGGGCCCCACCACACTTTCTGTATCAACTCCAGTGTGAGTGGGACCTGACCCCACAGGGCCAAACTCAGTAGGGGAAACTTTTCTTATCACCAGATGAAGCCCATGCCAAGATCCAACTGTGAAGACAACTCATGATGTTAAACTGCGACTTCTGCTTAGAGTGGGTGAAAAGCTTAGGCCTGTGGAAAGCCACATCCCCAAACCCTGCAGTGAGCAGCTCCACTGAGCTCTCACTAGACACTTGCTGTCAGGTACACTGACCTTGCATGACACTGCAAGCTGCTGCACGCCAGGGCAATTGGCTTCACTGGCACTACTGGGAGCAGGGATTTGCTGGCTCAAGCCCCCGCCCGGGGCCTGTGGAGCAGCGTCAGCCCCTCTGCGCAGGGAATGTCCCTGGCTGCTGACGGCTGCTGGAGAATGTGCTGCCAGCCCCGCGAGCTCTCGCACCCGCTGCTCGCGCTGCTCATCGAGGAGGGCTCCAGAGGGATGACAGGTACTGACTCAAGATTGCACGTACACACAAACATTCGTGGAACAGATATTTAGTCTGCAAACCATGACCATTAACGGCGGGGTGGAGGAGGAGGGAAGATCTGCTCTTCCTCTTGTGGAAAGTCAGAAATGCTGGAAGACCAGCAGACCCACCTGTACAGGTAAACTGCATGACCCAACCCCACACAGGCAGGGAGCACCAGCTTGCTCCCCATGGCAGCTGCCATCCATCCACCATAGCACATGACTTCAGACCCTTGTGAGCTGCCAGCTGCACCACCACAGCTCCAGTATCCTGAACACATCATTCAACTGCTGGGAAGGATATATGGTGCCTGGCCAGCTCCAGCCTGTGCAGCCACAGTGGAACCTGGGGAGCTGCCCTTCCTCCCTCTGCCCACTATTTTCCCACTGCCCCCCACAGCACTCAGTACACCTCTTCCGTGTCTCCTGACCATTCAAATGGTTGGGACAAGGCTCATAAGCTGGTTGGGGGCCTGCTCCTGGCCACCGTCTGCCACAGACCCAGGGCACAGCACCACAGAGGGACACAGCCAAGGTGCTCAAGATGGATCACCACAGAGCATCAACTACCAAGTAAAATCTGCCGGAGATCCTGAATATTTAATAACAGTGCTGGGGTTACCAGACTGTCACGTACAGCTGGACCTCACTGTACCAGGTATCCCTGTAACCCTGGTAGCTTCCTTCTTCTGTGGTCATTTCAGCGTTTTGTTTCAAAATTTTTGTTTTGTTTTCATTATTTTCTACAGTGATTTATTGTGATTTGCTAATAAACCTCTTTTTATGATACCAAATTAAACACTTGTCTCATTTGATATGCACTATCAAAGGAAACCTCAGCAAATGCACCTACATCCCCCTGAAACTAGATTAATGTTGTGACATGAGAGAAAAAAAACAGAGCAGAGAGAAGCTGTTTCCATTGGGAAGGAAGGAACTGCGCTATCAGGCGACAAAAAAATGCAAGCAGTTGTCAACCTGGTTCTCCTAAAGGCCAGGATCTCACAGGTTGGATACAATTGTTCTGGGGGGTCGGTGTTCAAGAAGAACTTGGCCTTTCTCACTAATGAGCTTTGGCAGGTATTGTGCCACAGCCCAAGGGTCCCGTCCCACAGAGCTGCTGAGGACCTCGGCTCCAGCTGTGCAAGCAGAGCACGACACCCTGCCGAGCTCGGCTGCTGGGGAGCGGAGAGCTGTCCCCATCAAACTGTCCCCATGCACAGGCTGCAACACACGTGCTCGCTCCCTGACACACAAGGAGTGCACCAGCGCCAGCCTGCAAAGAGCAGTGGGGCTTCTCTCAATCACAGTAATCCCCGGCTGTAACCAGAAATGCTTTAAAATGATATTCATAGTTTCTTCTGCAAATTCAAGCTTGCTTGCTCCCTATCATAATACTAACATGGTGAAAGTAATGACTGCAAAAAAAAATATTGATGTAGACGATTATTCTCTGTTTGGTTTTGTTTTGTTTTTATCATCAGTGGATGGTGATTCAGGTTACACCAAGGAACAAGCATGTGAAAGTAAACTTCCTAACAGCTACCGGGAGGATTTGGTCCTCAGCATGTGCACATAAATCCCATCAGCTCTTACTGGGAGAGTGCACGTGCACTCTTGTACATTATAAATAAAACACTGATTGCAGTAAAATCAGGAGCCAAATTCCCTCCTTTGATGAGCGAGTATGGCTCTCACTGAAGCCAATAGGAATTGCACGTTCACAAGTTCATGTCAATGTTTGCAGAGGAAAACTTTGTGCATATTAAAGAAAATATTATGTTTTGGAAGCAAAGCAAATGACCTCCATGACAAGTGTGCTGTTTGCGGGTTACAGGAGAGTCAGAGCACAAACTCTTATCAAGTCCCAAAGAAATGTGCTATACCTTGTTTATGCTAATATCAAGGGCATTTAATCAATCTGTGCTACAGCAGTTCTGCTGTATCTGTGAGGAAGATCACTGTAAAATTTCAAACCCAAGAAAATAACAAACTGAAATTAGTCATATTAACAATTCCTTTACTGTAATACAATCTCAGAAAAGTCTACTTGCTCGCTGCCCACAGGCAAATAGTTTTTGAAAGGTAAAACCCCCACTCTGTGAGAGTGAGGTGATGAGCCATGCACAGGTGGGCTGGGCTGGGCCGCTGGGGTCCCGGTGCAACAGACCCTGTGTGCCACTGGCAATGCTGACCTCAACGTTACACCCTCCTGAGACAGCAGATACTTAATGGTGACTGCAAATACTTCATTTTAAGGGGTTTCCTTCAAGATAATCTGCATTAGAACTGTGCAATATACCACACATGGTGTTTCTGCTTACGAGCTATATTCAGCACACGAAAAAGGGCCATGGCAGCACATCTATTCGGGGTACATGTTGGTCATAGAAAAGAAGAAAACAGTTACCAGTTATTTGTTTTTTAACAACCAGAGTCTATTTTGCAAAATGGCTGTTCTGAGAGCAGTCTGTTGAGGCCCAGGGGCAGGAGCCCTCATGCCCCCACCCTGCTCCTGGCAGTGCCGCTGGTGCCAGGGGCTGTCTCTGGGCTCGAGGCTGCAGCAGCCACGGCCGCTGGACATGGCTCTCATGGGGTGGCCGGAGCAACTGCAGGTATGACGAAGAGCAAAGCAAGGCTAAGACAGTATTTCATTTAAGAAGTATAAGTCTGGCTAAAGCAAGTCCAGGAATGTAAAGTAAACGTAAGGTTGACATGGAAAAATATTTTTTTTTTAAAAAAGGAAAAAAGTTAAGTATCTGCCTCAATTTTATATTGAATTTAAAGAGGCTTCTAAGACCAGTGAATAATTTGTCTGAACAAGGCACTGAAGATTCAGATCTATGTTAGCATGCATTTTAGAAACACTAACACGGCATTTCAAACAAAAAGTCAGGCTCATTTTACCTTATGAGTATTTCCATTTTTTTGTCTTTTATACTTTCTCCTATCAGACTCGGAAGTCTAGCTTGACTTTCAACATTTATTTTAAGTTGGATGGGAAGCTGTTAATGTATTTTTTTTACTTAGTTACTAATGGAGAAAAGTGATGTCTCCTTCCCAAGTGTAACCAGTGCTGTTAAGGCTCCCACTGCTGCAAAATGAGGTTATCACCCTGTTACATTTTATAAAATACTGTAACTCAGAAAACACCCCTGCGTTCTAAATAAATTCTAATACTTTTTTATCAAAAAGATCTGTTTTCATTCATAGCTTTGGCTGTACCAAACCACAAGTACACAGTCCGCAAGGTGGATATTCAATAAAAACTTCCTGCCCACTTCATTTAGTTATTTCAATTCACCTGGAGAAAGGAAAATTCTGTTCCTAATTGCACCCATTTATCTCCAGACTCCTCTAGTTCCCTCGTTTGGCTGCTGCAGACTCAGCTGTTGGGGCTGACAACACACTGTTACTTATAACTAATCTTGTCCTTTGTTTCAAAACAAATGTGGAAATTTTATGTTCTGCAATGAACAAGAAACTGTCATTTCATTATGAGTCAATCTTTGCCTTGCGAGTAATGTAATCGTCCCAAATCATGCCAAAACCCCTTCCTACCACACCAAACCATCCCAGAGCAATACCTGGTTTGTTTACCTTTACTGAAGATTGCTGATCAAGTCACTTCACCGTTTTATTTATTTATTTGCTTGGTTCTTACCTCACTTGAGCATTAACACGACTTATTATGTGGGGGGAAAAGAAAGCCTGTAGGCAAAGAGAAGAATCTTTCCCTGTTTCTTGCAAGTCTGTCATTTGCCCTTGTACACCTTCTACAGAGGACACAGCAACGGCCTTTTCCCGTCTTGCTGGGGTTTAAAATCCACAGCCTTTCTCTGGCTCTGCATTTTATGCAACTTGTGGCATGGTCCGAGCTGGCCCAAGCAGGGTAAAATCCTTTTCTAATTTTGTCACGAAATGTTGCTGTAATATTTGCACTCCACGTTCTCCCCAAAGCGCCGCGAGCCCCGCGGAGCGCGGGGAGCTCCGCGCACGGCAGGCAGGCACGGGCTCTGCTCTCAGCCTGGCGGTGACAACAAACACCAAGTGTTCACTGAGGCCTCTCTCTTGCCCCGAAATCGCCCCCCTGAGCCGAGCCAGCAGCCATCCGCGGGTGCTCGGGGTGCGCTGTGGGGCGGGGGTCCCTGTGCCTGCGCAGCCCCAGCGCGGCCGCTGGCGCGGTGGCTCCGGCGGGTGTTGCATTACAGCCGGGAGGGCCCCAGTCGTTCCTCGAGCGCCGAAACCTCCCAAACCTCCCGCTGGCCTCCACACCGAGCACGCAGGGGGCTCAGGTCTCCTCTAATCAACCCCTTTATCTGCCGCACTCGCCATTCCAGAAGAAAGAGATATGAAACAAAATTAAATCAACTCCTGTTACTACAAGAAATAGCAGATTTAGTATAAATCAAAATTTTGTCTGGAATGAAAAACAAAAATCACTGCTGCGTTAGGAAAAGCATACTCCTTTTTCTCCCGAATACTCATGCCCAGATATTTGACCAAATGAAGCAACCGCTGGCTGAAACTGTCGTCCCCCCCCCCC